>CM065126.1:24810000-25410000 GCA_033026305.1 Cirrhinus molitorella
CGCTTGAATACACAGCTCCAGGGCATTATATCACAAGAAAATGTAATTGCTTTGCACAGGGGCACTGGTCTTTACATGTAGGGTGGCATGTGTCCGCTGACTTTATCTACATACTTGAATAGGACCAAAAAGGGGTGTGTAGAGGGCGGTGAAAAAAAAAGTGTGTCTAATGAATTTACACAGTATATATGCAACAAAGTGCAAGAGTGGGGTTCCAAAATTGAAAACCACAATAATTCTCTACAGAGGGGAATTCATTTTTAACATTAACTTACGATCAATGGCATATGCTTTTGTTGAAGCCATCAGTTTACATTATTTCAACTTTTTAAATAATCATGTTTAAAGGGATAGTTCACCCAAAAATGAAAATTCTGTCATTAATTACTGGCCCTCATGTCATTCCAAACCCGTAAGACCTTTGTTCTTAACACAAATTAACAAATTTGCTGACCCTGCATGGACAGCAAAACTACTACCACATTCAAGGCATAGAAAGGTGGTTCAACCATAATGTTATGAAGCTACAGCTTTTTGTGCGCAAAGAAAACAAAAATACAGGGTTTGTACAGATACTGTAAAATGAAATCTTATCTGATTTTCAAGAACTTCAATCAGAGATCTTTTAACTTTTTCAGTTTAACCATGGTATTTGTAGTAAAATTGTGGACACAATTTACAAAAAAAACAAAACAAAAAAAAACATGGTTACTACACTTTTACTACAGTAAAACCACGGTTAATTTTCTTAAGGGTATACTTTATTTTTTCTGTTTTGGTTTTATAACTGTACTGCCTTAATGGTTTTATATTTTCCACTGTTTAATAAAAAAAATATATATAATATTTGAGAACCAGCACCAAAGTCCCAATCTGAATCAAATGATTCACGCTCCATAGTTCTGATCTGACTCAAAAGAATACGAATCTGCTCTAAAGTTCAAATGATGGATCAAATGATTCACAATATGCGATCTGATTAGAGTGCTTCGAAACACTCGCGGCGCAAAGGTTTAACCAATTTTGAGTTTCGAAAAGCTTGTGTAAACCCATCACTATGTGCTTTTTGAAATCATTAAAAGTGGTGTTGAAATAAAAAAATAAAATAAATGGCTCTTTTAATTTGATTTGTTTTTTGCTAGTGAATCACTGAATGACTGTCACAAGTCATGAGTCTGAATCAATCTTAGGGTTCCTGTTTAAATTATTCAGTTCATCTTTTTCTCTTTTTGCATCTTCAGCCATGTTCACACGACACTGTCAGTACTACTACTGGCTTAAGGCTTGTGCACACCAGGACAAATTCTGCACGCCATTATCGCCGTGCCACTCGGCTCATCGCCAGTGAAAATCGTTTGGGTATGAACACAAAGACGTGGCGATGAAAGCTCACACGGTAATCGTCCCGATGTATATGATGCTTGCCTCGCTAGTTATTTAACATTAACGGAAATAAGAGAAATAAGTTAAATGTTTCTTAAATTGTTGAACTTTGTGTGAAAAGACACTTATAGATACACTGTCTTTCAATAATTCAAGCACTTTTCAAGTACCTCTTTAAGAATTTTGCTTTTTTTTCTAGGACTTAAATTTCAAAACATCTAATTCAAGTACTTCAAGCACTTTATTCACTTTATAACAATTTATTCTCTTCCGTGTCAGTTGTTACATTGCATTCTAGTCTATGCAGGGTCAGAAAGCTCTCAGATTTAATCAAAAACATCTTAATTTGTGTTCCGAAGATGAACAAATGTCTCAAGGATTTGGAATGACATGAGGATGAGTAATTGATGGAATTTTCATTTTTGGGTGAACTAACTCTTAAATAGCAGAATTCAGTTGAAAAAACTCCTATCATCAGAGACCATTTACAAGCAATTTGTGTGTACAGTGTCCTGTAATCCCTATGGAAAAATACTTCCAGAACTAAGGGTGCTAAAAAGTGGACTGACAATTTTATTAAGATTAAACATATTTCAGCTATTTTCTAAAGTTTTTCTTTGGTGGTGATATGAACGCACAAAAAAAGTAATTTTCTATAAACGCCTAATGTCACCATCATTTGTTGAACATAATCTTACCATTTAAGAATGTCAAGCTATTTGTGGTTATTTTCCACTTTGCTTTGCAGAGGTGCTTGGTAATACATTTCCCATTTCCTTTCTTGTCTGTCCTCTCAATCTTCTTTCATTGCTTTTTCGAAGTAAACTGACATCTTATTTCCTCCAAAATACAAAAATCACCACTCTGTAGAAAATGACCCAAATTTTTCACTTGTTTTGCTTTACAATGAAGTCACAGAATATTGCCCACCATTAATCTGTGCCCATGTGAATGCTGAAATCGACAGATCTATTGTGTGGCTTATTCATTTTAGATTACTTCAGATGCTGATATTCACCTCAAGTGTAGACAAATCAAAAACTACCATGTTATTGTTAGTACCGTATTGTTATTTAGGAGTACTGCTAGTACAGGCTGTGCTGTCCTTCACTCACTGCGTATCTTCCCATGAATAATGTATTTATCACAACATTTCAAGGTATATGTTCACATTCACTGTTGTGGTACAATTGAATCATGTTCCCCTCAAACCAGAAATTAACAATATTAACTTCTAACAGTATAGATGATTTATAGTATGATTTGTATAAATTACATTATAACAAAACGCTGTCCTGTACCAGTCAAGTATACTTTACATCGTTCCAAAGATTCCAAACATGCAGAGCTTCAGAGAGTTTCAGGAGATTTCCCTTGAAGTTCTGCCATTGACACAGAAAATATGCCAGCGTTTAGCAACGCTCCGTCATTTTAAATTTCTTGGACAGTCATACACTTGCGCACAAAAGTAGATCAATTACGTATTAGATATCTGAGCTGCTGACACAAATGCAGTCTAATAAATCCTGTAATGCTTTAGGGAATAAAAAAAAAAATGAAGGAAATGTTTAGGCACAAATTCTCAATGGTTCGCATTACATCAGCTCGATAAGAGGAAAAGATATTCTTCATTCACGGATGAGAATCAATATGTAAAAAAAAGAAAGTACCAAAAAAGAAACCAAAAGGCTTTTTTAAGGCTTTTTGATATACAAATAAAAATAAAATTATTACCATATGTCCATACAGAACAAGGACACATGGAGAACCTGTAAATGATTGACCAATAAGCGAAGTCCATATTCAAAAATTAATCAACACATATTGTCAAGTTAATAGTTTAATAACAAACCGTTTGTTATTGGCCCAACAATTTCTTGTTGGTGCATCCCTTAAAAAAAATAAAAAATAACTAAGCATTTATACTCCCAAAAGAAACAGGAAAAGATAAAACTGGGAGTTTCAGAACAGCTGGAGCAGCCAGAGAGAAATTCATCATGTATTAAGTGATTTCTGAGCTGGTACTGAGCTCTCGTGAGACTGATGATTACTTCAAAAGCATGCCCGTCAGGACGGCCATTCTCAGGTAAGGATGTGAAATTCATTTGTTTCTCCTTGATTGAGCATCAGTTGGGAATAAGCATTCATTTGCGGAGTGCGGGGAGGAGGGAAACATGGGTCTAAGATTGGGAGTGTAATTTTCTTGTTTAATGTACCATGCACAAAAAATAAGATCTTACGTGTATCCTCTAGAATTGTAATTAAGGACACGAAAGAAGGGAGGCAAATTATCTCCAGCATCAAAATAAGAGAGCTGAATAACTTGGCCTTCTAATATCTTCTCTCGTTCATTTGGGTGACCCTCTCGAGAGTTATTGAGGGATGAAGAAAGAGAATGACATCAGCAATAAAAAGTAGAACATCAAAGAAATGCTACAAACACAAAAATATACTAAAGTAACCATCTGGGGACAAAAACTTGTGGGAAACCAGGACAATGTGAGGGAGTACAAGCTGAAGATGAAAAGTTACCTTGTCTGCGTCGACTTTCCCTTTGACAAACTCTGACCTCCAGAACTGCAGGGCCTGTTCCAGAGTAAGACCGATGCCCTTGAGGAAGAGGCCGTACTGCATGCGCCCACCGTGCCGCAGGTGGTGGTTCTCTCTCAGTGCCTTGTGGAGATGCCTCATACACAGGGGAAAAGACTTGCCCGAGAGCTGGTGGAAGCAAAGAAAAGAGCAGAGTGGTTATTGAAAATGGCTTGATTTATAAATGCAGGCAGATATCAACTCCCCAAAGGTTCACTATCAACAACCGTGACACAATCACAGCCGATTAAGAAATATTTGATTTTAAATGTACAATTATGTGTGATTAAGACAAAAACTCATATTTATATGAAATGGCTTTACTGCACCTGGTTATAATGTGGTGAAATACTGATATGAGGATTCAAAACAGAGGCAGAGTGTTAAAAAAAAGCCTTCGTTTTAAAGCAAAGGCTTTAATTACAAGAGATTTCCATCCAGTAATGTTCAAATAAAAGCAAAAAGTGAAGGACAAAATTTGCATGTGCTGATGAGCCACTTAATTGGAACAGCAACCGGCTCTGAGATGACACACACACACACACACACACACACACACACACACAGAAAGGAGATCTTTCCACAGACGGCTTTCTTCCCTAGAAACATCTGTGCACATCCACCAACCACCAAAGTAGGACATGCTCAATGTCCTAGTAACTTGAGAATTCAGGGAAAGGAAAATTTTAAAATGCGCACAAGTATGAAATGCCAAATATACAGCAAGCTGTGAAGTACAGGCTCCTGAGACTGAATACATTTGAAAAATTCTCAATAAGTCCTATGCAACACAAATGTATTATTTTTTTTAAATAAATAATTTGGCAACACTTTACAATAAGGTTTATTATTTACCATTAGTTACTAATTTAGTTAACATTAACCAAGAATGAACAACACTTCGACTTAATCTTAATTTACTAATGCATTATTAAAACTATTGTGCTTGTTACCATTAGTTAATGCACTGCAAATAAACATGAACTAACAATTATCTCATTAACTAACATTTAACATTAATGCTGTAATAAATGTATTGTTTATTGTTAGTTAATGCATTAACTAATTTTAGTTTAACTAATAATTAACGGACCTTAAAGTGTTACCAGTAATTTTATAATAAATATTGCTTGCATTTATAGCAGTTTAGAGAATTAATGCAACATTGTCAGTAACTTTGGTTGTTACTTACTGGATCAATCTGCTCAAGAGAAATTTTCCCGATGTTCTTCTGAATGCTGTAGTCCTGACCCACATAGGCATGGCTAGAACAAAAGAATAAGGGAACAAATGATGAGAGTCAATCACAGTGAAGAAGAAATCACAAGGTCAGACTAGAATACTGACTAACAGGCATGTTATTCAAATGCATTCCTGTTTTCTGGTGGAGGAACAAAACACTGCAGGTGGAGCGCATACCTCGAAACAATGCAGATTCTGAAAGATGCAGACCTGATAGCATCTTAGCAATGCTACATCTAAATCTAATATTTAGGCAGTTTTAGACTTTAAATTTTAGCTCACTGAAGCAAATTTTAGAATTCGTTGTAACTGTCCTCAACGATGATCACTTTCATAATATACAGTGGCACAAAAAGTACTAGGCCAATGTATTTCTAACACAAATTTTGGACCAAATGTAGAAACAAGACAAATATTTATTTAGAATAATATTGGCTGATGAAATTTTTTATCTAAAACTAGAATACTATAAAAAGAAATGAATGTGGCCTAAAGCAGAGACTGTGCAAGAATGCTGCAAAAGATATTTTCGGAAATGGAGACAGATTAAAAATGGAACACATACAACTACCGCTCAAACTTATTTTTATACTTTTATTCCACAAGGATGCATTACATTTTTCAAAAGTGAACTTTCTATTCATCCAAAAATGGAAGTAATTACAATAAAATAGAATAAGCAATACAAATGATTTAGCAGCATATTAGAATTAATGGTAAATTATTATTCATTTTGTCAGCTGTTCTTTTACTCTTAGTCTTTTAAATTAGCCTTAGTTCATACACAGTTTATCGTCTCATAATTAAAAAGCTTCTTGATGAACATTTTATCATCAGTTTTCGTTAACACAATTAACGCCAATTAGAATGAATTCTGAAGGATCATGTGACACTGAAGACTAAGTAATAACTGCTTTGCCATCATGGGAATAAATTACATTTTAACATTAATATAGACATTTATTGTAAATTGTAATAATATTTCACAATATAGTATTTGTTGTATTTTTGAATGTTAATGTTTATTTTGACAATACTAGGGAAAAAAACAGTAATGTTACTGCTCCCATTAAATCTCTTAGCGCCAACAGAAAAGAGTAAATATTAATTATGCAGCCCTGTCATATCACAAAGCCACAGACTGTTCTGCTGAATCCACTGACATCTAGTAACAGACTCGGCGAGATCATGATGGCAAATACTACACAACATCTGGGACACAACAATTTCATGAGAAGCTCATACAAAAATGGAATTGGTGCAAAGAAGCAGACTTCTTTTGGTCCGGTCCCACCAAACAGTGGCACATCCGCTGAGGCTGTGTGTGATGGTATGAAAAATTAAGCATTTCCAGGCCCTGTTCTCCCATTTCTCTACATTCCCCCACTGTTCAGCTCCTCACTGGCCCTTCACACCCTCTTATCTGGCTTGGCCAGTGCTGACAAAAAGTAAAAGAGTCCACTAGCCAATCCTCCGCAGCCACAACTGTCGCCTCTAAAGACACATCCAATTAAAATGCTCTCATTCAGAGTCCATCAAAAAGCAAATGAATTGACTGCTGGGAATGCTGCCATTGTTCCCCTTCACTGCGAGCAAGTGAAGGGACACGGCCGTCCGTGCATGCGGCGTGGCCAATGACTGAGAGGCCCAGCTTTAATCTACACTGGTATTCCCGCTGGGCTGCAGCCAAAATGCGAGACCAGGTTCACACGTGGAGGACCCTTGGTGCATCATAATGGGACTGTGCCCAGAGCATTAATGAAAGGGACTGAATGAAAGCGAATGGGAGAGATAAAGGAAAGCAGTCGGAGTCACTTCGGGTACCGGCTGGCCTTGAGTGGACCGTTTGATCCTTCCTCAGTAGGCCAAGGAAATTGCAAAACAAGAACTAAGGATTATTGTGTGAATGTTTTTCTACTATAAAAAAAAAAAAAAAAGAAAAGTCACATGTGAATATGTCTGAATAAAATAGCTGGCTTTCATAAAGCTGCTGTAATAATCACAATGCAATAATAAAGAATATAGTTTTATGTCACAAGACACAAACACTTTACAATGGCGTCAATTACCTGAGGTGGCTCAAAAGAGGCTGGAGTCGTTCATCAGACTGTACTGCTGGCAGGGATCGTGCAGTCACCTAGAAAGAAAAAAAAAGAAATTTAAAATATGTTAAGGGTCAGAGGTTAAAAGTAATTTTACAGCGGTTCAGTAAAGATGGATTCAAAAGGTCAATAACTGGAGAATTAACTATGAATTTATCCAAACAGCCTAATGAATAATTTTCCTGGGGTAATAAAAGGTTCCCAACGAGTCTATTAGATGGCCAAAAGATATAAAACATATAAACCAAATGATAAACATGAAAGGAAAAAAAGTGTTTAGTAGTTAAAATTGTGTCACAACAAATCTCAGGTTTTTTTTTTTTTTTTTTTTTTTTAGTAAATAATGTTTTTAAATATCCTCAGCATAAGATCATAAATCAATGCTGGTGCTAAAGTGGCAGGATATCTGTTAACTGAAGCAAAACGGAGACAATGATGAAGAGACGCGGAGGTCTGAGGATGATCAAGCTATCGAGACGCTGACAAACTGCAGTGTAGGCAGCAAACTTTCCAGTCCAGTGACCACTGACACACAACCTTTAAAACTAGATTGTCCACCGTCCAACTCCACAACACTGTTTCATTAAAACCAATGTATCAAATATCAAATGACGACATTCATGGATTTAGAGGAATAAAAAGGATAAAAGCTCAGCAGTGCAGAAGAATAAGTCAGAAACATTTCTCAAATAAAAATAGGAACGCCAAGATTTCCAAGGGTTTCCAGAACAGTCATGTGGGTCAATCCATCTCAAGTAGGCCAATGGAGGTTGCTTGACCAATTTTTACTCTTCCTTTTTTTTTTTGGTGATTATCTCTATGTTCTGGTATTGCAAAACGCAGGTTTTTGAGGAACACATTTCAGGGTTTTTTCCATAATGGAATTCAATGGGTTGAAGGTTCAAATTGCAGTTTCAATGCAGCTTCAAAGGGCTCTACACGATCCCAGCTGAGGAAGCTTTTTTGTAAAGGCTGTTTGACTTCACTTAATGTACTCCCGCCTACGTCATGTGTGACCTTTCCAACGTACCTATGTAATGCGTGAAGTCGTGGACACAGAGCTAGTGCAAAACTGGTCTCGCATAGAAAGACCTTCATTCCAACTGACAGCAGAAGGTCTGGGAACTTTGGCCGCTTTGAATGGCCAAGGCCCGCCCATTAGGCCATATGACTGACAGGTAAAGCAACCAATCACGTTTTGTTTTGTGCCGCGTCATGTTTAGGGGTGTGGAAATGTCGCCACAATAACAGACCGGTGTGAGAAACTCTCTGACATATTTTAAAGATTCTATGCCGCAAACTTTACATTTTTCACATTCTTTTGAAAATTCAGTTGATCCGAATAGCGCTCATCGTCACAGTTGTAAACACGACGACTTTCTTCTTTCGTGGGGCGGGGCTGGGCGCCACGGCATTTTTGTTTCCAGGAGGAATGTTAAAGAACGCGGCACAAGCATCTCCTGGAAATCCCGTATAACCTAACCTATCCGATGACTCCTGAAGTGTTTCCAGATAAGTGTGCCATATGCATCAGACATTTAGCCAACGTTCCATCTGCATTTTTTTTTTTTTTTTGAAAATGGCAAAACGTTTTGCTAGATAAGGCCCCCCTATTCCTTGGCTGGGATCATGTAGAGCCCTTTAAAGCTGCATTCAAACTGCAGTTTGGACCTTCAACTTGTTGGCCACCATTGAAGTCCACTGTATGGAGAAAAATCCTGGAATGTTTTCCTCAAAAATCCAAATTTCTCTTCGACTGAAGAAAGAGAGGAACATCTTGAATGACATGTGGGTGAGTAAATTATCAAGAAATTATTTTAGAGTAGATGTCCCTTTTTCCCATCCTGATACCTGGGCTCAGGGTATCGGCCAATACCGAGTACTGATCCGATACCTGGGTGTGTTTCTGTATATATAACTGTAGATACAACTAGCATGAAAAGATATTATTATTATTATTATTATTATATGTTGTGCTTCAGACTTATCCCTTAATAAAACATGAACAAATATATACAGTGAACTAGATTATTTGTATTATCTGACATAGATTTGACATAATTATTATTATTTATATAGTTAGCATTACTACGAATACTACTAATTTTCTGTACATCAGCGTTGTTTATGTAAGCAATAAGGTACGAGAGGCCGTGCTGTATCGTGAATACAGCATGGCCGTGCCTAACAACGCCCTTCAGCCATGATTTATTCACGATACAGCAAGGCCTCGAGTAGCCTACCTTATTGCTTTTATAAAATGGTTACCACACAATGCAAATATAAAAAATATGTATTCATGTTTTCATTAAGTAAAATTATTAAGCCTTCCGCTGTAAAAAATAGTCTCTAACTGCAACCGAATGTTCTTATATGCGTCATTTCATGGAACTCAAATACAAACAGGCTAGGAACAATTCAAAAACATTTGACTGACACTGTAAGTAAAAAACAAGCACAAATTATAGTGGCGTTCACTATAAACATTTATTATAAACGCCTAGCCTAATTATTTAAAAGAGAAACTGAACGTTGCTGGTAAATGCGCAATGCAAACTCACTTGCCTTTCATATTCGTCACCAATCTGTTGTTAAATAAATGGAACCCTTTCACATTTTTAAAAACAGCAGCAAATGTTCCAGTTTTACACAGGGTGTATATTTTGACTTTTTATTTTGTATCTGAGCTGTGCGGTTTGGATGCCGTCAAGAATGACTAGGCGCTTATGTTTAACGAAGCGTAAAAAAGCGAAAGCCGCTATATACCACACTAAATGCGACATCTATTGGATTTTACTGATATTGCGTCAAATTAGCCAGTTTATTCCAATTGCCCCACGGTCCGGATGAAAACGCCTGGCGAGCCGTAGTTTGCCCACCTCTGGTTTAAGGTATTGTTTTCGTTATTATAAAATGATTTAAATCCGTAATCAATAATAATTAGTACGTTTTCCACTCGCTCGCGTTCCCTGGCGTGCTCTCGCGTGTGAACAGCAGCATCCCACATGCGGGACACAGAGCGGGCGCGGGCGCATCAGCCGCAATCATCAAACATATTTCAAAGAGAGTCATGATTTTGGCTAATGCAGGACACTGAATGATGCGCATCGGAGGGTATTAGAAGTGGATATACGCAAAGCCGCCTGATAAACAAGTTAAAGCTCATTGTGCCATACTTGAGACCATTTTCTTCGGTTAAAATGTTGAGTCTGGCATGAGTTCTCAGTTCCCCTCTTTTTCTCTAAGTCGGAAATGTAACTGCACATCAAACCAGACTTTGTTTACGAGTACTTCAGGTGTGTTGGATTAAGCATGTCAGACAGTTTAATGGTGCTGTCCTTAGCAGAAATCGGTGTGTATTTCCAAATCGTTAATCAAACCACTCATCTAACGTCATATAAATCAAAATTTACTTGAAACATTTTAGCCTGTTAGCTCTTATTGCTTTCTTCAAATAAGAACTAATATGTGTTTATGTTGCTAAGGGTGGTTGCTAAGGGTGCTGCGCAGTGATACTAAGAACCATTGGGTGGAACGGTCATAACCGTGCTGTATAGTGAATAAAACACAGCTGCTGACCAATCAGAATCCAGGAATGGAACTAACCGTTTTATAAAACAGAATACTGGGCAGAATTTGAAAGATTCTCGCTAGATCTTACAGCAGCTTTATTCATCGTGCGGCGAATTTAAACACTTCTCACTGGATCTCGCAGCAGTAACTTTTGTTGCAAGAATTCAACTTTGGCTCCCGAAAACAGCTGGGCTCGTGCAAGTTTGCGTTGCGGTCCAAGCTGATAAATGGTCAGTGCTGCGCAGCTCAAAAGTAGCTCGGCTTAGTTTCGTTTTCGCTTCATTTGCCATTTGATGTTTCTCATACGCAACAGAAATTGAAGTGGTTATGAGTTGAACAATGCGGTGGTCGCGCCAGTGCGACCGCTCACAAAAATATGTGAGATGTCGCCGTTTTACTGGCAGATTGTTCCAGTCAGAAATATAAAAATTTGATAAGAAGAAGGTACCTCCGGCCACCGCGTTGTTCAACTCATAAGCGCTTCAATTTCTGTTGCATATGAGAAACAGCAAACGGCAAATGAAACAAAAGCGAAACTAAACCAAACTACATTTGAGCTGCGCAGCGCTGACTGTTTATCTGCTTGGACCGCAACACAAACTTGCACGAGCCCAGCTTTATTCGGGAGCCAAAAGTGACTTCACGACACTGTTACTGCTGCGAGATCCAAGCGTTTAAATTCGCCGCACACTGAATAGGTTGCTGCGAGATCTAATTCTAGAAACAGTATTGGCCTTGATGCTTTCCTGCCTTGGAATTCTACCGTTGCTGCTACCGCTGCCTCTGAAGGCAGCATTTTAGAGCTTGCGGACGCAGCCTAGGTCTTATTTAAGAAAACGGTATCGGATCGGTACGTGGGTTCAAGTACTCGCCAATACGGATGCTAGAATTTTTTGTGGTATCGGTGGCATTTCCGATACTTGTATCGGAACTGGAACAACCCTATTCTAGAGTGAACTAATTCTAACTAAAACTAAGAGTATTTTTTTCTGGTAAATGTGCCCAAAAATCACAAAAATATGTAGCAGAAAAAAAATACTACAAATTAACAGACTATTAATACATAACCAAGCCAGACCATGCTTCACTATTCTGTTCCACTACTATTCTAGACCTTTAAATTGAGATGCGTGACTTGATTTTTCCAGCACTGGGAATAAAATTATGCAACATCCAGGAAAGTACTCATTTATCTTTGCATTTTGTCATTTTCTGTGCAATTGTGACACTTCTGAAAATTAGACTGAGTGAACATACAAACTCCACAAAAGAGACAAAAGAGGAATCATTTTATCCTTTTGTATTATCAAGTGAAATCCAAACCACATGTCATCACAGATAAAAGCTCAGCACAAACTCTTTGTCAGATGGGAAGCAGCTTTCAATTTTATGCTCATTTAATGAGACACTCCCAGTAATGTCTCCTATCTCTCCTCCATGGCCATGAGAAGTCATTACAGCAACACACATCAGCCACGACGGCTCACTAACGGCAGAGAAATTGAGGCACCGTCATTACTCCACAACAGCCACGTTGGTGATCCAGATAATTGGCAGGAAATAGAAGTCAGAAGCAGGAAAGTAGCGTAGAGGGCCGGCCTGCCGAGGGTCAGTGTGCAGCACTGTGGAGAGCCAACAGAGAGATGAGGAACATGGTGGCAGTGGCCCTGAGCCAGGTCACTTCTGTTCGCTCCTGAGCATGACAATCACTTTCAGTTGAGTCTGTCAGGTATATAAGACACTCATAGGAAGCTAGATTGGAGCCTGATGTGATTTTCACAAGGTCGCACTCATCACTTCACGACTCCAACTCAAAGCAGTGCCATGTGTAAAGACAGGCAAGTACATTAAAACGTCTTTATTTAAACTATGTGTTCTCTTCACACAGTGTTCGTGAACATATGGCACTGTGGAATAATATGCCGCATGATCACCATCATAAGGACTTCTCTATAGCAACTGGATTGAACTCAAAAAGAGAGTTTATGGATTCCACGCTTTATATCCTGTAAAAATACAGCATCGGCAATAATAACTTATACAAATACCTGCCTTTTCAGCTGTCACAAAACTGATAGTAATCGATACTGAAAAAAGGAAACTGAATTTCCACAGAACATAAAGTAACACAATAGCTTTTAAGTACTCCTCAATTAAATGCTATTGCAATAATTTGTTACAGTAAATAGTCAAGTAAACAGTTGGTAATAAAGAACAAAAGAAATCAATAAAGAGCCAGAAATGAATTAATAGAAAGGTCTGGCAACAAGTCTGTGAGGCTGCATTCACACCACAAGGTCTAATGCACAAGTTTAAATGATTAATTCACTTCCAGAATAAAAATTTCCTAATAATTTACTCACCCCCATGTCATCCAATATGTTCATGTTTTTCTTTCTTCAGTCTAAATGAAATTAAGGTTTTTAAGGAAAACATTTTCTCCATGTAGTGGACTTTAATTGGGTTTTTAAGGAAACCATTTTCTCCATGTAGTGGACTTTAATTGGGATCAGCGGGTTGAAGGTCCAAATGGCAGTTTTAAAGAGCTGTACACGATCCCAGCCGAGGAATAAGGATCCTATTTAGTAAAACGATCTGCCATTTTCTAATATATATATATATATATTTATATTTATTTTATTTTAAATAAAGATAGATAAAGCCCTGAACTCCTGAATCTTTTGATATTCTTCATATTCTGTGAGGTCAGTTCACAGCAATGACAGAAATTAATCTTTTCCAATACGTTTTTTTTTTTTTTTTTTTTTTTTTTTTTTTTTTTTCATGGCATTTTTCTAAAAGTATGCATTGTCTTTTGAGACAAATTTACATTTGGGCTGTTACCAACTAAATAAAAATCAGTATTAACAAAATTGACCTTTGCAATGCAGAGGAAACACAGAAGCTGCATCTGCATTTACACATTGTTTAATGCAGCTCATAGAGATATGGACAGCTTTAACCTGCAGTTACAAATACATAAATAATGTTTTGATAATGTCAAACACTGATATTAGAAATTATTTAAAAATGAGAAGTTACTTTAACTGTGAAATTAAAATCGCCAATAGGTGGCAGGAAGTCACTAACCCTCTGACTGAGCCTGGTTTCTCCCAAGGTTTTTTCTCCATTTCTGCCACCGATTTGACACTGTAAAGCTGCTTTGACACAGTCTGCATTGTAAAAAGAAATATATAAATAAAGGTGTCTTGACTGTTAATAAGTGAGTCAGTACGATTGAACCAGGTTGTTCACGTTGTACAAAGGCGCAAAACTGCTATGGCTGTGTTTGGAATGATTTTTGTTGCCGAAATAGAGCAAAAACAGGAAATACTGTTTCTAAAACGAGTCTCTTAATATTAAATTCTTGTTTATTGAACTGTTGCATAAAATCAGTATCATATTTGTAACCAGGCTGACTTTGAGAAAAAAAACGGCACTGTTTGTGTGATATTGATTAATTATATGAAATTATACAAAACGCACTTTAAATGCATACGCGCATTAGTTTAGCGTAACTTACTAAACTTCATCACGTAATGAATGTGTGCACTCTGTAGGTGTGTTTTGTTTGCTTTTCGCAATATGCTCTATAATGTCAAAATCGCACAACGTTTAAACAACAATTACAATATATTGCAGACGATATATAATCGCACACCCCTAGTTGTTCATCTGTGTGTTCATCCGGGTGAATAAATTATCAGGAAATTTTTATTCTGGAAATGAACTAATCCTTCAATAATCCTTTGACAAATGTTTTTGTCTTGTTGGTTCAACTTTTTTCTAAGAAAAAAAAAAAAAATGTATATGCAAAATAATTTCATACACACAATAACATGCAGGATTAGGCCAGGGGGAATGTAAATGGCTAACATGTGGTGTATGAATATTATTGGTATCAAAGGAAACTGTACGGCTCCCTAATATTGTATTCATTCACAGCTAAACGTATGCTTAGCATCTTTCTGTCTGGAAGAACCAATGTCATTTGTTATACAGTTACTACACTGGATAAAGATATTATTCTATGACACGAAAAAATGCACAGGAATTTATCTACGGAGCATCTCTATCTTCTTTGAAGGGGATTCTTAATAGTTTCAAGGACACCAGGACACCTCAAAGAATAAAATTCATGTCAGTGCCCTTAAAACTAAAACCTAATTTGTTCATTTTCTGTTTCTTGACTAACAAATCAGAAACACAATGTGTACAAATTAAACACTTTGTGGAGAGTATGGCGAGGCTTCCTTTTCAACTGATTATTATGTTGGTTGCTTAAGACACATTACTAGGGAACAGATGTCGCAATGAAATATGCTTGCTGAGACAAATAAGAGAGAATTGGAAAGACAACTCCCCCATCAGGTCGAAACAAGTAACGCAAGGACATCCTTACACTCCAGCTGAGCAAATACTGTACAGCGTGTCCTTTCATACAGAAACAGGGCATATCTGCTAACTTTCCATTTATGTTTGGATACAACATCACCGGCTGACAGGCTGCTGAGACAGAAAAGAAACTGATCAAACATGCCAACTCGAAGCTTTAAGCTTGATATGAAAATGAATTTACTTCAGCTGGTGTCACTTCAGAGATAAGCAGAAAAGAGCAAAGCAATGACTCTGTAGACACATCTATATTATGCATACTGCAGTACATTTACCCAATGTCAAGGTTTGTACAAACCTGAAAAGACACATTTCTTCAAGGTAGGAAAGTCAAAAGTTAGAGAGAAAAAAAGCAGACCATGCTGAATCTATATTAAAAACATAAAATCGAATAATCATGCATCAACCAAAATTACATTTGTTTTCATTTTATTTTAAACTGTACATATATACATTTTAAAACTACTGTTTATTTTTCTTAAATATCTACTTAAATGTCTACCTGATGTTTGACCTATGTTTACCTAATTGAAAAATACATATACACATGTATTAGGTATTGAACCGTTCAGTATGAGGCTTTCGGTTTGGTACGCATTACAAACCTAACGATTCGATTCGTTGTACTAATCCCATTATATTTGGAAAATAAAAGAACTTCAAGTGTGTTAAATATAATTTTCTCAGTGCCACTGTACTCAACAAGGCAGCCCAAACAACGTGACAGACAAATTGATGTCTGCCCCTCCCAAAGAAAAACACAATACTCCAGGAGGGCTGTGACGGTGAGGAAGTTTGCTAGAATTTTCCTTCTTTTCCTCGCTTTAAAATAGCTTGTAAACGCTTGTGCCCATTTTACTTTTACTTTTGAATCAGCTCCAATTCGATGTCAATTAATTGAATTGACAACAACAAAACAGTACGGCAAACTCACTTATATTAAACATAGAATGATTAATGTGTTAACAAAACAAATACAAATATAGGCTATAGGCCTAATATAAAATAACAAATGACTTACACAAAGTTTAAATATAAAACACTGGAGACCAGCAAATGGTGGAAGCTTCCAAAATCATCTAAGATAAACAGCAAAAGTCTAAAATATTTGCATTTCGTTTTGAAACTAAATATTTTGCAACTTTTGTTTCCTCACCTCACTGGTCAGCTCGACTTACTCTCCTCATGTGATAAATGAAATCCGACTCCTGCTGCTGATTCAAGATGCATACTTTATGATGTTAGTTTTAGTAAATACAAGGAAATTTCTCTGGCATTTCTTTCTCTGATTTCTTTGACACCGTGTCGTATCGAACCAAACCATGAATTTTGTGAACCGTTACACCCCTAATATTATATATATATATATAGATAGATAGATAGTATGTCTATGTTTACATACTATATATTTGTGTACTGTGTATTTATTATGTATATATAAATACACATACATGCATGTATATATTAAGGAAAATATTTTAAATTTATATCTAAAATATTTAGATTTATTTATAATCTAAATTGTATACAGGTATAAATATATATACATATAAATATTTAGTTTTAATATATACATAATATGTACATAATAAATATACAAAGTAAACACACATATAGTATGTAAACAAACTTTTATTTGATGTGATTAATTGCGATTAATCATTTGACAGCCCTAATATATTTTATATATATATATATATATATATATATATACATACACACACATACATATATATATATATATATATATATATATACACATACATACACACACACACACACGGAATTGGGCTACTTTCATACTGTTGCCGTGGGTTATTTTTCAGGTCCGCAGGTTGAAACGATCCCAATAACTTAATATTTAGCCCCTGGAATGCTAATTTTACCAGAGGAACCCCACCACAAAACGTGTATTTAAGCCCTGTAATGCAATTTTACCGGGGGACCCCCCTCGAAACGCGATTGATCTACTTTTGGGCTAGTATATATAGTTTGTGCTCTAATCTCATTGTGCATCTCGACTTTGAATCTCAAATAGTATGCTGTTACAACACTGGAATCACAACCTCAAAATCAATTGTTGTTCACCAACAGAAATAAAAGCAGCTATTTTATTTTTGAAACAATCCTCCCCTCTGAACATGTCGTACTGACTCAAGAGCTGGCAACGGAGAACATGTGAAATTGTCCAGACAGGAAAAGCTAATGAGCGGACTGGTCCAGATGGTGATTCAACTGTGATGAAACATACAAGAAATAATTGAGAGGCATGCTTGTCAGGGACTTTGACTCCTAGATAGCCCTTGTGCACACTGCTAGAGGCAATGCAAAATGGCGGGAAGACGATGCGGCTAATTGGCATCATTGAGGTCCTACGGAGGCTTGTTGGACTCTGAGGAACGGCAAGGCACTCTGGATTTTGCTTGTTAGCAAAAGTGCCAACAGCTTAGTCCATCTCTATGCGTAAGAAGATCTGTGGTGGAGGAAAGGTACAGTCACCGCACTGCATTATGAGCACAAGAGGCCAATCTAACAAGATTAGCAGTGTGTACAATGCTTACTGCTATACTGAGCAGAGCAGGTTTAGTTGACGTAAAAATCACTGACGAGATTGTCACAGGCTTACACATACAAAATTATGTGTGCGTTTGTGTGTGTGTATAGATAGATAGATGTACAGATAGATGTATAGATAAATAAAACAGGCCAACATAATAAAACATAACATTAACAAGTGTATAAATCACAAATTTTTCTAAAGAAACATTGTCCAACAGCGTCACCAGCAGGTAAAGTTACAGCGGGAGTCCGCCACTCTCTCACCTCCCCTGAGCCCAGTTAGTTTTAACAGACCCCCTAAAGTGTGCTGTAACGTGTGCGCTAGAGACGCGGCGGGCTTCACTGCACAGAATTTGCACTGTGAGACACGTATACATTGCTTGATAGTGTGTGCCATGTTTTACTTTAGATATGCTTTTATTTATGCCATTTGGAATGCAGTACTATTATGTGTATGAAACTCACGCACTGACAGACTTTCACATGCGCTTTGTGTTTGTTTGCCCTGAAGCTTGATTGTGGCTGTGGTTTAATGCACTTGCATTTTCAAATATTTTTTTTACGAAACTGATGTGCACACATTGAGTTATGTTTTCAGAGCAGGACAAAACATCTGATATATCAAAAAAGATCTGTGCATTAATGTGAATGCAGCCTGCTAGTGTCTATGATCTAATAATAATAGTAATCATCAAACAATAATGCTGAAGAAAAAAAAAGAACTATTGTCTGTAAACTTTCAAATACTTACAGAACACTTATTTTAAATAAGTAATTGTTGTAAAATTAGCCTGCTTATATAATAAAAAAAAAGTTTTGCACAAAATAAATTTGATTTAAAATGTATATGAAAATGTAGCCATGTGCAGTAATATTGAAAACTGAGAAAAATAAATAAATTTTGCCTACTTTGCCTAATTTCATAACACCACCGCGCACCACTGATGATAGATAGATAGATAGATACACACTCTTACACTTATTTGTATATATTTATATTGTTATACAGTATATATATACACACACAGCTTGCATTAAAATTTGCCTTCATATTAAACTCTGCTTTGGGTTTAAAGGGGAGCATTTGGACGACTGCCATTTCATACAATTTCATAAGCAGCTTACGAAAATACATTACTGAGAGCAGAAACTCAGAGCGAACCTTATGAAAGAATCACATGGTTCAGCACATGAGAGAATGGCTTAATTTTCGTGTCCTAAATGTCTTTATGCAGCACAGAAGACCTTGGAGAAGACAAACCTCTCTAAACCCATAAGCCCGCAACAACAATAACGTTTATGTGAACGGCCAGCTACCTGCAAGCTGCTTAAATCCTGAACAACCATGCTCCGAGCTTTAAATGTTTGGATCCGGTGATAACATATTGAGCAGACCTTTCTGCGTGTTCCTGAAGATGGATCTGTGTAAAGCCGTAAATCAGAAAGCCCACTGTTGCTTTCATAAATCCCCAGATAGGCCATATTGAGTGCTGGATTAGCATAGTCTGGAACGAGGCTGCAAAAGTCATCTCCCCTTTGTTGGTGAAGACATCAGCATCTTGATAAGCAATCAGCAATACCAAAACCAACAAGATTAACTGGAACCACTGAGGGGAATCTGCCCAACAAAGATACAGAGATGCAGGATGCATGTCTAACACAAGGCAGATAGTGTGCATCTTTTAAGACGAAGAATTTTTATAAACAAACAAATAAATTATGGATTGTTGCACTGTACATTTAGTTCAAAACGAAAGCATTCCCAGAACAAGCTTAGGTTTTTTTTTTTTGGCCAGTAAAGCAAGTTTAGCTTTTACTTGCCTGTGCTAAAAAAATGTATTTAAAAAAACTTAAAATGTTAGTTTTTCCTTCTGGAACATTAAACAACTTACAGATTCATCACCATTATATTTTAATAGGTCATACGGACACACACACACAAATCTATTGCTCATCAAAATATAACACTGTGGCTGAGTAGTACTTCAAAATTTGCCTTAGTACCTGCACTGTTAAAGTATGATCACATCAGTATTAAAGGGATAGTACACCCAATAATAATAATAAAAAAAAAAAACATTCTCAAACCATTCTAAGTGTATATGACTTTATTATTTCAGATAAATACAACTGGAGTTAAATAAAAAAAAAAATATCCTGGCTCTTCCACGCTTTATAATTGCAGTGAATGGCTGTTGAGATTTTGAAGTCCAATAAAGTGCATAAATCCATCATAAAAAAGTACTCCACACAGCTCCGGGGTGTTAGCCTTCTGATGCGAAGCAATGTGTTCGTCTAAGAAACATCCATATTTACAACTACATAAACCGTAATCTCTAGCTTTTACTAACTGCTGTACGTGCGTTTATAAGAGTGGCGATCCCACAGATCTCTCAGCCACCGTATGACGTAGGACATAGGCATAACATAAGCTCCAGTGAGAATATAATAGCCTTGTGAGAAGCAAATTTTTTTTGTCTCCCCTTGGCTTATTATCAAAATACTCCAACATTTTTCTTTACAAATCCTCATTTTGTACTTTAAATTCAGTACTTTTTATGCTGGACGGATGTACTTTATTGGATTTCAAAATCTGAACAGCCATTCACTTCCATTATAAAGCTTAGAAGAGCCAAGGACACGGTAAATAAAGTGTAAATGAGTATTCTCAGGGCTCTACAGTGCAACCATTCAGTTGCATTTGCGACTAAAAACTAATGCGTGCGACTATGAAAAAATATTTAGGAGCATCATGTGCATTCATGGGCCGGGAAAAAAAAAAAAAAAAGGAGCATCATGTGCAACTTCCCGATCAGCATATTTGCGTTTGCGTTGAGGGGAGCTTTTGCAACGTTGAGTAATGTATCGCAGACATATCTCACGAATCCTTTCATAAACAAAGTGTAGAGAGCATAAATAAGAGTTTCATTGTGCAGTGTAGAGAGCTTTGTTAATTAAAACGGAACTTTGTGAGATCGTGATGAAGATGAGCGACAGCTTGTAAATGAGATACTGATTTAATACAACAGTTAAATTAACAAGTTAATATTAAGTGACTTACATTGACTATAAAACTATTTTGCTCGTCAAAAATGGTCTGAAACAAGCCACAACAGAGCCTTTGCCATCTCTATTCAAACACAGCATTGTTTTGTTTATGAATGAATATGCATTTTAAAACGAGTCAATGATTCGATTTCCCATTCACAAAGATTTTTATTTCTGAATGAATCAGTTTTTCTAACAAATTAAAATGAATGATATGATTCAGTAATTAAATCAGTGACTTGCCGCCACCTGCTGGCAGATTTTGTTTTATTTTTAAAGTATCTTTTCAGCTATTCAAATCATGTAATATTTCTGTATTTAAAATTGTATATTTAAAACATGAATTTCATAAATTCATTAAACATGAAAATACACCTACAAGGCACATTTGTGTTCTTCTGTTCATTTGATTGGTAACTTATTCTTATTCTGTTGTTTTAATTAGAAATTTTTAAAAGCTTAAAACATATTTTTTTAAATTTGACATAAAAGATTACATACTCTTAATAAAAAAGTTGTCAAAATGCTATTACAAAGGTAAGAACAAAATTCCCCTGTAAATCACTTTAAGGAGTCAAATAGCACCTCGTAATGGGAAGGCTATTTTTGATCAAATTTTTTGATTATTGATTAGAAGGCTCCCAAAATATCGACTGTGCTCCTAAAAAGAAAAGTAAGCACAGAGCCCTGATTCCTGTAGAATATTTACTGTGTAACATTCAACTCCAAAACAGAATTGGCACAAAAAAAGTTTTAAAAATGAATCTCTGCAGAAAGTACAAGACCTCTTCTGCATAGCATTAGCATAAACGGCAGAGCTTCAGAATATGATCAAAAAATAACATGAGCACTAGAGATTTTTTAGCAAATATATTATAAATTTATCACCAAACATGTTTTCCCAGTATTACGTTAGATGGACCAAAGTTGCAACAGCAAGCCAAAAGCTTGCTTCAGCCCTCAAAATATGAAGTTAGAAATGCTAAGAAACAGGAGTAGGCAAGCCTGGAACCAACAGACTTCACACTGATATGAAATACAGCTTAATGCGTGGTCTGGAGAGCTCACTCATACCTGTCAAGTGCTAACAGCATTTGGATGGGAATATTTTGCTTTAAGGACTGACAGGTTAGCAAAGAGAGTTGCCCTCTGCTTTTCCATCCTGTCAAAAAAAGCCTGAGGAAATAAAACCATAAAAACACTGGAAACCCTCAATGACAATTAAAGACTCATTTATTTGAAGTATTACTTTACACTGAATTCATTAAATAAGTTCACTTAAAATGAGCAACGAAACTTTGAACCCAAAAGGCAAGCTCCAAAATTACAAGCTTTATATCTTAATAAGCTTTGCAGGGTCCTTGAGACAGACACAGATATAATTCAGCCGTAACCTTGGTGACCAGCATCACACTTGCTGTGTAAGCACAATAATCTCAGGCACTTTCCACAGAATACCTGTGCTGACTTCAAGAGCCTTTCACAAGCTGATTGATTGAAAACACCAGCTTCTCTTGTTAGCGTTACAGCAAAATGTCATTCGATGCAAATTCACCGGAGCTCAGGGACAGTGGAAGAGTTGCAGAGTTGGCGTTAAAACTTGGCAGAGCGTAGAGCCGGCTGACTGCTGTGAATTGATGCATGGTGCAGGATCATTTACTATCCTTTGGTCCGCATAGATCACGGACTGACTTTCCAAAAAAGGATCCAAAGTATTTCAACACAAAAGCTACTTGTGCGACACTTCAAGGTTTTCAACTTCCACATTCTGTGAAGAATCCAGTACTGCCATCTGGACGCTCAGATCAGAGGTCATTTTTCCTCTTATGAAGGCATGATAAAATCTATGAAATTGTGTATGACTGTCATCACATAAGACTTTTAGCAAGCCTTGGGAAGACAAAATGAAAGCAGTGGTTTTCAAACTTTTTGAAGGCAAGATCTCCAAAATACTAAATGATGTTCGATTGTAGGAACATCCGTTTTCTAAAACGTCAAAACAGCTATATGCATTTTATGTAGAAAGATATCTAGACTATATAAAAAAAATACAAATACATAATTTAAGCCCTAATTTTCTACTTGCCAACAGTTAATGGAGATCCCTGACAAAGGCCTAAAATTGAAGGCAATCATTGCTCACTCACGTGAATGACAATCACTACGTGTGACGTAATGTAAGAGCAGATGACTGACAGATGTTTAGCAGGTTAATCTATCTGTGACCCAAGTCTTGTAGTGTGAAATGTGTTTTGACTGGAACTTGACTTAAAATACATATGTGTGACCCTGGACCACAAAAGCAGTCTTAAGTAGCACATGTATATTTGTAGCAATAGCCAACAATACATCGTATGGGTCAAAATTATAGATTTTTCTTTTATGCCAAAATTCATCAGGATATTAAGTAAAGATCATGTTCCATGAAGATATTTTGTAAATTTTTTGATTTGTAATATGCATTGCTAAGAACTTTAATTGGACAACTTTAAAGGTGATTTTCTCAATATTTAGATTTTTCACTCTCAGATTCCAGATTTTCAAATAGTTGTATCTCAACCAATCCTATCCTAACAAACCAATATTTTAATACTGACTAAGCAACAACATTTAATTTAAAATGTCCACTTGATTTTTAATATTTGGCTGTTATTGCAGCTGCAGCTACTGTAATTTATTAAATATGTGGATATCAAAATGCATAAACTCAGAGCAAGGGTTTAAACTTACTTTGAAATCGCAATGAACAGTTAGCTTATTGAAAAACAAACTGATGTATTCTCCTGTGCTTGTGTTGTTTTATAAATTATTTACCTAACAAATCTGATGCATTCCCAGGTGAACATTATAATAAACCCAAAACTCACAACAATATGCAGAGATGGAGATTGCACCACAAATGTAAATGGTAACTGTTTGTGTGGAGCAGTATTTACTGTGAACGAAGCCACACGTATGCAAGCTACACACATAAATAATTAAAGCGCATATATTACACCTGCACTGCATATATTTATTTAATTGAATTGTAGAGTTTGTGAATTCACAGTAGTATGCTTTATTATGATTTTTAAATGAGTTTAATATATCATGTAGTCTTAAATGTCCACTGAAGTGCATTATTCTATGTGTTGATGTAATAAAAAAAAACAAAAAAAAAAAAAAACAGGAAGACAGGGTAGGATATATCAAGCAGTCCTGCCCCCTTTCTTAAATAGCCAATAGTGTTTTGTTTATATCACAGCTTGGGCCAGAGCAACTGAGCTCAGTAAAGCTGCATTTGACAGCCACAATCTAACAATTTTGCTATAAAATATACGATTCTGTGTAGAATTCAAATGGGTCATACATTTTATGGTCTGCGCTGACTCTGTGCTATCATGTCTCTGGACCAGAGCAGAGCAGACTTCTTTTGCACTGTCTGATTCATTCCCTATACCCTATATAGTGCATAATGTGCCAATCACCATAGAGAAAATACTAATTCTGTGAACAACTGACCAATTTCAGCTGCAGCTTTAGCATCTATTTATAGTGTAGAGGGGCGGGATGCTTCGTATTCTAGAGAGCATTTGATTGGATAAAGTTTGATGAGAAGCTGAAGTGCAGGGTGATGTCATCAAAATCGCTGATTCATATTGGCAGAAGTTTGAGACTAAGTTATGAATGCTTATATCCTGTAAATGCGAATTTTGTCATTGCTTTGAAACACACTAGCTAATTCAGATAACCTCAAGGCATGAATCGTATCGCATTTTTTTTAATTCAGCTATATGCACTATTTCTGTGTGCACAACTAGATTTCTTACTGGGACAATTAAACAATCAGTATTAACCATATTATTAACAGCTCACATCTCAATAGTAACAACTAAAAAAATCAAAATGAAAGATTAAAATGTTACATTTGATAAATGCTGAAATTTCTGAACCCCCGGTTTGAAAACCCCTGCACCAGACAAAGCAACCGAACATAGACTAACACTATTCCTCTGCCACCACTGTCACTGTAGCCCCTTTTCAGTTATCACATATTGACCCCTTGGACACTTTATTTTCCTTATTTCCCCATTATCCCCAAGTTGATCTCACTCTGCTAGACTTGTCTCTGGAAAGATACGAGCTGGGTCTGTATTTTGTACACACCAGCATGTATTGTAGAGTTTGTACTGAGGCAAGTTAGTGCGTTTATCTAACATCATCATCTTCAGTCCTTAAATGTATTCAGTGTGATATGAAAAGCAAACAGTGATCCAATTCCAGTCTTCTTACACGGTGCAGTTCAGTGGCCTTCACTCAATGTGAGACCAGAGCTACTTGAGGGATGAACAGACTTGAGAGCAAACTCAAAGGTTACGTCTCACCGGAGGTCAATTTTACATTTCCCAAGATGCCCATCTGACATGTTCACTTATTAAAAAACAGAAGTGGAAAACAGACAGGCTGAAGTCTAGGGTCAGAGCAATGGCTCTTAACCTTTTTTTGACTCCAAGGCCCCCCATTGTCTATAACAATATTCAAAGCCCCCATGATGTTTCCAGTTTTTTGTGATTGACGTTGCAGCCAGAGCAGCTTTATTGTCATTTCAACCATATAAAGTGTGTACACAGTGAATCAAAACAACTTTCTTTCAGGACCACGATGCATATAAAACAGCACCAGACTGCAAGACAATCTGTACAATGCAAGTTTTGTAGAAACCGAAGTGCAGAAATGTATTCGGAAAAATACAGGTGTTGAATGTGACAGACATAAACATCAACATGTTTGTTAGCAGCAGCAGAAGAAAAAAATAAAAATAAAAAAGTATTCATATACATTGGTAAAGCAGCAGAACATACAGTATATATATATATATATAAATAAATAAATAAAAGGTCCCTTAATAGAAAAATGTTTTACATATATATATATATATATATATATATATATATATTTTTTTTTTTTTTTTTTTTTAATTCAGAGTTTGTCCAATGGTGCAATATCACACAAGCAATGCTTATTGAACATTTTCAGTTTTAGTAAACAGTTATTTCATCTATAATAAAATTCCTATGCCCTATTCTGAAGCAGCAGAGATAATACAAATTATATACAATCTTTAACGCCATCTCCTAGGCCGAATCCATCACTATGAGTGAAAAATAAATAAATAAACTAAATTACATGACTACCCCTATCATCAACAAACTGCAAATTCATCCTTGAGTGTTCCACTGAAGTGTGAATAATGTCAAGCATGTAGATCCAGCATCAAACCAGAATTAAAGATGTTAATAAAACAGCTGAAAATACAATTACCCGTCTATTCTTGAGCAATAATCTGATGCTGTAACAGACGTCTGAGACATTGTGCAATAAGATAGTTTGAGAGCCCCTTTAAATACTGTCACAGCATACTGAGAGACGAGACCTTTAATATTTAAACATCAATGCTTCCCCCTCAAATAATTACAACCCTAAAATATTTATATTCAAGTGCCTTTCAGAAGCCCTGGCTTTTTGTGAGAGGAAAATTGGAAAATTGAAGCGACAACCGCGTTTCACAAGTGGGTGGTGTTGAGAGGCGCACGGCGTGTGTGAAGCGTTCGTCTTAGAAACATTTCACTTCCACAAAAAGAGAAAGACCCAACACTGTACTTTTGCTGCCACTTTCCATTTTTTTTACAATCCATAATGTCACATTAACAACCTCAAGGCTTAAATAGAGAAACTGTCAGTATAAAATTTAAGCAATAAATTTAAATGTTAGTCCAGTCTAATAAAACTAATAATTCACATAAGGTCATTATTATCTAATGAAGAGCTCCTTTCATAATTCAAAACGCATTATACTGTATATTGGCACAAACATAAAATAAGCGGATTATTGTAAAATCTTCCTGAACATTCACCCGTTTCATATTTCCAGTGGAACATTAATGATTTAACTTCATTACTGAACTATTTTGCATGCATCGTGCTCTCAATTATACTATTTCACAATTAATTTGCAGCTACCGTATAGGCAAAACAATGAATAACATAAATCACACAAATAAAAATCCTGTTAATTGTCAATGTCTGTTTCTCATATTATCTCTGGCACAAAGCTGACACCTGTGTTCAGCGCCAGATAAATTTCTAAAATGATTATTTCTGTTGTACTGCGGAACCGCTTGTACAAAACATGCCTGAAGGCTCTCATCTTCCCCAAAGACGGGAAACTACTTAAACTACTCCCTGTTCTGCATTTAAGCAAGAGGGGAGACACTGAAGACAAGACTACAAGTGGAGCTTTGATAAATGCATGGAGCGCTCACATCATTACATCCCAGGCAAGACTTGCCGACAAGGAACCCGAATCAATCTTGTTATCTGGATCCCACAAGGAGGTCATCTCTCTCCTCCAGCATTCATCAGGACATTTGGCACAGCGCAGAGTGGGAGAGATCTCCTGCCTGGCATTACACATTCATAAATCAACAGCACAGGACCACTGGACTGCAAACTCGTGGGGAAAATGGCTAGAGCGAGACTGAAAGACAATTAAAAGTATAGAAGCGGATGTGTTTTTAATTGCACATTCTCACCACACTGCCGCAAGACGTTTGGTGGAATAAGCCAGTGCTTAAATGTCCTCATTGACATAAGTGCTGGCTCTCCAGTTAGATGCAATTATCCCCATCCCCATCAGTCCCCATCAGTGTTTGACCGGTATTCCTGTGTGTTGTGTATTTATACACCCAAAAAAAAAAAAAAAAAAAAAAAAAAAAACTCCACAAGAAATTCCTGTGATGGCAACGCTGAATTTACAGTAGCATTATTCCAGGCTTTAGTGTCACATGATCCTTCAGAAATAATTTTAATATGCTGATTTGGTACTAAAGAAGCATTATTAATGGGGCAGTGAATCTTTGGGTAAACAACAAATCGATTCGATTCACTATTCATAGGGTTTCGATTCGATTCGATTCAAGAACGATTTTTGCAAATTCAGAACGATTAGATTCGAGATGATTCACAATAAAATTAGTTGCGATTCGTTTAATAATGATTCGATTCTACGATGTATTCAAGTGTATTCACAGAATTATTTAAATACTTTCCCTAAATTCTTTATATGCTTAGTCAGGGGGAAATTACATTTCTGCCTTTATGGAGTCAAAAAAAATTATTATAATAATATATAAAACACTTTTGTCCACTGTTAGATGTTAGTTTAATGACGCTATGGCATGACATAGCATATGTAGAAATTTACCCTAGTGAAAAGTAATATATTTAAAATACATTTATTTCAAACTAAGTATAGTTCAAATCTATTACCATATTTACTCATACAACCCTCAAGACTTTGACAATTATAATTAAACTTTATTTGAATTTCTTAATATCAAACCTAAAATGTGTTTTAATGTCACTATTGCTGAGGACTGTATTCTCTTTGAATAAAAGGTCTTTAAATGCAAGATATTTAAAGTGTACCTGAAATATACTTGCAATAGCTCCACTTTAGCACGAGCAAATATACTTCAGTTCATCTTTAGTTGGATTTCAGCACTATACTTCCAATTTAGCACACTTCATGCCAGTTTAGTACAGGCTACTAAAAGTACAATAGCAAGGTATTTTTTATTAAAAACATAAATATGTAAAATTTATACTTAGCATATACTTAGTATTTCAAATACATTTTAGTATATTTATTTCTCTTTATTTTTTATTAGCCTATGTAAGCCAAGATAAAAAAAAGGCTTTAAAAAGTAGGCATTTTATGTCACACCTTTGCATGATGTAAGCTTCTTTAACTTATTTTCATAAAATAAAATGCTACAGCATTTAAACTATTACTTTCTATCGGCGAATGATGATTTTAATGATGTAGTAACGAACGCAACTTTCATGCATGTGACAGATCACGTTAAACCTCGCGCTCTTATTTTAAGGTTGCTGTTAATGCTGTGGTTATTTGAACCATTTCCTTCATACTTTTGTTTAATAACATTAAGTTAAAACGTCATTTACATTTCCAATGGAATTGTGTGTATGATCTTAGACACTTACATTGTTTCACTCCATCCAAACACGTGGCTTTCAACTGCTCAGGTAATGTTAATGGTATGACTGAGAGCCACTGAAAAACTACAGAAAAGTAAAACTACTTCTAGCAGTACTGGCCATAAATACTAAGGAGAGATCACACGTTGGCTGCTCAAGCCTCAAAAAACGTGTTGGTGACAGCGTGCGTGCCATCCATCCAGCGGCAGGCAGTGAATGCAGCGTGTGAAAGAGATGAGAGGAAACGAACAACACTGTTCAAGGTCTCTGTTAATTTGTGCTTGTAGTAATTAATATATTTTAAAGCACTGAATCGCTATAGAAATCACGATTCATTTGATTCTTAGTGTTTTAAATTGATTAATAGCCCAAATCAACTATTCACGATTCAAAAATCCATGTTTCAAGATCGATGCATATGCATCGTCAGGTTTTGGAATCGACGCAGAGAAAACAAGCGAATCGTTACACCCCTAATTATTAATTGTGAAAACAGTTGTGGGGTAATATTTGTGTGTATTTGTAGCTACTACATGTTTAGGATAGTATTTTTCACTAGGACACTATACCATAGTATTCTTGCAAAAGCATGGTAAATCAATAATTAACAGCCTTATGAGAGACATTTCATTTACCAACACTACATAAACTATTAATTATTAGGTCAGTAAATGTACATCTGTGGGTTAATTACGATACAGAATGAGGCAATACAGTTTATAATCAATAACTAAAAAAAAAATAGCAGAGGACAAAGAGTGAGCTGCTTCGGAGAAAGTACATTATCCAATTTGTCTTAAATATGAGACATGCCTATATTAAGGGCTTTAAAATAACTTGTAAGATAGTTAACACGTATGGTTTAAAGCGGTTTGCCCCGTCAGGTGCTCTGACAGACTCATGTGATACTGACAGAGACACTATACATGCACTGTTTGAGATGTGCCATTTTCCTCAGTGCATAACTTACATTTCACAGGTTTGTTCTCCATCTGCAAATGTTAGAAAGTCATAAAAATATATTCATTTTCCCGTCAGGAATGCATGAGCCTTAAGCATACTATTCTGCATGTGCCATATGTAGAATCTTACACCTACATGTAAGTTTATTTTTATGATAGCAGTAGTAACTTTTTCATCTCACAATTCAGACTTTTTTCTTGCAATTCTGACTTCTCAGAATTGTGAGATATAAACTTGCAATTGCGAGTTATAAAGTCCTATTTTGAGGAGGAAAAAAAGATTGATATGTTCTCAGAATTGCTAGTTTATATCACAATTCTGACTTAATACCTTCCAATTGCATGTTATAAAGTCAGAATTGCAAGATATAAACAATAAACAGTGTTTGTATCACGCAACCGAGGAAAAAAAGAACGGATTTGTTAGTTTTTATCACGCAATTGTGAGAAAAAGTCAGAATTGCGAGATGTAAACTCATTGTGAGAAAAAAAATCTGGATAGCGGCTTTGTATCACGCAATTGTGAGAAAAAAATTAAATAAAATATATGACTTCTGTTGGAAACCAGAAAAATATAAATACACAACACACAAGAATTTCTGAGGGAATAAAAATTCACAAAGCTATTGTAAAAATAAATAAAAGTTGTTATGCATTCAAATAATTAGGCATGCTAAAAATCAGAATTTGGTAACAATAAAATACAATATTTCATAGGGCCCTAAACATGTCATTTTGTTAAACCTTTAATAAATTGATGTTAAATTGTATAAGTTTTATGATTTTAATTAATTAGAGATTTTTGATTAATATGATTTAAGCATTAAAACAGAATCCAGAAAAATTAAAACGGAAAAAACGGAATTTGGACAAAAATAAAACCGAATTTGGGAAAAAAAAAAACAAAAAAAAAACAAAAGGATTTCACAGGGCCCTAAATTAAGATGTATTTATAAAAAAAAAAAAAGTTCTTCAGCCAGACGACACAGGCTTTACTCCCTTTAAACTAACTGGAATGTCACTGTTTCGGTCACTGCACCTTCCTTAACAGGCAAACATGAACACACACACACAAAAAATACATTTGAAACACATTCATGTTAGAGAATGTAGTTAATATTCATTAATGATTTATCTCATCCACCCACAATTATTCAGAAGATATTTCGTGGATCTAATCGCGATACATGCATCACCAACACACACACACACACACACTATACATTTGCACTCCATGTAGTCGAGCTATGTCTTTTGTGTATGCATAGTTAAATATTTGTGCACAGTACAATAGATGCTGATTTGAACTAAAGGTTCTAATCAAAATCATTAAAGTGCATTTATTCATCCATTAACAATCCTGTTATAATTTACTGCTTAATGCACTAGCAGACAGCATTATCACATGGCTGCATATATATTCCATTTAACTTCATTTGTAAAGCAACTGATTAATTTCCATGAGGGAATTTTATTTAAATACTTGACTTAATTAAGATACAGTTAAATATTGGGCTATTCAGAGTGAAACAGATACTCATTACTCACTGATGTGAACTGCTTTCTAAAAAAATAAATAAATAAATAAAAAATATATGTATTTCCAAGCCAATCCCCAAGCTTTGTTGACTCGAGTTGTTATCAGAGTCCCTTCGCATTGATCAGATAATGAAGCGAGGAATGCATCACCCCCTCGTCTGGACACACAACAGCCATGCTTGCTCATTAATCACCCAAGAGGACAAGGGAAAATAAACCTTCAACTGTTCGAGATGGCCTTTCAGTTACGGAAGGACCCAGCATGATTGAGAGTTTGCCATTGCCATGTTCTTCAGCATGTGTCCATCCATCCGACGGCACCTCCACAGCCCTAGCCAGACACGCCAGCTACAGCCAAATGGCTAAAATTGGGCTCTAGATTGACAGCTTCAATTGAATCGTTGGCAGGCAGCGTGGAAGTGCTTGTGTTTTTCTACTCTACCCAGGTGACACTCAATTAGGTCAAGCTTTACTTTCGAAAAAAGCGTGTGATGCCTAGCGACAAGGTAATATTTCTCAGCCTGGTGATAAAAAGAAACACTTCGTGAAATTAAACGGAAGAACCTGGAGTCACTCTGTGTGAAAAACTGATTAAAAGTGAGTCTTTGGAGGCCATTTACAATCTTATCACTTGAATTGAGCAAAGGTACTGGAGGCATAACATGTTACAGTGAATACAATTAGAAATGCGCCGCAATTACAGCCGAAAGAATTAATAATGTCATTTCTGGTTGATAGTCTGGTTGACAAGCGAAAACAGGCTGAAAAACATGGCTGAAGGGGTGTATGTGAAATGATCCGGTTTAATTGGATCTAATGTAAACACAAATGATGATGGATGATATATTAGCATAAAAGAGGTCACATTTATGGCTGATATGACAAACGCACCTTTGTATGCATGCTGAGGCTCTAAAACACAAAACAGCACAATAAACTTACTTAAATTTAATCTAGGGGTGTGCCATATGACAATATTAAATCATGAATTTAATCAATTAAAATGTCTAATTTATTTCCTTACACACTACCATTCAAAAGTCTCTGTCCCCAGATCATTTTAATGCATTCTTGCTGAACAAATGTATTATTTTCTTAAAAAATAAATTAATTAATAAAATAATAATCTTACTAACCCCAAAATATTTAATGGTAGTGTATATAACAGACAACGCAACCTACATGAGAACCTGAGACCGAATGAGAAAAGGAAACAAGCAAACATTTAAACTAAACTTCGGTCTTCGGTATATGTGTAGAACTTCTCTTTGTTTCACAAAGATTAAAAAGAAAAAGGGAAAATCTTAAGGGGAAAAGATGTTTTAGAACTTATTTGATTCCCTTCCAAAGTATTTAAACAGAGTTAATTAAACATGTATTACTTTGTGCCAAATTAATTAAAGTAATAACTCTCAAATGAACACATTTAACTTTCAAATATCTTAAACTCTTGCGTCAAAGTTTCCCTCTCACAAACACTTCTAACAATGAGAGATTTCTGCATGCCCCAAATTGTCTGTATCTATTTTAAGACGTGAAACTTCCTTAGTGAAACTTTTTCACAACTTTTACTGTTTCAGTGAAAGGCAGCCTGTTCTTTCAGTCAAGTTTAGTTCTGGAAGCCATAATCCTGTAAATCAAGGTTAAAAAAAAAAAAAAAAAAAAAAGGAAGATCAGACAGCACAGAGAGGGCACTTATGATATTTTTAGATTCATAATTAGGACCAACTCTGTTTAATGAGAAAAAGAACACAGACATGATCAAGTCAGCAAACTTTGCTGGTGATTAAATCTATGAAACATCTAGAGAAAACATTACTAATTAATTTTCACATTTTCTGGAGTACAAGCACCAATTTTTTAAAGAAGCAAATCTCAACAATATGGATGGCTGGCAGCTATTGTAAGAGATCTTTGGCATGTTGATGGAACGGCCAGTGCTGAAATGCCACTTTGGGCCATATAAAATTTGTTATATTTTTTCCAAAATTCTTTTTTCTGTAAGTCCTTTTTCTAGACTCTGTTTTAATGGCTAAATTAAACATGTCTAATTAATTGAAATCATGAAACTTACACAATTGAACAGCATTTTATTAAAAGTTTAACAAAAATTACTTAAGACCCTATTTTTTACCAAATTCTGTGTTTTCCATTAATTTTCTGGATTTCATTTTAATGGTTTCAATACATTTCACAAATTAAAAACATGTCTAATTAATTGATTTTATATAAAAAAAAAAAATCTGAAAAAAATGTGTTGTGTACTTACAAATTTTTTGTAAACATAAAAAATAATGTTTTAATAATTGTATTAGTAGTAGTTGTAGTAGTAGTATCATTACATTAAGTAAAATATTTCGTTCACACAATATTTTTTTTTTCAAGTTAAACCAAACTTTTATGTTGATGGGTTGCTCTGAATACCCTAAATTTTCTGTTTGTATATGATATGACGATAGTTTTTCCTAAAAGAAACGGTAAAATGCTCATAAAATGACTCTCAGATGACTCTCACAACATGACAATTGTTCAGCTGTTAAAAGGTTTTGTGGAAAATCAAGTTAAGTAGAGGAAAAACTTCATAAAACAGTTAAAACGTAAGAGTTGTGAAAATGACGTAGTCCAGGACCTTTATACATGTGCGTGTGCTGTAGTAAAGACTGTAAGCCCATCCCTCACAGCCTTGTATTCATCCATGTTAAATTCAGTATGGTGTCTAACCTGATTAAGGTCCGCAAATAGATCTATAAATGATGTTGATCTGTGTCTGGATGGTGAACGTTGCAGTTTTCATGCTCATACCCCATGTTTCATTGACTGCCTGACAAACCGACTGAAACTTTGTTTCTTTGGAAAGTTTCAAAGGTTTTCCCGGCAGGCAAGCTGCAACTTGCCAATTATGATTTAAAAGCCTTGTGCCGTGTTCGGTTTTTAAAAGAACGGTCACCAGCCAGCAGAACGTGGTGAAATACAAAGGTAGTCATGTAGAGTTAATTGTGTCCATGACGAACAAACAGAACGTCTGACATGGAGATCCATTCTTAATCAAAACTGAGCTGCGGCTTATGGTCCGACATTTAAAGTGCTATTTCCATCAAAGTCAATGTAATTCCCTCTCGTTGTTCAAAAGTCATCATGGATGAAGCGGCTCGCTCTGCAAATATTCAACACTGTTGGAAAATAAGACCTCTAATATAATGAGACTGTCCATTGACGGAAATTATTATTAGCCTGAGCCTTATAAAGCATGTTAAAGACTTCACCATCTCACTAATTCTTTTTCTGTCATATTGGTAATGAGGTTTGGTTTAAAGCCTCAGTGTTCTTGACTTTCGCACTCCTCCTATGATTCCTTTTTTATGTGCTTTTTAGGGCTCAGTAATGTTTTTTTTTTTGCTGGTCAGTAGTTCAGTTTTTCAGGAGTTCAAAATAATTATTTAGTCATTTTTATTAAAAAAAAAAAAAAAAAAAAAAAGGTGCTCTAGATGTAAAGAAATAAATATATAACAACTAGGGCTGTCAGTTTAACGTGTTAATTCAATTAGTTATGAAAAAATAATGCGATTAAAATATTTTAACACAGGTAACGCACTGACCCCACCCCAAGACCTGTATGTCATCTTATATTCCATTTAGTTGACTGTTGACAAATATGCTGCAGGGCAACAACTCCATAAATGCAGTTATGCCCTAAAAATCAAGATATCGATGCAAAAAATGCCCCTGCATGTGTTTTGTCTCATATTTATATACATCACAATATATCGCTCCGGCAGAAATATGACACGATTTTGTCCCAATCTATCAAAATTAAATGTGAAATTATACAGTTCAGTAAAAAAGAAGCTGATACTGTGTTATATTTTAAACACAATATAATCTGTTTTTGCTCAGTTTTGCAGAGAACATGAAGAGTTCAGATGCAAACCCAGCTAAAAGCCATCTCGGTCAAAAATTAGAGTGAATGCTCTCGACACATATTATACGTCCATCAAATACTTTTACTTCAAACCTGAAAACTGAAGCTGCGGGCTCTTTGATCGCCTCCTGGTGGCTGGCTGCAGTATAGGTCATAAACCCCACCCTCTCCATGTAATCAAATAGGACACGAGACAACCTAAATAATCAAATGACCTCACGACACTACTGCGCAGACTCGGGCTCCAAACGAAACTCTACTGCACAGACTCTGACTCCAAATGACGTAATTTCCCCCAGTATGGCAGCCGCCATATTAAGATGCTTTGGTTTCACTTTTCTATAGTGGAATGAATGGGAGACGTGTCGTCCATCTTTTTTTACAGTCTATGCTTCAAACTTGCTAAAATCCCACCCTCAGGCCAATCAGAAGTACCAGTACTTACATAGAAACCTATACATCGGAGCCTGATAAAAATGCATTTTTAAAAAAAAAGTCAGATGGATTTAGAGGGTTTTTCATCTGAACTTTATATATATATATATATTACCTTTGAAGCCATAGCAGAATTGTTGCATGTCTCTGAGCAACACAGCTGTGTTTAGTTTCTGAATGAATCCACGTAGTGTGAACCACTGATTCAAAAGCCCAATTATAAAGAGCCATTTACTTCATTCCAGTTGTCCCTTTTGGACAACTGTCAAGTCAGCAGTTTTCCCCATGACTGTGTAGCCTACAAAACTAGACTGAGAGACCATTTAAAGGCCTTTGCAGGTGTTTTGAGTTAATTAGCTGATTAGAGTGTGGCACCAAGTGTCTTCAGTATTGAACCTTTTCACAATATTCTAATTTTCTGAAATACTGAATTTGGGGTTTTCATTAGTTGTCAGTTATAATCATCAAAATTAAAAGAAATAAACATTTGAAATATATCAGTCTGTGTGTAATGAATAAATATAATATACAAGTTTCACTTTTTGAATAGAATTAATTAAATAAATCAACTTTTTGATGATATTCTAATTGTATGACCAGCACCTGTATATATACACAGATAGGCTATTGTTAGATATTGTGATATCAATTTGATTTCATATCGCCCACCCCTACTCTCAGGTACAATCGCAGTGCAAGTTTCACAGTAAACATTACTACATCACTCTCGTCAACATAGACCATATCATCTTGACTCCATACAGTGGTAATTTTGGGAAAATCCCAGGTATTTTGAGCAATAGGATTATATAAAAATATATGCTAATAGAAATAAAATTAAGTAGCCCATATAAAACTGCTTAATAAATCTATCAGTATTTTTTTACTTAAGTACATGAAAAAAAAATTGTACTTTTGTACTTTCACTCGAGTAAAATTGAAAAAGGAGTACTTTTACTGGAATAATATTGTATTATAAATATCTGTACTTTAGAGCTGCAGCGATTCGGCGACGTCATCGATTACGTCAACTATGAAAATACGTCAATTAGCATGGAATGCGTCGATGCGTCGCACCTTTAGCCACGCCCATTGTGCGAGCCTGCAATTATCCCTACTTAAGACTGTTTTTCTGCCATGTTTAATACAAAACAAGGCTCTAGAGCAGAAGGTGAATGCTATTTGGCAACATCACTTCACAATGTTACGTTCATAGAGCATTTTATTGTTATACGCCGTCAGAACCGCATATAACGCACTGACGCCTTTCCACTGTCAGGATTCACAACCGCTTTCAAAGCTGCGCTGAATGAACGGAACAGCACGGGACATCAAGTTGACTATTTAAACATGACGGGTTTAATTCACCCACAGAGACGGAAAAGAAGAAATGATTCGCGTTCATCTTAAGATCCACTGGAGCTGCCATTGGTGCCGCAGGCGCCATTGGTGCCGCAGGCGCAATTGCGGGAGCGAATCCGAACGCGCTTGTCTGCACTCGGTAACAAAGCATTTAAAGTCCTTGTTAGTTGTTTAACTGTGTGATGGATTGGAAAAGCATCGACTGGGCTCATTTATTTAAAAACAGGCTGTCAATTGTGATAAAACTTCCCGGTGTTATGACGCCATTTTTTGATTCCGTCTCTCTAGTTTCCTGAATGCGGTTGTGACGTTCGAACCCGGTCTCATGAAAATGCATATAAATAGTACGGCAAATAAAAACAAAAATTACCTAATCCTACCCATCGCGTAGCATTTACACACCAACGTTACAGATATGAATTCAAGCAGATGTTTTAATCTGCTGAATAAAAACAACATTTTAAGCATCTCACCTGTAAGCAACTGTCCCAAACGGTAACTGTGAATGCAGCCATAATGTGCGATTCTATTGATTGTATTGTATCACTGCCCTTTCTTTCTTTCTTTGTTTTTATTATTTCTTTCTTGCTTCATTGCTTTCTTTTTCTTTCCTTCTTTTTTATTTTTTATTGTTATTACTTTTCTTTTTCTATCTTGATATTATTTTTCTTTCTTTATTGTTATTATTTTCTTTCTTTGTTGTTGTTGTTATTATTGTTATTTATTTTTTGTAAATTATTAATTATGAGAAAATGCTTGAATAAAATATTAAAAGATTAATAGCAGAAGTTACTGTTATTTTTACTGATAGTTTAACTAAAGAATTTATCAACTGATAAGAAAATAATAGATCGATTGAAAAATAATCGATAGATTAGTCGACAACAAAAGTAATCGTTAGCTGCAGCTCTACAGTACTTTTACTCAAATACTTGATTTGTGTACTTCGTCCACCACTGGTAATGACCAAAAATTCTGGTTTAGAGCCAAATTTAGAACCAACTTATCTAATCCCGTCATACTTAACCTTTCATAAGAAAAGAAAATTAATGCATTCTCTAACTTTCAGAAATATTCACCAGCAACAATTACTGGTCAATGGCAGCTCTACTAAAATGGACATTCAGAGTTAAACTAGGTGATTTTCAACCAGGCAATTGATTTTAGACAATCTCACTGGAAATGATTCTGAGTATCATAAAAGACCCGTTCCAGGCCTGATTTATGGAGTCGACGGGAATATGAAGATTGACACATTTCATTTTCTTCCAGCGTGGCTATCCTGAACGCCATCAAAAAGAAAATGTGCAGGCAGCATATGTTTTCATTAGCCAGGATGGATTAATGCGCGGATTTATACAGCTTCAATATACTGGCGGGAGAGATTGTTGACTAGCGGTGTCTGTTCTTCACTTCGGTCAGACAAGAGCTTACCGAATAATAATTCAAATGACTTTTCTAAGAGTACATTCTGCCAAAATAAAAACCATCCCACCAGCTGTCCAACTGCCTGGCACACTCACTATGACGGCCGGCCTTGACGAGATGGCATGTAGATGGCGAAAAAAAAATCTGCCAAACTGAAAGATAATTTACCATGCTTTCTTAATTTTGCATCATCCATCTATGACATATCATAATGCCCAACGTTCAGGTGTGACACGAAACTCAGAAACAGCACGGCACAAAACCCATTTCCTACAAAACATCTTCAGCTAGCACAAAGAACGCTCAATCCCAGAAGCACGAGGAAATTTATGCAGACTACATGCCAGCACTAAATGCACAAAGCCTGTCTCTTCTCCACTTACCAGTGATCAACCGAACACAACCGCTCCCCAGTTTCAATTAAAATGGCCAATTAAACCCAAGCTGGGCAGACTAATGTTGTTAAGTAATCTGAGTTCACAAAGCTGCCCGATTTATTATTGTTCCCTATATCCTGCGCACATTTTAATTTCTCCAGTTATAGCAGCAATTAAACCTGCTGCTGCATTGTTTACCATCACAGAAACTCTCATTTGAATCTCGGATATTAATGGAGTGAAGATGACAAACAGGCAGCTATTACCTTAACAGCTACCACACCGTTCTGCAGATGAATGAAATATTTAAACTGCACTTCACATTTAGAGTGTTATTTTATACACAACCTCAATAAAATAACCAGTGAACTCATGCTTAACAAAGCCTTGATGGAAAAACACAGCACTGTAGATCTTTTAAACTGCTAATACTTAAAAAGTATTTGTTTATATTTATATTATATATAGTGTCAGTGCTACTGAACAAAAGACAACAAGGAAGCTGCAAAGCTCATGCTTCACGTCAAGCGTGAAAAGCCTTCAATGTGCCGTCTGCTGGGAATATCCTGCCACACGTTACATTAACATGCGTTATAAATATGATGCAAGGGGAGAAACTCAATGGTAGGAATACAAATACAAGCATCGTTTTTCAAGGGATAATAGCCTATCGCAGGGAAGCACATTTGCTGCCATTTGGCAGGGTTGGGAGGAAAAAAAAATAAAAAATCAAGACGCCTCCACGGTGGGTACAGCAATCTTGGCAGGAGCTAACAGAAAAGCTGCTTTTGATTTCCTGACCAACAACCCTCCCTGTGACCTCCTCCATCTCCTAGCTGCCTTTTAATCTCCGTCTGAGGGTGGAAATGACCCATGACTTCTCAGTGTGTGCCATCAAGCACTTTACGTTAAGCCTCTCCAAACTATCATCTCTTACGCCCACTCTTCTACACCTTAAAAAAAAAAGCAATCTCATGACTGCTATAACCTCTCGGCCGCACTACCTTTCTAGTCATCCAAGACCACCTTAACGCAGCTCCCCCATCAACTCTAACTGTGAGCTACAAGCTCAGTTTCTGTAGCTTACAATAACCCCACTATGAACCTTTTGAAAATAGGAAACCTTTGAGTTTTAGTCAAGGAACACATGTTAAATATGGGGCTATGAATCTAAAATCATTCCCACCCCCCAAAAAAAGTAGTAAAATGTTACATAGCACAGGCCCTGCTTGCAACTTCCATCTTGCCACAAATAAATCTCTAGTGGTGATCACTGATTGTTTTGCTAAAATTGTGACTTACCGCAAGTGCTTTAGACAGTCTTGTTCGGAAGTCATTAAGGACAATCGTGATAATTTCGTGGTGGGGAATGTAGGCATTTCCAGCCAGCAAGTAGACTTTCCTTGTGCGCACTAAATCTAGGGCATCCTGGAATGGGACCTTTAATGCAGAGAAAATAATAAGACATGTGCTTTCACCTTTATGTCATTCCAAAACCATTAGACAACATGAGGGTGAGTAATTAATGACAGAATTTTATGGGTGAACTATCACTTTAAATCTACTGCACAAACACAATGTCAAAGTGGCTATTTTAGTTATGGCTATTTTAAAAGATTTACAGGCAGATCAATTGATACATTTCAATAAATCTCATTCTAGTTTAGACAAACACTTAAAAGCCATAGAATATGCATTTTAAACCTTTAGCGTTCCGAAAATGAATGTAGGTCTTATGGGTTTGAAACGACACGATGGTGAGTAATTAATGACAGAATTTTCATTTTAGGGTAAACTATCCCATTAACTTTTTTAAATGAACTTAATGATTTGAATGAACCTTTCTAATATGCCATATTTTACAAAATTACAGAGATGTTACCATTTTTATAATGTTAGAATTAACTTACTTTGTAGAAATCATATTCTTCCAGTGTGATTCCACTTAATCCATAACTGGAGGCGATGAGCTTGTCTTTCAGGCTTTTCTTCTCCTCTGCACTTACCTGTAAAATGAAAGAAAATGCACAGTTGACATTTAGTTTGAACTACAAGAGATAAAGGGACAACATTTGGCAAAAAGCAATTTATCACCACAATTCAGAGAGCATCTTGAAAGAAAAGCTGCGGATTAAATTATCATGAAAAAAGGTTATGACAAAATATATTATTTAGCATTTATTCAGTGACATAATGGCATTAGCATTTATTTACGGCCAGAAAACACAAGCATTCAGGCATAGCACTGAAATCATATTAGGAATGTTAAGAGAGTGGAACCGAAAGACATGAACTAAAAGATGAGCAGTGTTTTAAGTGTAGAACAACTGCCCCCTACAGGACAGTAAGTGAAAACACACTGAATTTCCACTGGGCCCGGACCTGTACATAAACATCAGTGATCACGATGAGATTTCAAATAAGGCATAAAAAGTGAAATAAAGGTTTTAGCAGAGGCACGCAATGAAGAGTTTTCATGTTTCAGTTACAAAACATTAGACAAAGTAATTAGCCAGCAATGTATTAAAAAGCTGGACTAGAGTTTTGAATCTGATTAGGACAGAAAATCACTATACCATATTGTGTCTGTAAATGTATCTACTATAAAAATACATTATGTTATTTTTTAGGTTTTGTAATCTAAAACAATTAAATACACAGATAATATCGAAAGAAAGTGAATTGGAGGAGGTTTCAACAATCAAATTAATACGTAAAACAATCTCACCGTCTCATACTTCAAATTATTTTTATGCAAAAAGTCAGTCTTGTGCCTTGGAGGAAGGTAACCAAATCGGAAACGGAAAAGATCCATTTCCTGTTGTATAAACCATCGCCTGAGGTCCTCCCTAAAATGAAATAAAAGTATATGGCTTAATTTATACCTTACACTCCAAAATTTGCCTACTAAATATATACACTATTAGTCAAAAGTTTTTGAACAGTAAGATTTTTAATGTTTTTTTTTTTTTTTATAAAGTCTCTTCTGCTCACCAAGCCTGCATTTATTTTAAACAAAGTACAGCAAAAATAGTAAAATTTTGAAATATTTTTAATATTTAAATATTAAACTTCAAATTCAAGGACCTTTCAAGGACTTTCCAGGTCTAAAACCCTCAAATTCAAGGAATTAATGTGGAGACATATTTCAAGTGAGAGCGAGGCTACATCATGTTACCTTGTAAGACACATAGTTTTTATGTGTTAAACACAACTATGCAAAAAAGCATATTTAAATTAACACACTTTCAAGGACCTGAAGGATCTATGTATGTTCATTTTCAAACACTTTCCAGAGCCTTGAATTTTTTTTTTTTTTTTCAGATTCACAAACTTTCAAGGATCCCTGTTCGAATATATTTTAAAATGTAATTTATTCCTGTGAACAAAGCTACATTTTCAGCATCATTACTGTTACTGTTCAAAAACTTTTGACTAGTAGTGTACATTTAAAGAGAATATGACTTCGTAGCAAAACACTGCATGTAATTCTGTAAACTTTAACTTCAACTTAGATTATAAATGTGACAAATACACATTCATAGCTTTATAGTTTCAACACACTTAAAAAAAAAAAAAAAAAAAAAAAAAAAAAAAAAAAAGACTAGTATCATTCATAAAAAAAGATTGTCCAAACCAAATTAATGAATGAATCTGTATAAGCACATCCTGAATTGCACATTAAGAATACTTACGTCTGGCAATAAGCCAAGCGCAGAATAAAATGGGAGATGTGGTCTTTTCTTCGTTTGTCATATTCAGATGTTCCTCCCTGAATCTTTCGGTCATCCTGGGTTATTACAGCAGATTTTGGGGGGGAAAAGAGAAATAAAATAAATACAGTTTACTCATTTAAAGATAAGTCAATGACTTACAAACCAAAATTTGTTCAGACACCTTTAACATTTCTCACATTATTCGTTTATTCATTATAATTTAGAAAATGGAAATAAAATATGACAAGAACTCAAGAGTCAAACTGTGTCTGAACAATTTCATCTTGATAATATCAGATAACTTATTATATCTGGTGTCTGAATAATTTTTGGTTTGACTGTATAAGCAAAATATAGAAAAATGAAAATACTCATCCTCTTTTAAGTTGTGTATAGGATAGTTTCATTATAGACAAATGCATGTTTTGAACTTTGTTTCTTTTAACAAACTGTATGCAATAAATGTGCATCATGAGAAAAAAAAAAGTATTTGAGGAATGTGTTCTCACCAATTCTGTTTTGAGTGGGAAGTTCAGACTTGAAAATTCAGCTTCCATTTTCTTGGTGTATGGGTCTGAATTTTTCACATAGCTCACGCCAAGGTTTTCTACAGTCTTGAGTACTTGGAAAAACGTATTGTAATTACACATATGCATGTATTATTAGCACATTCAAATAACTCATACTTAAAGGCCCTTCAATACACCTGAACCATGCAGATGACTCACATTTCAATCTCTCCACTGCAAAGGTCTCAAACTCAGTGAGAGAGATGTTCTCCAGAGGAGGCTGTCCATAGAACTGAAGACAGTGATCATACAGATCATTCTGAGAGCTGCCGATGAGCTTCTTTCTTCTGCCTAGAAACTGCATTGCAATTCTAGACACAGAGTTTGATTAAGTTTACTAAAATGTAACATCTTTTAAAATCATGTTGATCTGATCCATGTAAAACCACTGACAGACATGCAGCGATTATAATAATGAGTCAAAGCAGTTGACGATTAATAAATACACACACAGACATCGCGATACAGCTCTCATGAAACCGTATTCAATATTAAATATGTATATTACAATACTATCAGGTGTCTATATATAACTATATATTTATTACATGTAACTGTTATCTTATAAAAACTCACATCTTAAAACAATCGCTGCCTGTCTCTTCCAGAAGCCTGAATCCCGCCAACGAGCTGACGTTCCAAACAAAGCGCGGGTATATGACGCCACTCTGGAAATTCACCAATCATGATGCACGAAGGGCTGTTTCCGGGGGCTGTACTGTGTTCTGTTTTCTGTTGGTGAATGAAAGTCTGAATCATTTTCTACGAAATCGGTTCTTTTGAACAGGTCGTTTCAAAGAACCGGTTCAAACAACCAGTTCAACTATTCTTGTACATCTTGACGTATTATTTTTTTCATGTGGTTCCTGACGTTTAACAAAGCTATATTTAAGCACATATTGTGAGTTTTATGTTTGTTTGTTTTTGGTTACTCATTTATAGCTAAGGCTGAAAACGTTTTTGTTTTAATAAACCCGTCGTATTATAAAGTCGTAAACACATTAGATATATCACGTTTTATTTGTAAAATGTCTGTTATTCAGATATTATATTCGGAAAAGTATTTTTTTCGCCCTATCAGTCAAATGTCCGGTTCAATCTAAATGCTGCCTACCTTCCACTTAATTACAATTCTCGTGAACAAATCGTTCAGATTGGTTTTGGTAACAGGCTTAATTATTTTTAAAGATTCGAATCGAAAGAACACGCCTTTGTTGCGTAAATAATGCAACCAATAAATAAGAAAAGAAGAAAGCGGCTTTAATCTAATTTAAATTTCACCAGTTTCATTTCATTTTGTTGTTGTTTCTAGTACAAACAAACTTTTTATGGTATATAAATTATATAAATCTTTACAATAAGGTTCATTAGTTAACTTAAACTTAGTTAGTTTACATAAACTTAGAATAAACAATACTTTTACAGCATGTATTATTCTTAGTTACTGTTAATTTCAGCATTTATTAATGCATTATTAAAATATCAAGTTGTGATTGTTAACATTAGTTTCTTCACAGTGAACAGAAACATTGTATTTTTATTAACTAGCATTTCCAAAGATTAATAAATAGCGTAATATATGTATTGTTCATTGTTTGTTCAACTACATTAACACATAAATACATTAACTCAGGCCCGGCGCCAAGGGGGGGCTTGGGGGTCTTACCGAATGCGATTCAACCGAGGGTTACCCCTCCGATCTGATTTGTGCCACCATAGATTCAATATGACCCACTTTGCGCCTTTGTCTAGCGCTGAGCCAGATAGACGCGCTCAGTGCATGTGTTTTTAACCACATAAAAATAATGTTTTAGTCATTTAAATTAATTACTAGCAAAAAGACACATTTAATGATGTTTGTGAGTTTGTTAAATCCATGGGTTTAAAGAAAGCGGCAATTATCTTTTGAATTAAAATATGATGACGTATTTTATTCATAGGCTATAGAACTTCAGTAAAGCTGCTTTCAAGAAAATTTGCCCTGAATAATAATGATTCCATTTCAATCCCACAGTAAGTGATGTTATAGACAATTGTCATATCCATTTTACATTTTTATTTCATTCATTCATTTTTTATGGTCACTAAGCTCTTTCTAGCTTCATCTTAATGTTTATGCTGTGCATCACTGTAATAAGAAAAAGGCTGTTCGAGTTTATTCCATAAATGTCTAAATGTCAATTGCCTTGTTCTGAAATATACTGCTTGTTGCTTCACAACAGCGTGTGTTATTCTAGACAAGAATATACCAGCAACAGACTGTTCAGACTGATCTGTGTAGTTCCTTATTAAACCCACACACCACTCTGTAAACATGTGACTGAGCCAGCAGCTCACTGTATCAATTTTAAGCGCTGTTCTGAGAGAACTCATTGTGCTTTCACCTCTCAGGCAGAACGGCTCAACACCTTCTTCCTGCAGGCACTACTCCATCTAAACCACATTATTTGATCCCTCAGCAGTTTTACATTCAGAAATAATTTGCATAGACATTCTTTTAATGTCATTGAAGATCCAAAACAAAAGTATCAGTATGTTCATAACTGATAGGCCGCTTAAAATACCATCTGCAGGCGGAAAAGTGCTCAGCAGGATGTAGCTCTTTGCTTATACTGCCCTCCATTGGCTATAGAGTAGTAGTGTTTGTTTTCTTACTAGCTTAAATATTAACAAATGTTATTTTAAACATTGTATTAATGCAGACAGGAACTAAATGGGAAATGCTGGCACTGTTTAAATATATATATATATATATATATATATATATGTGTGTGTGTGTGTGTGTGTGTGTGTTAATGTAACTATAAATCAAAGGCACAAGTCAGTGCTTTTATTCTGGTGAGAAAATTACACAAATTAGATTCAATACATTGGACACTACTATTCAACAGTTTAGGGTTGGTAAGATTTTAAAAATTTTTTAAAATAAGTCTTATGTTGATCAAGGCTGCATTTATTTGATCAAAATACAGTAGTAACAGTAATATTGTGAAATATTTAAAATAACTTTTATTTTCTGTTAATATATTTTAAACTGTAATTTATTCCTGTGATGCAAAGCTAAATTTTCAACAGTCATTACTCCAGTCTTCAGTGTCACATGATCATTCAGAAATCATTTTGCTGCTCGGGACACATTATTTCAATGTGAAAACAGTTGTGCTGCTGAATATTTCTGTGGAAACCATAATACTTTGATGAATAAATAGTTAAAACGAACAGCATTTTTTTTGGTTGTTTTTCCAAATAATACCAAACAGCAGAGGTGTAAATACTTAGTACTTACTTAGCAATTGTACTTCATTATATTTATATTCATTCTTCATTTATATTCAATACTGTACCCAGTTATATTTGCATTTCACAATGGAAATTTTTTTGCTAGTCATCATGACTAGAATTTTTCCTCATTTACTAAGCAAGCAATCTGATCAAATAACACTCCAGGCTGAACATCTCCAGCCAATGACATCAATTCAGTTGTAAACTGTATCTGGACACAACAGATCAATTATCATTTCTACAGCAATATATTACCGATAATTACAGACTTTGTTGAAGATGTACAAACCTGACTTAAGTGTGAACATGGTCGACTATCAGTCTGCATCTCAAATATTAACTATAAAACCAGCTCTAAAACCTGCAATTTCTGGAAACAGGTTTTGGTTTAATATCTGGTCGTAGTCCTACATAGTCCAGACTTGCATTCAGGTATGTTTTGTCTAGATAATTTTGATTTGCAGTATGCATTGTTTCACTAGGAAAAGAGCAAAGAACAAGGAAGTACGAGCACAAAAAAATATTTAAATGTCAAGTACAACCAGTTAAAGCTATTTGATTTTCTGCTCAACTGCCATAATTGGGGGAAATAAAACATGGTAAATGCAACAGTTAAAAATTAATTAAATATTAACCAGTTTGCTTTCATTTGAGCCATGTAATTATTTATTAGATCAATGAACTTTGTGAACTTGCATTTATGAATTAACAGATTGGGGAAGTTACAGAACACATGACACTGAACACATCCTGTCATAAATGCAAACACCAATCAGAAAGAAAGGGGTGAATATCTTGAGCTTCCCTGTTGTTCATCTCATAAAGAAATAAATCAAGCAAACTAAGATTTCTGAGAATTTTTGTTGGCTGAGTCATCATTTCTGCAGAACTTGTTCAAAACGCAGTGACTCACAGGCAGTGCACAAATCATTTTGCCAGCTTTCTTTTGCGATTCTTTTACTAAAGGTGAAGAGACACAGCCTTTGTTCTTTCTGGGAAATGATTTCAAGGAAAGCCTGGCAAGGGAAAACTGCTCACCGTGAGTGCACAGACCTCACAAGAAAGGGGGGTAAACCAGATGAAGGAAAATGGAGAACAACAGCATGGGGCAGGGTCGTCTGAACAGCTGTAGGGAATGATAATGAAACCATGGCAACTGGGTCAAAGGTATTTTGATAGACCAACAAAAGTATCTTGACCCTTCCCATAAAGAGGCCTTTAGACTCCCAGTCAATGAGCACATGGTGGACACACAAAAGAGCTGAAAGACACCTGAGATTTGAAGGCATATGTTCTCCTAGTCTAGCTTTATCAGTTACTAGCTAAATTATATAAACAGCATTTGTGATTTGTGAAGTGTGCTTAATTCTATTAAATGGACACTTGTAGTGTATTTCAAATCTTAAAAGTATGTTTAAAACCTGTACTTGCAGATAATAGTCATAAAATTAAAGGCCACTTACGTTTACTTAAAGAGAGTACACTTCTTGATGTTGTAACACATTTAAGCACACTTTTAAAAAGTGTGCTTTGTAATCTTGTCAAATTAAAGTAGTATGTTTCAGTTGTTAACATTAGTTAACTAGTTAACGTAAACTAACAATGAAAAATATGGTTGCATTTTACTTTACGGTGTCCTTGTTACAATGCAAATATACCTTTAAGTACTGAGTAATATTAATTTACTACATGTATGGTTAAGGTTAGGAGGAGGATTTGGTTTAGGGTTAGTTGCGTTTAAGCATGCATAATTTATTGGTGTTACTATATGTGACCCTGGACCACAAAACCAGTCTTAAGTTGCATGGGTATATTTGTAGCAATAGCCAAAAATACTTTGTATGGTTCAAAATGATTGATTTTTCTTTTATGCAAAAAATCATTAGGATATTAAGTAAAGATCATGTTCCGCTAAGATATTTTGTAAATTTCCTACTGTAAATATATCAAAACCTAATTTTTGATATGCATTGCTAAGAACTTAATTTGGACAATTTTAAAAAATTAAATTAAATTTTCTCAATATATTTTTTTTTTTATAATTTTTTATTTTTGCACCCTCAGATTCCAGGTTTTTAAATAGTTGTATCTCTGTCAAATATTGTCCTATCATAACAGACCATACATCAATGGAAACCTTATTTACTCAAATTTCAGGTGATGTATAAATCTTAATCTAAAAAAATTGACACTTATGACTGGTTTTGTGGTCCAGGGTATGTAACATCTGTAACATGGGCACCATAAAATGAAGTGCACCAAAAATACGCTACCAGTCAAAAATTTTTTTAAAGAAGCCTTCTGCTCACCAAGCCTGCGTTTCTTTGATCCAAAGTACAGCAAAAACAGTACAACTGTGAAATATTTTTACTATTTAAAATGTAATTGATTCCTGTGATTTCAAAGCTGAATTTTTAGCATCATTACACCAATCACATGATCCTTCAGAAATCATTCTAATATTCTGATGTGCTGCTGAAAAAAAAGCATTTATTATTGTTATTATAAATAAACCTGCATTTTTTCAGGTTTCTTTGTTGAATAGAAAGTTTGTAAGAACAGTATTTATCTGAAATAGAAATATTTTGTGTCATTATAATTGTCTTTAACAACACTTTTGATCAACTTAAAGCATCCTTAAATAAAAGTATTAATTTCCATAATTATTCTATATTTGTTTTAATAATAAAACATATTTTTGATTCTGTGACTAACATACTAAGCACATGTAAAGTATGTGATTATAATTTTAACTGCAGTGTTTTTGATATTATATTTAAAATAAAAAAAAATATGAATGTATTAAATTGGAATAGAATAGAAATTACATTATATCTTAGTCTACCATAAATGGTTGTTAGTACACTTTGGCAGCACACTCAAAGACAATTGACATTAATTCTGAAATTGCATAAAGATGTATTTAAGTCCAACTTAGGTGGGTCAAAAAACATTCTAGTTTACTTCATTGTGTTCAATATAAATGTAAACTATAATGCATTGTATTGAATTGAAATTAATATGCAATTAAGTGTCAGGAAAAAGTATATTCATAAGGGCATATTGCAATATTTCATGCTACTGACCTACATTTAAAAAGCACTTTCCCTACTTTTGAATAAACAGAAGTTGTGAGCAGTATGTATGGAATCACAATATATATCATTTTCCACTGTCATACTGTTATTGTTCCTGTTAAAGATGTGAGAGACATGTATGTTCTTACTTGAGAGGAAATTAAAAACCCTCCATGACAAAATAGTACAACAGATAGAAAACGTGGCATTTAGCTGGTAATACGTGACATTGTTCGTCATATCAGACATGTAAATGCCCTATTAACAATAAAGTGAAGTGAAAATGTGAAAAAAAACAAAGGCTGGGGAACAAAGCGAAAGGTCAGAGTCTTACTTGGGTCACACAAGCCGGTAGATACATTTCAAACCACACACGAAAAGGGAAATGCGGTTACACCATTTCCAAAAGTCAGGTAGGTAACAACTGATCTTACCTTGGTAGCAAAGCTATTTAAAATTTATAGTTAATGTATTCCTCTTTCCTGTTCAGACATCTGCTTCTTTCTTGGAATTAAGCTGAGGTCTGTTTGATGTGTGTTTTAAAGTGCACGTCAAGCAATTAGACAAAAGCGCTCTTTTTGTTTCCATGCAGTCAACTCATGCATCCTGTGGTTAGTGAGAGCGAAAAGGTATTCCCTGACATATGACTTCAGCATGAGGTCCATATCCTTGCAGAGGAACTATTTCAAATAAAGTGCGGGAAAACATTTCTTCAAGGGTTTATTGAGTGTATTGTTGTGGTTTTGTATCACCATTAAACATATTTTATCACTTTTGGGATTTAACGAACAATTAATGAAGAGCCATCTAAAAGCCATCTCAGTCAAAAATGAGATAATGATACTGAGTGAATGCTCTCGACACATATTATACATCCATCAATTTTTTTTTTTACTTCAAACTTGCTAAAATCCCAGCCTTAGCCTAATCAGAAGTACCACTACTTGCATAGAATCCTACATATCGGAGCCTGATAAAAATGTATTTTTATATATTTAAAAGACGTCAGGTGGATTTAGTGGCTTTTGCAACTGAACTCTTCAAATAGTGTCATAAACCCATAGAATCTTTTTTTTTTTTTTTTTACATTTTTAAGTATTTAGACATCATTGTTCAAGTAAACCATATACTGTCCAGGGTGACATGCATGACATGATTGTTCAGTTTAATTAATTTAAAATTTTTTATTAATTAAATACTTAATTTCATTGCATACTTACTACACTACCAGTCAAAAGTTTTTTTTTTTTTTTTATGTTTTTTAAAGAAATCTCTTCTGCTCACCAAGCCTGCATTTATTTGTTCTAAAATAGCCTACAGCAAAAACAGTACAATTTTGAAATATTTGTACTATTTAAAATAACCGTTATTTATGTTATTTAAATATATTTTAAAATGTAATTTATTCCTGTGATTTCAAAGCTGAATTTTTAGCATAATTACTCCAGACACATGATCCTTCAGAATCATTCTAATATTCTGATGTGGCTCAAAAATTTCATTTATTATTATGTTGAAAACAGCTGAGTAAAATTTTTACAGATTTCTTTGATGAACAGAAAGTTCAGAAGAATAGCATTTTTTTGTAACATTATACATGTCTTTATCACCACTTTTGATCAATTTAAAGCATCCTTAATAAATAAAAGTATTAATTTCTATATTTTCTAAGCTTTTTATTTCAGATAAATGTTGATCTTTGGATCTTTCTATTCATCAAAGAATCCTAAAAAAAATGTGCTCAACTGTTTTAAACATTAATAATAATAATAATAACTAAACAAAAAAGTTTGCCAAGACAAACTTTGGGTTGACTTGAGAAAGCCTAGCCTGAAAGTTTAAAGTAGTTTTAAAAGCTTGAATTTTAAAACATTTAGATAGACAAGAGATAACATGTTTCTAGCATGATTAGCAAGTTTCCAGCATGTTTTAGCATGAGTAACATGTTTCTAACGTGATTAGAACATTGCTAGCATTTTGCTAGCATGATTAACATGTGGTTGGCATGTTGCTAGCATGATTAGCATAAAAAACAATTATCAGTTTGTAAACATTCGGTATGCGCGCGCAGCATGGTTGCAGAAAGAAAGATAGCCTTTACGGCCAGAGAATTACACAGATACGATACAAAATACTTGGATTTAAAAAAATTATAGATGTAATTTTCAAAATGTTACAAGAGCTTGTCACCCAGCAATAAGCACCGTTATTCAACGAAATTGACGTTAGTGGGATAGTCTTACAAATCTGAAGCAGGGATGACGTTTTTGTGGGTGGTTCAAGTGGCAGTCCATGGAGCCATGGAATAAATGAATAAAAAAAGGTCAATTTGAATTTATATTTAAAAATGTAAAAATTCTGACTTTATTGTCGCAATTCCGAGATATTTCACAACTATAATAAGGAAAAACAACTTGTCAATTTCTCTTTTCCTCTCAGTTCAGAGTTTATATCCCACACTTCTGGCTTTTACTCCCTCAGAATTAACAAACTCACTAGTTTAAATAAATAAATAATAAATAAATGTTATGTAAAAATGTTAATAGTAATAGGTTTAAATGATATTTCATGCTGTAACTGTAGGGTTAATACAATACGTCCACCATGAACAGCATATGTGAATATTACGTAGACCTATTGTTTAAATCAAATTCATTTCGATTTTGACATCAAAAGGCACCAAAATATTTTTTTCTCTTATTCCATGGATTTTACCCGTTTACCCCCACTTGTTACCAGTGTTTTTCTGCAACCACTACTAATATTAGTCTTTTGTTTTTTTGTTCATAATATAGTATTGTGCATAATGATGTTCACAACTGCTTGTTTAAACATAAGAAAAGAGTGACGAGTTTCACGTAAGTGTTCAAAAAAACGTTGACGTATGTAAAACAGGAACCAGTACAGTTTAAAAGGTCTTAGAGCTAAACCACTACAATGTCATTAACCTGTTAACATGTATGCCCTGCATGGACAAAAATGCCTGGACCTTGTTGTTGCGATGTTACTTCTCTTTTGGGCAGACTGTAAGTTTAATAGCTTGCACTGAAATTTGATAATGGCACTATGTTAACGCTTTTAAAATGATCTGCTAAATTATACACATTTAGTTATTTAGCTGCAATTCAAGCTTCTTACTTGATCATTGGCAGCCTGCATGTGAACAGTGAACATCCACATGCACAGTATTTCCATGTATTTCTATTTTCTCATTTTTAAGGTAGCCCCTCTCCGCAGGATGAATTGGCTCCCCTTGAAGTACAGTTCCATTCTTTGGATTTCAGAAATGTCCTACACTGGAAACATCCGCACAAAGCTGTCAAGAACCTGACATATTTTGTTCAGCATAAAATGTAAGCCTGCACAATTTACTTGTGAAAGGATGTAAACTGTGTTTGTAAATTAACTTGCCAATATCTGTGACTGAATCCTCAGCGTTTCATATTGGTGACCTCTCTTGATTTCAGATACGGAGACAAGGAGTGGATTAATTCTGAGCACTGTCAAGGCATCCGGGCACCGGAGTGTGACCTGAGCCAGGCAACGTCGGATCCCAGAGAATGGTACTACGCCAGGGTCCGTTCCTCCTTCTCTGAGGGCTTCTCATCATGGGTCCTCAGCCAAAGGTTTTACCCTCAGTGGGAAAGTGAGTATACTGCATTATTTCAATTATAATTTCATGTCAGAAATGCTTAGAACTCAACACATTTATCAGCATTTTAAATAATCTTCCATTCACATATGGTTGATTTTAAAATAGAGTTTCCAATCAAAGAGGAAGAAAGATTACACAATGTGACTGACATGGCATAATAGCACAATTTTATATTTTGTTTTTTTTTTTTCTTCCTGTGGAACTTCTCACCAAATAACTTCCTCTAAATTACAGCCACTTTCAGCCCACCACAGATAAAGGTGACTGTAACAGGACGGATCATATCGGTTCAGATCAAACCTCCGAAAACACCACTGCGAGGACAAAAGGGCTCTAGGATACGAGTGACAAAACTGCAGAAACTGAAATTTAGAATATATGTAATGCACAATGATGTAGAAGAGGTAAGAAAACCATTGCTTAGAAATGTACACAGTCAAGGTGTATATACAAGCATAAATTATAGATTTAAACAATATCACTCGGTCAAGCATGTTGTTGTTCAGATTATATGCAGCTTCAGTTTAATAAACAGGAAGCTAATATTAAATAACTAACATTTAAACACAGTATTGCCTTTTTTTTTTGCCTTAGGTGCCGGCGCGGCCGTTTGTAAATTTTATGGGTCTGGCTTCCGGTTTCGTCCACCTCCAGCTATTTTTAGCTGTACAAAACAGCTCGTTTTGCTGCTTGATATTACAAATTGGTGTGTCCTACCGTATTATTTTAATGTATTATCTTAACTATGAACACACTGGTTTGTAGTGTAAACAGTTGTGTCCTTTACTGCACGTTGTTATTATTCTGGTTATTTCTTTATAGCGGTTAATTAACCGGACGTCTCGCCCGTAGACTTTACTTCCGCGTTGAAAAATACGGTGGATAACCTGCAAAAACAGTCAGTGTTAAATTCTTACCTCTACACAGACAATTTGTCTGAAACGCGCAAACAGGGAAAGCGGAGTGATACAAGTGAAAAGTCCAGCGTTGAAAGCTCTGGTTGTAGCAATGATTCTCGGCCAATCAGATTCAAGGACCGAAACTAACTGTTGAATATTAAAGTTAAAGGGTTAGTTCACCCAAAAACGAAAGTGCCATCGTTATTGACTAAACTGTATGACTTTCTATCTTCTGTCGAACATAGATGATGTTTTAAGAAAGTCAATGATCGCGGAACCAAAGGTTCTTCAAAATATTTTTGTGTTCCACAGAGAAAAAAATCAAATGCCTATTTTTGACTAGGTTGGGTAATTAGCTTAGTTTACATTGTAGGAAATAACAGACTAGTTGTTTTTCCATAATTACACATCCTAAAATTCATGTTATTATTATAAATATGACTCCAAACCTTCACTAGGTCTTCACCAATCCCATTTTTCCCAAACAGGAGGTTTATGAAACAGACAGCTGCTCCAAGGAGCTTGTGATCGAGGGGCTACGTCCAAAAACCAACTACTGCCTTCAGGCTGTGTCAGTTACTCCTCGCTCAGGCCGCAAAAGCTTACGGAGTCCCAGCACCTGCATCAGCACTCATTGAAGGCTTAGTGTCTCCCACAGGTAGGCCTTACGTAACACGTGATATGGTTTCTTTAGTATGGGAAACACCTGAGATAAATGAGGGTGTCCATGACAAGCTTCCGCCTTTGTGCTTTCTCCAAGTTGCCTCCAGGGCATTGATAGCTGGTAGACAAAAAGGCGACAAAGTGAGCACAGACACGCTACTTGTCATCCGAGACAGATTGCACTCTTGAGACCCCCTCAGATCAAGTTCCAACCACCTTAGGATAAATTAGACTGATTGTCTACTTTGAGTTTCATTTCTGAGAATTTCGAGTGTTCTCTTCTTGCACATACAAGGCGCATGTGTATTTTTGAGCATGAGTATTCATATTATATCTGGTTTCGATTATAACATTTCTGTGTTATCTGCCTGCAGGGTGAGGCTGCTTCTGAAAATTACACACATGCACACTACATGTCTGCAATGTTTCATCAAGGCCATGTTTACTAAGACCAACTATAAGCCTGGCTTTGCCTTTAGGTTACATTAAAGCTGAAGTGTGTCATTTCTGCACTGCTAGCACTATCACCATCAGCAAAATAATGACTGTTTACATACATGTTTCCTGAATATTCTCATCTTTCATTGCCTCTCTCAAATCACACCACTGGTTTGAGCCAACAGGAGTGGAAAGTGTTAACTAAAGTGTTTTTTTACTCTCAGGGAAATCAACTAATGGCTTACTTGAAGATATTTAGTATTAAGTTACATTTGTTTTATTATTAAACATACATACACACTTCAGCTTTAAGTGCTACTGACTGTTGAAAATGTATTAATAAACTAAGAGTCACATTTAGTGCCAAGAACTAAACACCAGACAGAAAGTGTTGAATATTATATATACAAATAAATGGTTACAGCATATGACTGAATAAAACTGAAATACATTATGAAAGGAAAGCGACTGCTTACATGTTGTATAAAGTATTTATTGGTCACTTGTTTACAGTAAAATAGTAGAATTTGATATAAATGAGATGATTCTGGGCTCAGCCCTTTTTTTCTTTGAGCCCTCCTGGAGCAAATAACCAGTCCACATCTGAACAGAACAGCTTTTAACATTAAATTGGTCACATGGGTAAAACATTGGATAAAAACAGAGCTCAAATCGACATACACTGTGCAGACACTAAAAAGCAAAAGCAGTAAAACTATTTACAGTGCATGTGTACCATGTAACAATCTTTCAGAACCGTTTCACAATCTAAGACTTCAACTTTGGTGAAAACATAAATCTTCTGTTTTCTATGTCCTTCACGTTGGGAATCAGTCCAAATAAAACTGCTTTAAAGGTTTGATCTCTGCAGTTCTCCCATAATTGGAGAAATGATTGTGCTTAGACAATAACACCAGATGAATTCCTCAAAAACAGGCATCATATTATAGTTACTTCATCTAGTAATGATCATTGCAAGACATAAAAAGGAGGCACCACAATGTCTCTCCAGTCCTTTGTTCTTATTAATCCTAATGTGCAATTGCATATCTATACTAACAGTAATCATCATGTTTTAATACAATAACAGCAAAAATGTAATGAACATCATCATTACTCAAATTCCAGTGCTACAAAACCTATTTTGTTCTTCAAAACATCACATAATGGGTGTTTTTGAACAGGGCTCAGTGGGAAGAACCTGTGATTATTTCTCAACAAACAGTACATTTATGCTGACTGATATAATTACAGTAAATCATTCTAGTCCCTACTATAACAAGCTTTTCAATACTGAGTTGAGTACAAACTAAGAGTACAGCACTCTTTCATTTGACACTCTATAACCACAAGATACATTTGTTCAATTAACCATGTTCCAGATCACAGTTTCCACATCTTGAAGATACAAAAGTGACACAACGAGGGAAAACGGAAAAGCAAGATACTGAACTACTTAACTTCATAATAGACAATGAACAAGTTAGTAATTCAGTCTTTTACACAGGGTTTGAACATACAGAATGAGAGTTAAAAAAGCATTTTGGTTTTGCAGAAACCGTTTAAAACAGTTCAAGCTGAAGTATATTTTAAGGAAAGATTTAATGTTATATAAACAATTAGAATTCTAAACCTTCTGCTTTAAAGATTTAGAGAACCTACGCAAGCGGAAAACTCAAAATCAAGCTACTTAGATGGTAACGGTTTTAAGTAGTTTAATTTGTTAGGGTTTGTATAGACTCGAATGATTTGTAAAACAGCAATATTGATAGACACTAACAATATAGTTAATTTATCACTATTTGGCAGCATAATGCAACATCTATATATTCTTTTGTTTGCTTCTCATTTGGGTTATGCAAGCTAAAAAGCTATAGACGTGTAGACCTCTAAAAGACATTATTAGATAAAATGCCTCTGGCTTAAAGTTAAAAAGCAAAATCCATTAGGTGGCTATCCAATATAACTTTAGGAAAAAATAATGTTTCACAAAAATGAGCAGAAAGAAATTATTCAGACCACCAGGAATCAACTTCAAAGACAAAACCCTGAAAATGTAATGTATTAGTACAGGAAAAATAATGAGTTGATCCATGAGAGCACTGTTTGAGCTAGCAAACGTAAGGTCTGTTAGCTACATTAGCTATGCCACTTCTTTATATAAACACTGTGGGCCCTGTTTATGCCTTTCATATGACATTACGTGATCAAAAATGCCTGAACACTTTAAAAATCAGTAGTTTCTAAGAGAATCTGAGATCTTGTTCATCAGTGTAAAAGGTTTACAAATCAAGTCACTTTGTAAAAACTACAAACCAGCAAGTCTACTGTAAATTCAGTGGAATGTTGATCATTCACTTCATATATGTCACTTCATATTAAATTACATATCAAAGTAAACAGCATATAAATAAAAAGTACCACAGAATATCTCCAGCAGCAATGGCTCAAATATTGATCAAAGGCCATGATGTTAATCTTGGGGAATAAAACAAACAAAACAACTAAAATGTCATGTTGAACATAGAGATTCAAGACAAAAGTGTTCCAGATTGTGTTCCAGATGCAGCTTATTTCAGGATAAAAACTCTTTCTCCAGTTCGAAGACAGACGGTCGACTTGGTGTGCTCTGTATTCGACAGAGAGGAACTGTGCAGTCTCGTTTTTGACCCTCTGTGTCCATATCCAGCAAAGAGCAGCCCATTTTGACCTCTGAGGGGAGGACCCCGTCCATGTTTTGGGCACTCTTCTCCCCAGAGTAGTGCCCGAGAGAATAGCTCTTATTGCGGCTCTTTAGAAGACCCCAGGAGTGAGGTTTGCTTCTCAGGGAAAGCGGTCTGGGTCTAGATGCCGATTCCCCGGATGCTTGCCTCTCTTGAGCAGGATCTCTGTCAGCCTTCTTTTTCATGGACGTGGTAGAGACATCAGCCGGACTGACCTGGGAGTTACCGTTGCCATTAACTGAAACAAAGAAAGTAATATCATTAATAAACAATATTCGAAAACAAAACTTAAAACCTCAACATTTTATTTTTTCAAATCACAGTATGATTCACAGTATTGCCATATTGCTTATCAGCTGATATTAGTTTTTTTTATTTTTAATTATCTTTATCTGAAGGTGTTCAGTTTAATTTCACATACTAATTTCCATATATTTTTAAATTTAGAAATTAATTTATATTCTGATTTGCTGCTCAAAAAACAATTATTATTATTATGATGATGATGGTTGAAAACAGTTTTTTTCAGGTTTCTTTGATAAATAGAAAGTTCAGAAAAACAACATTTACCTGAAATAAAAATCTTTTGTAACATTATAAATGTCTTTATCATCACTTTTGATCAATTTAAAGCATTCTTGCTAAATAAAAGTATTATTTAATTAAAATATTAATTTCTTTACTTATATTGGCTCCAAGCTTTTAAATGGTATAGTATATAATGTTACAAAAGCTTTTTATTTCAGATAAATGCTGATCTTTGGATTTTCTATTCAAAGAATCCTGAAGAAAAAAAAAAAGTACACACCTGTTTTTAACTTTTAACACTATTAATAAATTAACCCCACACAGACAGTTAATATACATGGATAGAAAGCTTAATATCTCTACTTTTAAATAAAGCAAGTCTTGTCGAAAACAAATGTTCTGTTATAAAGTAATCCGTATGAAACCAACAACATGTTGAGTTTTGCACTCAGTGTTCATTAACGATAATAAAGTTGACGCCTCTCTTTCGTTTCGCTTTTGATATGATAATTAGCCATGTGCGCCGCGCGGGAAATGTTAACGCCCACCATCACCGCAAACTAACTTTGAGAATTCATCGCGTTCATCTCAGCTACTGTTCGCTTATGGAAGAAGACACACTGAGAGGACTAAACACTGAATTCACCTTAGATGAAGAGCAGAATGCGACGCTTCTGATCCACGTGACACGATCGTTCTGCTGAGCAAGTAATGTTTCTTATTTGCATTAGTTAACGTGCTATTCTCACATATACTTGAACACATAGCTGTGTTTTTCTAAAACTATAACTCCTGGCTAAAAGGTTTGAAATCGAGTGAAAAGGATAGGTACAATTCATATAATACTATATACAATTTATTGTATCTAAATTCTTACGACGCAATGGTTTCATGCTCTATAGGCTATAATATAAAACAAAATAGGATATAAAAGTAATAGGACTGTACTGTTTTTAGTGATCGCATACCTGCATCACATATGACTCTTCACTTGAATCTGAGGTAGTTGTATTAACATTATTTGTACGGAATACCAGGGGTAGTTCAGTTTTTGCGGTCGAGTAAATGCACAGATATAATAATTCACTGATGTAATTATATGTGCATCGCCATAATATTGAAGTATATGTACTTGTTTGACGTTACTAAATAATAATATAGATTCTCTAATTGTTATCTGTGTGCTCACACTGCAAAAAAAAATCTCTATCTTAGATTTTTTGTCTTGTTTCCATTCAAAATATTTAAAAATTCTTAAATCAAGAAGGATTTTCTAGACAAGTAAACAATGTCTTGTTTTCAGACACTAGAAAATTAAGTAAGTTTTTGCTTGAAACAAGCAAAATAATCTGCCAATGTAGTAAGCAAAATAATCTAGCCTTCTGTTTGAAATAAATTTATTTTGCTTACCCTATTGGCAGATTATTTTGCTTGGTTTAAGCTAAACCTCACTTAATTTTGACTTATTTTTTTCTGAAAACAAGACAATAATTTTAAAAATAATTTGATTTAAGAATTTTTAGATATTCTGGCTGGAAACAAGACAAAAAATCTAAACTAGAAAAGCATTTTTTTTGCAGCGCACCCTTTTTTAACAGATTTGCTAGTGAAAAGTGTTAATATATCTTCACATTTTTAGCACTGCAAGCAAGGCACAACACTTTTCCACATAGAGGAATTACAATAAAATAGATGAAAATCTTTGAGCATTCTCACATTCTTTCTTCACAGCACTCCAACTTGATAGGCGAACATTAGCTTTGATGGGGGGAACATTAGCCATTGTGGGAGTGTCTTTTGTCTCTCCTTGTGTGAATTACATGAATATTCAGAGCTATTAACACTCCCATGAATATGGCAATGCTGGCCAAAAAACTTACTTTCAAAATTCAAATTATTATATCTTTGTTTGTGATGAAGTGGTTGGAATGATTCTCACATCATTGTGAAGTAAATATTCTAGCTTACAAGACTGATTACTCAAATGATTTCGTCAGAACTATTCAGTAGGTTTTTTTAGGCCATATTTTAGATGAATGTTTTTTCCTAAAATGCGCTAACCACGCATAATATTTTTTTTCTACAAAATGCAAACATGTACATCCATCTTTCTCACATATTATTGTAGCACAGTTTGTGCTGAATACAAGAAAAATACATATGGGCAAATAGTATGTTACAAGTAGCTGAAATAAGCACAAATGTCAGGGCATGTCAGCACACCTCAAGGGCCCCAAAATCACCTCAGACCCCAGAGGGTTAAACTAAAATGTTTTTAGATGACAGTAAAGTTATGTATTAGGTGTATTTGTTGTATTAGATGACAGCAAAGGTAACCAAAATTTAATAAAAAAAAATATATAAAAATATGTTTATATGCATTTGTCGCCTGATATCTTTTTAAAAAAATAAATTTTATATACTCATTTTCATCCTTTTTTAATTAGATCATCTTTGCTCTGATCTTATAGAAACACTAATAATTTAAAAACTGCTAAAATCCATTTTTCATAGTGTATACTGACATTGACTCATAGTTATAATTATTAGAGCTTGGTTTTAATACAAATTTCATGATTCGATTCTGATTTACAAGCTTGTAATTTGATTTCCAATTCGATTTGATATCGGTTGTTTTGGATATACATCAGGTAAAATAGTACAGAATGTCAAAACAATAACTCCACATCACTCACTGCTCTGACAAATGGCAGGGCTGGACTTCTTTCTCCTAAGCCGAGAACTGGATCCAGAAGTATGATCTTGCACAGGGGCTGAGGGAAGAACATCACTAGCACCTGTATTCTGATGTGTCTGGGAATTACTAGCTGAAGTCTCGTTCATTAGGTTATACCCAGATCCCCCAAAATCTGACTGCAGGAGGCACTTGGTGGAGTTGCACTCAGAAATCGATGACATGGCGAGTAGGTTTACGGGTCCTGCGGTAACCTCATCCTTGCGCGAGCGGCTACCAGGGGGGCTGGTGCTGCGGCGGAAGCGAGTGGCACGCTGAAACAGGCCCTCTCGTTTTTTCTTTTCCTCACGTGGCTCTGGTTCCTCATTAGGAGAACCCTTACAAACCTCTCGCAGGTCAAAGCCGAGTGCGACAGATGCCAGGATGGAGGCACAGCCATAGAGAACAGCGTCTGTGCGCCGGCGTGTGGTGGTGCGCTTCAGGCTGTTGGTGGGTGTGTGCTGGGGTGTGGTGCTGGTGGAGCTCGTGGACGTGGTTGGGTCCTCCTGGCTCTCACCTCCACAAGACTGCCCCTGGCTCTCCCCCTGTTCATCTTTCCACAGAGGTAGATCAATATACACCTGGTTGGGGAACTTGAGTTGCTTTGGTTTGTTGTCAGACCCATCAGCAGAGCATACTTCATCTTTATTGGTTCCTGGGAAAACAACAGAAAACAAGGGGTCAGTAGGGGTGTGTTCAAAACGTGGAGCAATGAGAAGGTAAAGTGCCTTTTATGAGGTTTTTGTGAGTTTGCAGGAGGTAAAATCATATACATGCAACAATGAGCGAGCTTAGTCTAGCAAATGGCATTAGGCGTATTGGACTTAAAGTTTTAAGTCGAACGCACCTTTTCCTTTTGTTCGGAGTGTGAAATATACGTCATTCAACCCGACCAATCAGGTTGTGAATGTATCACTATGCCTTTAGGTTCAGTATCTTTAGGTTCGCTGTCAAAAACGCCAGTGTGAACACTAAGCGGACCAGGACCAAATGTATAATTTTCCTTTTTGGTCCAGGCCAAATGAACCAAACGAACCGAACTACACATGTGAACACATCCTAAGATAGGGGGGAAAAAAAACTTTTATTCTGTGAGGTTGCATTAAATTGAGCAAAAGTGACAAAAAAAAAAAAAAGTTAATCACCGTTTTCCCAAATATTTTAAGCAGCACAGCATTAACAATAAAAAAAATCTTGACCACCAAATCAGCATATTAGAATGATTTCTGAAGGATCATGTGACCACAACATCACAGGAATAAATTACATTTTAAAATGTATTCAAATAACACTTCTTTTAACAGTATTTCACAATATTACTGTTTTAATATATCTTTGATTAAACAAATGCAGCCTTGAGGAGCACAAGAGACCAAGTTTTTACACTTACAAAAAAACAAAATAGATTAATAAAAGACTGCAGTGAACAAGCAATTAGGAAACAAGATTAGATACATAAATGGGTGCACATAAATGGGTGCCATGACACAGTGGCTGCATCTGAAATCGTCCCCTACCCCCTTAAATAGGGATAGCCATTTAAAGCAGTGTACGAAACCATAAGGGGATGTTATTGGAGTGCACTCATTCATTCCCATAATGCACTGCAATAATGAATGTACACTCAGTGGCTAGAGAATACCCAAAATGCACTATGAGGGTTGTGCCGAATGAATTCCTGCGTCTTGCCTGAAGATGGCGCCTGTAGCTGAGTAATACATCCGTCCGTCTATTCATTTTCCAAACCACTGGTTCAACGTGGGTACAGTTTAATATGACACAGGTAGGTTTACTTATTAAATATTTTAAATAAGGTTTATACATGCTAGATTCCATGACAGAGTTGAAGATTAATCTTCTCTACCACTGAAGCCGCCAAGTTTCAAATGATTATTAAAGGGGTAGTTCACCCCAAAATGTCGTTAATTACTTACCCTCATGTCATTCCAAACCGGTAAGACCTTTGTTAATTTTTGGAACATGAATCAAGATATTTTAGATGAAATCTGAGAGCTTTCTGACCCTGCATAGACAGCAACAGAACTATTACGGTCAAGGCCCAGAAAGGTAGTAAGGAAAATAGTAAAAATAGTAGTTGCGTTGCTGTTTATGTAGGGCCAAAAAGCTCCTAGATTTCATCAAAAATAGCTTAATTTGTTTTCCAAAGATGAATGAAGGTTTTATAGGTTTGGAGCAACATGAGAGAGCAATGACAGAATTTAAATCAAGAAGCTTGTTCTTTGTTACATGACTAAAAGATAAACAAAGAGCGATGAAAAATAAGCACAAGCAAAAGTAAATGGAAGACCAGCTTTTTTTACATACCCTGCTCTGCAAATAATGCAGCCAATGGAACGGATTTCTGGGACTTCATAAGACTAGTGGACCAGGGACTGCTTCCATCTGAGAGAGGTCGAACTCTGGAGACAAAATATCAATGACACCCACAATTTTGAAATCATTAGAACACAATATAGCATACATACCAAAGCAACTACGTGTATTTGCTGAATCATGTTTAAATCACACACACAAAAAAAAAAAAAAAAAAAATAGTTAAAGGGTTAGTTCACCCAAAAATGAAAATTAGCCCATTACTTACTCACCCTCAAGGCATCCTAGGTGTATATGAACACCTTCTTTCAGACATATGCAATCAGAGTTATGTTAAAATTTGTTCTGGCTCCTTCAAGCTTTATAATGTAATGTGTGGGTGTTTCTCTTCATCAGTGCAACAGTCCAATGAAGAACATCCATCGATTAAAAAAAAAAAAAAAAAAAAAAAAGTGCCTCACATGACGATTTTGCGATTTTGTAAAAAAAATTAACAAAAAAATATCACTTTAATCTACAGTTGTACATGAAAGCAGCTCTGGGCGGATGACGTAGGATGCCGGCGTAACGCATGCGCTTGTGAGTCTCGCAAAAAAAAAGTTTGTTTACAGAAGCAAAGTTCTCTTACTTTAGCAAAGGAAAACCAGTCTTCTCTTGGTTTATATCGAAATAAATCCTCTGTCATTTTTCTTTACAAATCCTCATGTTGTACTTCTAATTTGTGACCGTTGTTTTGATCTCTCCACTGCACGACCACATTCATCACTTCTGGGTGGCGTGTGCGCAACACAAATGTACCATGTCAACTTACACTGCTTCTGAGTACAACTGTTAGCACAAGCTAGAGAAAAGTGACCATTAGATTTTAAATGTTTTTCTTACAAAAACACATCAAGGCCTTTAAAAACCTGTGCTGTGAGGCACTTTTTGTTATGGATGGATGTGCTTTATTAGACTTGTTTTGGACTGATAAAGAGAAACACCTGCCCATTGTCATTATAAAGCTTGAAGGAGCCAGAACAATTTTTAATAAAACTCCGATTGCATTCGTCTGAAAGAAGAAAGTCATATACATCTAGGATGCCTTGAGGGTGAGTAAATAAAGGGCTAATTTAAATTTATGGATGAACTAACCCTTTAGTATTTTTGTCCAAAAATAAACACAGTTCCAACCTTTCAGCACAATTTCCTCTCTCCTTGGTCTGAACAGAGCTTGGCCCCCATGTGCGGCCCTTCTTCTTAAACCCTTTCTTAACATCTTCAAACTCCTCAGGTTTGTAATTGGTGCTTCGACCCCATGTCCTGTTGCTCTCATCCAGGGTCACTAAAGATGAAGATACACAGAATTTGAAATAGAATTGCTAATACTACCAGAAACTTTAACTGTCAGTCCCAATTTGTGTCACACCGTAGACTGAGAATCAATATATTAGTCCTTCACAGCGGAGCAGCGACAGCTTTTTTTAGTCATTAAAGGCAACCTTCACCACCCAGCAACAAGGAGATGGAATTGAACAAGTGTTAGATCATTGTAATCATTCTTGAAAATGGTTAATGGAGCTTCAGGAAGAACAATGGGTTGACTTTAAACTGTTTAAGTACCAGTTCAAGGTCTACCAAAATGTACTTGATTCCCAAAGGCAATTAAAGCAAACTCATTACAGACTTCAAAAGCATCAAGCAATGTGTTATGACAACCATTCGTATCCCAAAGTCATCAAAACAGAGATGCTGTGAGGCCAGAGCAGTAGTGATCAGGAATCACACCAACACACAATTAGACGGGTGGCTTTGTCTCACAGGACCACAGTGTCCTTGCCTTTCTTCCTAAACCCGCTAGGAGGTTTACATTCGCTTGTGATATCCACATCCTGGTGATACACAAACATACTGCCCCTTCGGCTAGTGTCACTTGGGTGGCTCACTGATGGGAACAAAATGTTACAAATGTGTGACAGACATAGGATTCAGACTGGCAATGACCTGGATGAGTTGCTCACAAAATAATTGATTAGTGTGACGGTCTTTGGTACATGATTCCTTTTTACTGTATTGAAACTGGCAAACATTTAAACTGAGAAGGGATATGGGCCAATCCTGATATTAGTTTACAACAATGAAGATTCACTTTCTTGTCGGAAGATAAATGGTGGAAATTCCCCTTTAAAAAAAAGAATATAACTAAACATCTACTTGCAATATGTCTAATGTTTTTTTGTTTTTTTTTTACCCAAAATCTCAAAAATATAGGAAAACATTTGGTAAATTGTACAATATCAATCTAGCAGATGCTGTATAAATGTGTAAAAGTGTAGGCACTTACACTGAATGGCTCTGAGGCGAGGGATCAGTGTAGGGCTGCTGGGAGGGCTGGAGTTGGTGCTGTTGAGGCTTCTTCTCTTGTCCATAGTCGGAGAAGCCTGAACTGTGATTTTATGCTGAAAATCTGATGACCACAAATAAGGTTATCCCTTAGTAATTTTTAAATCACTTTAAACATTTTTAGTTCAGCCACAATTGTGACCCTTGACCACAAAACCAGTCTTAAGCATGGATATATTTGTAGCAATAGCCAAAAATACATTGTATGGGTCAAAATGATTAAGGATATTATTATATAATATCCTTAATATAAATCATTAGGATATTAAGTAAAGATCATGTTTCATGAAGATATTTTATACATTTTCTACTGTAAATATATTTTGTTTAGTAATATGCATTGCTAAGAACTCCATTTGGATAACTTTAAATGGCACTTTTCTCAATATTTAGATTTTTTGCACCCTCAGATTCCAGATTTTCAAATAGTTGTATCTCATCCAAATATTGTCCTATCTCACCTAACATATGTCAGTGGAAACTTATTTATTGACTTGCTTTGTGGTCCAGTATCACAATTTACAATAACATCAACAAGAGAAAATATACAATTTACTGAGAAACATTAATGTAATATTCATGCAAGTATAGCTCTAACCTGAGGGTAAGCTGATGCGATTGCCATCTTTAAGCTTGAGGCGGCTGCGTTTGAACTTGCCCTTTCTTTTTTTAACATTGGGCTTGTCCTTGTTGAGTTGGAATATGAGGATGTTGAGCTCACGCTCAAGCACGTTAATTTCCCGCTCGGCCAGCTGCTGTTCCCTTCTCTTCAACAGCTCTTCATGAGACTTCTGCTGAAGGGCTGCTCTCGTCAGCTCCTCCTCACGTGAACGGAGCTCCTGTTGGTGTGAAGAACATTCGTGATCAAGTACATTTGGTGAAGAATCTATAAACAGTCATGATGGTGGGGAAATAATGAAAGAATTTTATCGTACAGTTTCAATTTCAATTGTACAGTACTCATGTTCATGACTCTACTGTGTCTTTAGTCAATGGTATTAATGGCAGTTTCACTTCCTTTGGCCTTGGAGGACAAAGCTCAGATTCCTCTCTGCCTTAAACAGTTATATCAGATCAGTCTTTTCTTGGTTTTACCCTTGAGCACCACAAACATGACTATAATGTGAGACCTGTGAGTGAGTTATTCACACAAAAGCAGCACCATTTATAAGCTAGCAAATACAGTTGAAGTCAAAAGTTTACATACACCTTGCAGAATTTGTCAAAAGTTAATTATTTTACCAAAAAAAGAAAGATCATACAAAATGCATGTTATTTTTCTGTATTTGAACTCTTTCCAACAATGACTGTATGATTATAAGATCCATCTTTTCACAATGAGGACAACTGAGGGACACATATGCAACTACTACAGAAGGTTCAACTGCTTACTGATGCTCCAGAACACAATGCTTTAAGAGCTGTTGAGGTAAAAACTTTTTGAATTTCAAGATAAGGTTAAATAAAAAAATAAAAAAAGTTTACACCATGAATCTTAATGCATTGTTTTTTGTTTTTTGTTTTTTTTTAAATACAGTAGTCAACATTTGAAATGGATCAAAAAAGTTAATCAAAGTTGTCCTAAGACAAGAACGGGTATTGTTTTGGTTTTAGGACAACTTTGACTAGTGTAGTTGCATATGAGTCCCTCAGTTGTCCTCAGTTTAAAAAGATGGGTCTCAAAATGATACAGCATTGTTGGAAAGGGTTCAAATACACAAAAATGCTGGAAAAGCACAGATTTGTGGGACAGTGGTATCAAGGGTATGTAAACTTTCGAACAAGGTCATTTTTTTATAAATTCAAATATTGTTTTCTCTTGTGAACTATATGTAAATGTCTTTTATGTGAAATATCTTATTCAGGTCAGTACTAAATAAAAAAACAACAAGCATTTTGTATGATTCCTCTTATTTTGGTAAAATAATTAACATTTTGCAGATTCCAAGGTGTGTGTAAACTTTTGACTCCAACTGTAAATACTTAAAAACTGCTCAGTCTCTATATTTCACTTTTGCTCTGGCTTGCACTTGAATGAGACTATGAAAATCCTGCCTTTTGGTTAAAAGAATCACATTTATGATAGAGTTAGTTTACTCCTCCAAATCTTTTAAACAGAATAATCCACACGCATAAAACTTGCAGGCAGAATTGTTAAGCATTAATCAAAACAGTTTTCCGGCCACATGGAGTAAAGCCGTTTGGCCTAATCTCTTATGAATAACTTCTGTAAGAAGCTTTGGGGCAGACTGCCAAGAAACACACTTGGGCAGATGATTTAGACAATTAACGAATGAATGAAGAATTTGTTTATTTACTCGCGAGGAAAAGTTCTGTGCATCACGTAACAAGGAAAATGTTTATGTCACAAAACTGTACCTAAAGCGGTGGAAAATTTCACTGATTAAGAATATTCGTGAAACATTATTTCAGAATATCCACATGAAGTTTGAGCTGACTTGCAGGAAAGGGCATTCTTGATCAACCAATGGCAAATCCTTTTCAACTCAGCAAGCTGCTAGGACCAGAAGCAGCTTATCATATTAACTTTATCGAAAGCTTAAGGGCATTTTATTTGTAATAGATGGCTTTAAGAGGATCAGTTCAACCAAATACAGCTACCCTGTTAAAATCTGAACCAAGAAAACTATAAACTATAAACTCAATGCAAAACAAGCTCAGAAATAGACAAGCCAACAAAAACTGACCTTTTCTTTAGTGCGTAGCTCATCAAACATTTCCTGGATCTCCACTCTCCAGTCCTCCTGCATTGAGTGGAAGGAGTCCTGTGGCATGGTGGCCATCACTGCCTCTTCTATGGCAGTCAGCTGCTCTAAGATGGAAGCAAATGATGGACGGATGTGGGGATCCTGGTCCCAGCATTCTATGAGCACAAAATATGTTAGAATCCTATAGGTTATCATTACAATGACTATTCACTGCTGATCACATCATCTGTCTCAAGTGCAAGCAAGACAGAACAGAATGGAGAGTTTTCTGTAAAAAATGATATAATAAAATAAAGTGCAGAAAATAAACTGTCTGCAGACAGATTTTTTCTTGGCAGTAGGAGACAGTTTAAACTATATTTTGTTGATTGTTCATCTGGGTAATAATTTAATGAACTAGCACTAAAGTAACAGCAGAATATTACTTCTTCAGCAACAAGAAAATACCTACACTGCCATTCAAAAGTTTGGGATCAGTAAGATTTTAGTTAGTTTTTTTTTTTTTTTTTTAAGAAGTTTCGTATGCTCATCAAGGCTGCATTTATTTGATCAAAAATACAGAAAAAAATAATATAGTGAAAAATTATTGCAATATAAAAAAGTTTTTCTATTATACATTAAAATATTAAACTTATTACTGTGATCAACTTTCAGCATCATTGCTCCAGTATTCAGTGTCACACAATCTTTCAGAAATCATTCTAATATGATGATTTATCATCAATGTGGAAACGATTGTGCTGCTCAATATTTTTTTGGAAACTGCGATTCATTTTCTCAGGATTTTTTTGATGAATAAAAAGGTCAAAAGAAAAGCATTTATTCAAAATAGGAATCTTTTCTAACAATATACACTACCGTTTAAAATTTTGAAAGAAATTTATACTTTTATTCAATTGCTAAAAAGACTTATCAGAAAAGATTAATATTTTAAATAAATGCTTTTCTTTTTAACATTTTATTCAAAGAATCCTGAAAAAGGTATCACAGGTTCCGAAAAAATATTTGCCAGCTCAACTGTTGCCAGCATTAATAATTCTAATAATAAATCAGCATATTAGAATGATTTCTGAAGTATATTAAAGTAGAAACCATTATTTTATATTGTAATAACATTCCACAATATTACTGTTTTTTCTGTATTTTTGATCAAATAAATGTAGCCTTGATAAGCATAAGAGTCTTCTTTAAAATAACATCACAAGTCTTACTGTTCCCAAACTGTAGTCAAATTAGAATATCTTAGTTTTACCATCAACATATACCATCTATGATATGCAGTCTACCAATACACCCACAAGTACAAAGACAAACTAGTGGTGTGAGGGTGGTATCAGTGTTCAAAAATCAAAACATTTCATTGCATATTAATAACATAAAGTGCACCACAGGATAAACAAAAGCACCATCAGTGAACTACAACAGACCTACCCTCCATGAGCTTGGCAAAAGGCTCAGGGCAGGTAGATGGAATGGGAAGGGTTAATTTGTTGACAGCCACTCCATAGGCAACTGCCAAACCATCAATGCCACGGTAAGGAACCTCTCCAGTCAGTAATTCCCAAAGGAGGACTCCATAGCTGGAGAGAGAACAGAATACATTAGGGAGGTGTCACTGTGGTATGGGTTGGTACTAAAGACACAAATGGGCTGAGTAAACAGTGCTCTATATATATATATATATATATATATATATATATATATATATATAAAAACACAAGACTGCCATTTTGGTGCACTCAGTTTTTTCCCTGATAAAATGCTGTACACAGAGTACACTTGTATGGCATGCTCCTATTATGAAAGTGTGCAAATTGATCCCAAAGCAAACATTTTATAATTGCTAAATATTACTCGAGTTTTCTTCTTAACCTCACGATAATGAAAGTGCAAAGAAAGGGAAAGAATGTTCTAGCAATGCCTGACCAAAGTAGCATGAGAATGTTTGAAAAAGGATAAGTATTCACATTTAGCTTTCACAAACAAGGTAAAAGGGCAGCTGGATCACCACCAAAATGCTGTACTAATTCAAAGTAACCTAAGTTTCAATGAACCTAAAAACAAAACCAACCACTACACATTCCATATAAGCTGTGTTTCAAAACCTACCCGCCTACATAGGGAGTTTTTTAAGGCAGTATCCAAACTGAAACTGACTCTATTAAGGGACTGATTCGAAACATTTCCAATAGTGTTTTCACATTAGACACAATATTCTAATGTGCATGTAAAATCATAAATATATTAAAACTGCTAAAATTATGTTTCATAGAAGGATAATTACCCTGCTTGCATTTTTGAAAACCTGGAAGTGTGCCTATGATGCCTGAGTGATTGTGCCTTCCTCAAGTAACTAATTGACTATAATAACAGGCTTTGTGCTCAACATTGCAATTAAGTAAAAATAACAGCTTACCTCCAGACATCACTCCCTTTGGAAAACAGAGAGGACTTAATGACCTCAGGAGCCATCCAGGAATAAGTGCCAGCTGCACTCATTTTGGTCGTTTTGTGCCACTCACGGGCCAGGCCAAAGTCAGTAATCTTCAGGGTTTTTCGACCAATGTCATCATTCTCAATTTTTTCAAGTAATAAAACTAAAAAAAAAAAAAAAAAAAAAAAAAGACAGGAGAAATGTTTAGTTATATTATTTATACATTCATTGTAAAAATCTGCATTGAAAAAAATGCACTGAAATAAAAGACAAAAAAGCAGCGACTGGGCCATTCAGATCAGCCACTTTAAGGTATGATGGGAATGTTTTCTACATGTGAGCTTTTGCCTTTAAGCATTTGTCAAAGAATAACAATACAAGAATGCTAAGAGGATGATCACATTTCCACTCTTTTATCATGAAGTGGAATCTTCAAGGACGCAGGCCTACATGAAGAACTCGGAGCGACATACAAGTCGCTCTAGTTTACAATACAGTCTCGTACCAAGTGACAAACAACATGAGAATGTAGGCCAGCTTGCTTTGAAGTGAGGAACATCCTGAGGTCAGGAGTAGTATTATTTCTCACCGGTTCTGTCCTTGACAATTATCCAACTTGAGACCTTTATCAACATCAGTATGTAATAAATAGGGAGGGCCCTCGGTTGATAACTACATGTCTGATCAATCTGACCTTGACTCCCTTTCCATTATGACCTGAGGGAGTAACTAAGTAATTTTATTTGTGGACAGATTTAATTAAACACTTTCTTACTTTCCCAGCCTTTACCTAAATGTACAGTGTTGAGGACTGGCCTTGACTACACTCCTAGTTTATGCATCTGTTACAATGTAAGACATTTAGTGTAACTGTATAATATAACATTTTCACCCGTTCAGTACAAGAATAGTGGCACAGAAATCACAATGTTTATTTTTGTATCCAATTGGTCCAATCAGAATTATGAGTTGAAACTTCCTGTAAAGGTGACATATCATAAAAATCTGACTCCTGAATTAAAATCTCGAGTCCCAGCCTCAGAGGAGACAAGGGAGCAGTGGATTTACTGATTTATTCACTGTATATTATGCAGCTGCCACACAGATCTAATATAAACATGATTCCTTTCTCAGCTGTTTACCTTCACAGACATAATCAACTGTTTTTGAAACTCCAGTGTATTTTCAAGATAAACTTGTGTGTATTTGACAGTTCAAGCGCAAGAAAGGTGAATAACTTAGTTTAGTACTCACATGCCGCGTGACAGCCGCTTTCTATGTGCATGCTTTGGATGTGTGCACTCAGAAAACCATATATCAGAAGTAGGGCTGGGTATCGATTCAGATGTCTCGATTCGATTTTGATTCTCAAGCTCTCAATTTGATTTGATTCTCAGTGAATATTGTTTTAATACAAAACAAATGCTATTGATATTTCCAAAAAAAAAAAAAAAAAAAAAAAAAAGACCAGTTAACATCAGTTTACAAATAAAAAGAAATTAAGAGCTACAGGCCTGTATTTTAAACCCCTTCTTTTTTTTTTTTTGTATAGGGTCCTATTTTAAACAATAATAGGGCCCTATAAAATGTACATCTTAATTTTTCGGGTAATCGGATGAAGGCATAAAACATTAATTTAATTTATCCTGATCAAATGAAATTAAAGCCTTTTATTTTGGGCAAACAAAGTGCTGCACAACATGGTTTACTGCAAAAATTAAAAGGAAAACAAATGTGATTACTCATTTAAAAATAAAGATTTATTAATATTGAGTAGTAGTTGTAGTGGCACTGTTGTTTCATTAAGTCTTAAATAGTATATTTCTGACAGTTTTTTTGTGTTAAACTAAACTTTTATTTTGACTGGTTGCTGTGAAGAACTTGCAGCCTATGTGATATGATATGAAAATCCGTCATTCATTCATAAATTCATTGCGGATATAGTGGCTTTAAGCGTGATGTCAAATGCTTCTGCAGATTTGTAGCATTACTATAGAATTTCACCTTAGCATTGCAAATCACATATTCCTTTGTTCCTGTCAATAGTTTCTCCGCCATAAGCACTGAATGAATGACATGCTTTCATCTAGTGGAGAAGACCAATGATAAGGTTCACTTGTTTTAAACGTTTGCTGAAATAAATATTGGAAAAGATTGATTTGTGACTTTTGAGAATCGATATCGAATCGACGTCATTCAAAAAAAACAATTAATCGAAAAATAGATTTTTTTGCCGAGCTCTAATCAGAAGTTATATTATAATAATATGGCTTCAAACGCATGATTTCAGCACAATAGGGGTTAATGCGTAACATACTTCCATTTACTGCTAAACAGGTCTCATTGCTTTCGGTTCATGCGTTTTGCATATGCCTCGTTAAGTAGGAAGCTGATTTACTCAAGATGCCTTTAAAGTAGACACTAAAAATGATCATAACCAATGTCCATCACATATGCAGACTGATATATAAGTTTTTTATTCTTTTCTCTAACATTTATACATAAATATCGAATGAAACTTCCATAATAAAAACAGCTCGCTTAACTGATTCCATCGATATCGCCATTATTTATTCCGGCTATTAACATGTTCTACGACAAGCGGAAGAGATGAGACCCGTTTTCCGGGTTTGGTCAGGTGATGTTCGACATATACCCTATTGACATGATAATCAAAACCAAATGGATTTTTTTGGCAAAGTATCTGAGGTACAAGCTGTAAAGGCTCAGCTCTTACTAAAAAAGGGGCAGGGAGCAACAGCTCTTTTATATTTAAAGAGACATGCATGAAAACAGCCCATTTTTACTTCCACACAAAATAGGCATTTTCAAAATGACATCATAAATGATATGTGGGGTATTTTGAGCTAAAACTTCACAGAAACCCTTCTGAGGACACCTGAGACTTATATTACATATTGTAGGGTCATAATAGGTCTGCTTTAAACATAAACATGCTGGATGCTGCAAAGAACCAGACAGTGTCTTTTAAAAGGTAAAAGACCTGCATGTTTAAGTAAAATTAACAAAGCTTTCGTTTTGGGACAAACATGAAAATTGGGATTCCATTTCCAACAGGTTTCACCTGTTTGATGCTTTCAGGTAAATCTTTTAGGTTTCCTTTGCATTAAGTAACAACACAACAGTAAACAACAGTTTAAAATTAAATGAAATAACTCTACACACCCACAGCTTCTTACACAATCAGTTTTAATATTTTATACATTTTAGTAAACCAGTTGGTTGGATATGAATGCTCTTAAAACTAAAGATATTTTTCAGGTTTCTTTGATGAATAGAAAGTTCAGAAGAACAGCATTTATCTGAAATGGAAATGTGTAACATTATAAATGTCTGTATTATCACTTTTGATCAATTTAAAGCATCCTTGCTAAAAATGATTGAATGGTATAGTGCAGTGGTTCCCAATTCCAGTCCTGGGGACCCCCTGCTCTGCACATTTTATATGTCTCCCTTACTTGACACACCTGACTGATATCATCAGCTCATTAGTTTAGATCATGGCTCTCTCCTCTAACAAGCAGATGATCTCGATCAGGTGTGTTAAATAAGGGAGACACACAAAACGTGCAGAGCGGGGGTCCCCCAGGACTGGAATTGGGAACCACTGGTATAGTGTATAATGTTACAAAAGCTTTTTTAAACAAATCTGATAAATGCTGATCTTTGGATCTTTCTATTCTTCAAAGAATCATGAGGAAAAAAATGTACTTTAAAAATGTATAATAATAAAAAAGGTTTTAGCAAATTAGCATATATTTCATAGAATGATTTCTGAAGAATCATGGGACACTGAAGACTGGAGTAATGATGCTGAAAATTTAGCTTTGATCACAGAAATAAGTTACACTTTAAAATATATTCAAATAGAAAACAGTTATTTAAAATATTAAAAATATTTCAAAATTGTACTGTCTTTGTTGTACTTTGGATCAAATAAATGCAGGCTTGGTGAGCAGAAGAGACTTCTTTAAAAAAAACATTAAAAATCCAAAAACTTTTGACTGGTAATGTAAATAAAAATAAACTCTAAAACTAATAGTACTTCAAAACAATCCTGCTCCGAATTGCCCCCACTTTTTTTCTTAGCTCAGATTTCCATGGTGTCCGTTTTATGGGGCAGAAAATCATCTTTAGATCATGAGACAATAACCACTGCCTGTAGTATGTTCGCCACGGTCTCTCTCTATCCCTCCAACAAGGCCATTGTTCTCTACACTGTCACTCAGAGAGAGAGTGTGTGTGTGTGTGTTTTGGAGAGCACACATGCTTGAGATTCCTTAACGTTTCACTTCATGTGCCTGAAATTACAAAACTGAGTTTTGAAGCGTGGCACAGTGCCGAGTTTCACAGGGGCTGCTGGCTACAGTTCTGCAATATTCTTTACCCCCAATCAGGGGAAGCTCCCTGTCTTGGAGAGAAAACAGCAGCCATTGAGGAGATTAAAAATAATGAAAATAAGCCTTTCAGGCCCAGGAGTCGGAGCATTCTCGGGTTGGCAGTCACCTAGCAACCAGTGCTTGACCATTCCATTGTGCAAACTTATGTTAAGCTTTTGCCCCCTCGTTAGCGACATTCCTTTGAGTGAGGTATTAAAAGATTAGGGCACAAAAACATCATTTTACTCACTATTTGCTATATCTTAAAGATAATCATTGATCAGATCAGCAAGAGGGGGCACAAAGCAAATCTGATTTCATTTCTTACTTTTTGAGAGACTACTATTTGACTTTGCTGTTTGTGCCTCCCTAAAAATGCCCCCTCTACCTTTAACCTGCTAAACAATGCACTGCAACCTGAATGGGTCTTAAGAACACAGCAGAAAGGGTCTGGCTCGTGATGGGTGGGTGTCTCGAGTGCAGCGCTGAGCAAACACACGTTATTTTTTCAATTAAGGTCAGCAAGCTTCTAGTGTTGTTTGTCACAATCCTGTGGAGAGATGAACAAACTGAGTTGCGTTAACAGTAGCACTGCCATGCTGAACGGGGGCAGGGTGCCACATTGCGTCTATTGTTGATAGTGGAATGCCGTCTATTTTATTGTTCTGGATATACTCTGCTAATTTAACAAAGAGAATGACACGGTAATAATAGTGGCACATAACGCATTTTCAGACTAAAATCAACTTCACTACTGTGTTCAAAAGCTTCAAAATGAATACTTTTATTAAGCACTTTCATTTAAAGTCTGTTCTTTCGAACTATTGATTTATTAAACAATCCTTAAAAATCCTTAAATGTTTCTTGAGCAGCAAATCAGCATACAAGAATGATTTCTGAATGATCATGTGACAATGAAGAAATGGTTGCTGAAAATTCAGCTTTGTCCTCACAGGAATACATTACAATTAAATATATAATAAAAAAAGAAAAGTTAGTTTTAAATTGTAAGAATATTTGCAATATTTCTGTTTAATTGTATTAAATAAATGCAGATAAAATGCAAATAAATGCAGCCTTGAAGCATAAAATACTTTTTGAATGGCATAAAAAAAGGTTCCAAACGGGTGTTTTTGCAGTGATGCCATAGAAGAGCCATTTTTGGGTTAGTGAACAGTTCTTTAAAAAAGCAAATCTAAAGAACCTTTTTTGACTATAAAAAATATGTTCCATGGATGTTCAAGGTTCTTCATGGAAGCACTGATGCCAATAAAGAACCTTTATTTGTAAGAGTGTTTATGAGAAACTGCTAAATAGATTTACATTATCAGGTCAATGTTACTAGTTCATGAAATCTGTTTAGCATTCAAGACTATATTTGAGTTTGAGCTTAAACAACTTCTTAAATGCCTCTTTTAGGTATTGGTTAACCAATGTATAGCATACCTGAGGCAGATAAGCATTAGGGTCTTTCCCAACTCCATCTATGACTAAGAAACATGATAGGACAATCTCAAAGTCATGCAGTATCCCTTGAAGCTACAGTGTTGTTTTAGAGAAAGGGCAAATATCCCTATGTACATGAAAGAAACTCTCTATGAACACTTGTATAACATTAAGGTAATACATGACAATTCTCACCACAAATCTGTATGCAAAAAAGTTTTCAAAGACTCTATAACAAATTATTTAATTATCATAAAACGGACCATCTCAAGCAGACCTATTTTCCGATCAGAGTTTTCTAAACTTTGTTAGCAGTTTCTCAAGGAGGATGCCAGCTGTTCAAATTCTAACCTCTTAACTTCACAGCCTGCCCAGGGTCACGCTCATTCAGAAGCCATCATTCCTACAGCTCTTTTGAAAGGCTTGAAGATAGGCAGTGGTTTATCACTTGTTGGCTGTACAACATTAGAGCAAGAAACCCTTGCTAAAGCACATGACTTGAATCCACTGTTGAAGCGCAGGTGCAGTTTTCAAGCAGCCTGCTCTTTTGTCAGTGACAATTGGGGTGTGGAGGAAAAAATGCAATCTTAAATCTCCTTATGACTCTAGAGCCAACATTTGCAAAGGTAGTTCCACCATATCAGTTTAGCAGTTAAGCATTTTGGCCCAGATGCATATGATGGCGAATGAGTATTTAACAGCCATTTCATGTGAAAATGTAAATTAATTTGTATAGCGACTATCATAATACACAGTGTTTAAAGCAGCTTTACAGAAAATAATTATGTTAACGCTTATTGTCAGAATTAGCAGAGCTCTGTGAGAAAATAGTATATAATAAATGCATACATGAGTATATAATTTTTTATGGCCTTTTCTACTCAACAAGCCTGCACTTCATCGATCCAAAGTACAGCAAAAACAGTATTTTTAGCATAATTACTCCAGTCTTCATTTTTTCAGGATTCTTTGGTATATAATAAAAAGGTTTTTTTTTTAACATTATACACTATACCATCCTGTATATTTTAATATAAATTAATACTTTTATTTAGCAAGGATGCTTTACACTGAACAAAATTGATGATAATGATGATAATAAACATTTGTAATGTTACTTAAGATTTATATTTTAGATAAATGCTGTTCTTTTCACCTTTATATTCATCAAAGAAATCTGGAAAAAAACTTCTACTCTACTCAACATAATAATAATAATAATAATAATAATAATAATAATAATAATACTACATGTTTTTAAACAGCAAATCAGAATATTAGAATAATGTCTAAAGGATCATGTAACTGGAGTAATGATGCTAAAAATTCAGCTTTGAAATCACAGGAATAATTTATATTTTTAAATATATTCAAATAGAAATCAAGTATTTTGAATAGTAAAAATATTTTTAAAATAATCAAAAATTTCTTTTAAAAAATTTAACTTTTGACTGGTAGTGTACATTAAATTTTATATACAGAGCAGTTTGATAATGCAATAATTTTTGCTACAATATAATTTGACATTTATTCAGTTAGCAGTTGCTTTTATTTAAAGTTTTGAAAATGAGTAATACAAACAATCTATCTTAGGGAGGCAGTAATGTGGGGAATTGCAGCTTTATGGACATTTTAAATTTTGTCTAGAATAGTATACGGGAGGGAAGGATATAAAAAAAAATAGTGTAAGCATAGAAGTTTTTAAATATTTAAAACTTGCAGCTTAGGCTGCACTCTAAAATGAACGAATGCTAAAGTTGCCAGAAGGACTTGGAAGGATCCAGTGTCTTTAACATTAACTACAAAGGCTCCATTCAATCTCAGAGCATCCATCAATTTTATAGCTTTTCTTCTTGGGTTAGATTTCACTAGCTAGTTGCTTCCTTTGAGAATCATATTGCTTTTAGCTAGAAGACAGAGTCCACAGTTCCCTACACCACACACACTGGTTGCATAAACTGTTGCCAAAATATTCCTAGATGACCCATGTTATGAGCACGTGGTGTTCTGTTCCCCTCCTCTCGAGTCTTATATGGAAAAAAAAGGTTGATGTGCTAATGATAAGCTTGGTAAACTATTAATGATTAACATGCTAATTGCGAAAGGAAATACCAATGTGACAAGCTTGTGTGTGTTTTTACAGTATAACAAATACCTGCAATTCTTGACCAAGATAAGTAAGCATTAATGAGTGTTTGGCAATTCTTACTGTTGCTGGACTTGAGGTCTCGGTGAATAATGGGAACCACAGCCTCCTCGTGGAGATACTGCATGCCTCTGGCGATCTGGACGGCCCAGTTCACGAGGATGTGAGGGGGGATTCTCCTGCCGGTCAAAGCGCGGTTCAGAGTCCCTCCTCGGGCATATTCCATAACCAGACACAGGTTAGGCTCCTCCAAACACACCCCCTCCAGTTTAATAATATTAAGATGCTGAAGCATCGAGAAAAGCTTGGCTTCTTGCTTAACACTGTCTGCAGTCGCTTTAATGTCCTCGTCGGGATCCTGTCGAGCTGCCTTCACCGCGACCTCCTGCTCCTTCCAGGTCCCCCGGTAGACTTTGCCAAACCCACCGACGCCGATAATTTCTTGCAAAACGAGTTCAGAAAACGGTATCCGAACGGGGGCAGACGGGTCACTCTCCCGAGCCCCCACCGCTCTATAAATGGCGGGTTGGTAGGTAACATAATTAGCTGGGAAGATGCCCACGCGATGGTTAATTTTACCAGTCCACCAGCCTTCGTCTCCCGAGATGGCAGCGTCCTTAGACAGGACCTCCACCACGTCTCCTCGCCGCAGGCTGAGCTCGTCCTCTCCGCTGGCCTCGTAGTCAAACACCGCTGTCCAGAGCGAACGGGGACACACGGGGGCAGAGTGAGCCCAAGCCCCGGAGTTGGAGGACTCCGTCCAGACATGGTCTTGGAGGCTCAGGCGCCCCTCACCGTTTGGGAAAACGGCCTGGGGAACATCCATGTCTCGGTGCCTGCAGGAGCACCATAGGGTGCCGTGATGTCAAATCAAAGTAAACTAGTCCAGTAGTCGTATTCCCCAATGACACATACACACGGAAAAGTTTGTAAGAGCCCCAGCCAGGTCACTTTATCAGTAATGGAGAGTGGGTCAGGTTAAATCCGGCTTAATAGAGGTTAAGAGACGCATTGCTTTGTTTCCACGTAAGCCAGATAACCAGTCTGGGAGTGCGAAGCGTCTCTGAAGCTGGGGCATCAGCATTAGCCGGAATATTTTCAAAGCTAACTTTTTAGTTTACCTTTTAAAAGCTACATTATCATTCTATCGATTTAAGCGCAACCAGAAATACAACCTATTCTAATCTTTGTGAAAACAAAGGTAAACAACATACCTAACCATGAACGAGTTTTCAAGCCGTGAGGCTACAGGTGCAAAGTACCTGCTCATCCCGAGCGAATGAATCAAGCTAAATATACACACGATTATTTCACTCCTTAATGTAAGTTATTGATTAACTTCCGTGTTTACATGTACACAACCTCCACACACTCTCTGACTAGTTGAAACACTTTAAACGATCAGGCTAAAGAGCTGTGCTAACGTGTTAGCTCTCTCTCCGAAGTTCACAAACTAGTAACTGCGGCTCCCAAAATTCTGCCGTCGCCAAGGACTCGTCGTGCGCGCGCACGGCAGCAAACGTTTCGCGGAGTTAGTCTCTTGCCCACTTCAGTCATTCACCAACAATCCAAAATTGACGGCTTTCCCCCTCTCGCGCAGATCCAAAGACTTTTTCAGAACAGCTGAAACTTTGCTTGGTGAAGTCTATGAGTGCACCGCCATCGCTTCTCCGCTCCTCCGACTCGACTGACCCTAAAGGAGAGAAGGAAAAGGTGGACATGGATTGGTTACCGGAGTTCACGTGACATTCTGCGTGAGTGCAAAACAAAAGTGGGAACTGGGAACTTTTCTCTTTTATAATCTGCGGTGTTATTCGACTACTCGAGATTTATAGGCTAATGAAGTCTGTTTGGATAAATCAATCTGCTTTACGCTACACTTTGTAACAGAATAGCTTATGTAATATGTTAATATATAAATATATGCGCCTAATTGGCCTTGTTCTTTTTTTAAATGGGCCTACACCTGTAATGTTACACTTAAGAGATGATTTCAAATGAGGAAAATAAACCAACATGTATACAGTATACAAAGTTACTTAAAGTAAATATTGCTTTACTCCATAAAAGTAACTAATTGCATTACTTAGTTACTTTTTGTTAAATGTAATATTACATTACGTTACCTCTGTGCTACGTTTTGTCACCTGGGTGGGCTTGCTCATTTATTTTTAAAAGAAAACCCAAAAGTTATGTTTTTGGCAGCTGTAAATGCCCTTTCACACCAAAGGTGAAATGAATAAGCCTCAGTCTAAAGGAAGTGCCTCTGGGCCGCATCTCACTCCCAGTTTCTCTCAACACAGGACAGGAGAGATGTAAGTGAAAAAATGGGCAAACAAAGTAACTTGCGTTACTTACTTAAAAAGTGACTCATATTTCCTTATTTAAGCAAAATGTAAAAAAAAAAAAAAAAAAAAAATCAGTATTATCAATAACTAATAATCAGTGTTGGGAAGGTTACTTTGGAAATGTAGTAGGTTACAGATTACAAATTACTCTATTTAAAATGTAACAAGTAGTGCAACTATTATTTATTACTTTGTTAAAGTAATGTAACTGATTACATTTGATTACTTTTATAAAATAAAAGTTTTACTTTTTTCTATATTTTTTAACTATTAATCATTTTGAAACATTTATAGGCAGGGTTAACTTTACAGTACCCTACATGGATTACTGTCATACTTTCATAATCCTTCATTACTTGAATTAAGATTATAATACATTTATTTTTAAAGCACAGCCTATATATTTTTTCTTTTATTTATTATGCAATTAAGAAAAAAAACACTAGCTTGCTCTATTCTTTCTATTCTATCTCTAAATGTAAATATAAATTTGTCTGCTACTAATGAAGGTTGCTTATTTTAAGTCTGGCCTTTAGTTCAAAAGAACAACACTTTTCTAACAATATGCACTACCGTTCAAAAGTTTGGGGTCCGTAAATTTTTATTCTTTCTTTTTTGAAAGAAGTTAATACTTTTACTCAACAAGGATGTGTTAAATAATAAAAAAAGTGATAGCAAAGACTTATATTGTTCAAAACAATTTCTATTTTGAATAAATGCTGTTCTTTTTAACTTTTTATTAATCAAAGAATCCTGAAAAAAGTATCACAGGTTCCAAAAAAAGATTTGGCAGCACAACTGTTGCCAACATTGATAATTCTAATAATAAATCAGCCTATTAGAATGATTTCTGAAGGATCATGTGACACTTAAGACTAGTGTCACGCCCCTGGACTGTGTTTGTTTTGTTTTCTTCCCCATGTGCTCTGTGACCTAGTTTCTGTTAATTGATTGTCATTTAGTTCAGGTGTGTCTCATTTTCTACCCTTTATAAGTTCCTTCCTGTGCTGTGGTTTTGGTCCGGTCTTCGACCTCACGTTATGTGTGTTAATGAAATCTCCTCCCGTGTTTGTACCCTTCTTTGTGGATCATTAAAAGACTTCTTATTATCATCTTCGTGAGCCTGCGTGTTCCTAAACACACCCGAAGTGTGACAGAAGACCGGACCTACAAAACAGTAAGCGTCGTGTTCCCCAGTCTTTTCTTTTCCGTTTTTGAACAGTTTTTATTTTCAGTTTTTGTCGTGTTATGGACCCCATATACAGCCCCGAATTTCTCCTCCTAATGCTGAAGCAGGGGGAGAGAACGCTCGAGGACCATACAAGACAGTTCATTTTCATCGCGAACTATTCCAGCTATCCGGACGGCACGCTCTGCACATTTTATAACGCCAGCCTGAACCCCACGTGCAGAGCGTTGTCGTCCGAAGATGGTCCTCGAGCGGACTTCGCCGCCTATGTGGAGTGGACACTGGCGAGAAACGGGTCCTCCCTCACCATCCGCCCTGAGGAAAATCGCGCCAGTGCCACTCCGGACCCAGAGCCCAGCCCACCATCTCCCCGCTGCGCGGAGCAACAGCCCGAGCCCACCGCTGACGGAGAGCCAGAGCCCAAAGCGACCGACGAGCCATCGCCTAGGAGCGCGACAGAGCTGAGGATCGCCTCGGAGCCCGAGCCCAAAGAGTCAGACCAGGTGCGTGAGCCGGCTACAGAGCACGCCACAGTGGAGAACGCCAGTGACAGCGAGAGCGCGGAGTGGAGCTCCGCCCAACTGCACCAAGGCTGAGGGTGAGCTAATTATATATCTGGGGCTGCTTGATATGGAAAAGGAACTAATAGACTGGGAAACTGAACTGGAGTTGTATCCTGCCCCTTTATTCCCTCCTTCGTCTCCGCTGGTCCCGTCCAGCCCTCCTTCGTCTCCGCTGGTCCCGTCCAGCCCTCCTTCGTCTCCGCTGGTCTCGTCCAGCCCAGAAGTGGTTCCCAAAACTCCAGTACACGCTTCGCAAGAGCACCCTCCAGTGCCAGCACCTCGTCGGTGCCCTCCAGTGCCCGCTCCTCAAGAGCGCCCTCCTGAATTCAGCCCTGAGGACATTCACAAGGTCCCGCCCACCCACCCTTTCCTGTCTACTCCGCTGCTGGTTCCTGTCAGCCCCATGGCTCACCCTCAGCCCAACATCTGTGTGCTGGATTCGCCACGGGTCTGCCAGTCTCCATCGGCGTCATGGCTGGAGGATCCCTCATCTCCGCCTCGGCCCTTCGACCCGTCGGCTCCACCATGGCTCCTAGCTCCCTCCTCTCCACCGTGGCCCATCAGTCCACCAGCTCCGCCGGGCTCCCTCGTCCCTCCGGCTCCGCCTTGGTCTGTCGTCGACCATCCGCCGCTTTGGGACTCCGCTCCTCCGGCTTCGCCTCGTCCCTCCATCCCTCCAGCTCTGTCAGGCTCCTCCTTCCCTCCGGCTCCTCCTCAGTCCTCGGTCGCTCCGGCTCCACCGCGGCCTTCTGGATCCCCGTCTCCGCATCGGTCGCCGGTGCCATCTGTTCCGCCTTGGCCCTCCGGATCCTCCCCGTCGCCCTGGCCCATCGGCTCTCCGTCTCCGCCTCGGGCTCCTCCTCCACCTGCTCCGCCGCCGTCGGTCGGCCCCCTGGAGTCGGTGGCCATTCCTCCACCATGGCTCCTCCCTCCGTCGGCTCCACCGTGGGCCGCCATCTTGGCTGTGGCCTGGGTCTCTCCTGGTTCCTCCTGCTTCAGATCCCTCCTGTCTTCTTCCTGGCTCCTCCCTCCATCATCTCCTCCCTGGACTCCCTTGGTTCTCCTCCTCCCGGTTGTCCGTCCTCCTCCTGAGCCTCCTCCCAAGTTTCCATCTTTCTGTTTGTGGCGCGAGGACGCGCCATCCGGGAGGGGGGGAGTACTGTCACGCCCCTGGACTGTGTTTGTTTTGTTTTCTTCCCCATGTGCTCTGTGACCTAGTTTCTGTTAATTGATTGTCATTTAGTTCAGGTGTCTCATTTTCTACCCTTTATAAGTTCCTTCCTGTTCTGTGGTTTTGGTCCGGTCTTCGACCTCACGTTATGTGTGTTAATGAAATCTCCTCCCGTGTTTGTACCCTTCTTTGTGGATCATTAAAAGACTTCTTATTATCATCTTCGTGAGCCTGCGTGTTCCTAAACACACCCGAAGTGTGACAACTAGAGTATAATGGCTGATGGAATTTCAGCTTTGAATCACAGAAATAAATTATATTTTAATAAGTATATTAAAATAGAAATCATAATTTTATATTGTAAAAACATTTAGCAAAATTCATGTTTTTTTTTTTTTTTCTCTGTATTTTTGATCAAATAAATTCAACCTTGATTAAGCATAAAGAGACTTTTTGTAAAAAACATTGCAAGTCTTACTGATCCCAAACTTTTGAACAGCAGTGTATAAATGACATAAGTTATGGCATCTAAAGCACAACATTACAAAGTATCATCACATTCTTATTCACATTTCCTTTGCATAACTGTATATATCTGTACATATAGCCTAATGTCTATTTTGTCTGTTGTTTATTTTTGTATATTTATTTCTTGTTCACTTAATTTCTCTTCACTTTTATTTTTTATTTTCTTAATTCTGACAAAGTCATTAAAAGAATCATGGCAGATGTACAGTCATATATTAGTACAAGTATTACCGTAAATACGTAACACGTAAATTTGTACACAAAATTCAAAACGGAGTGCATATTTAGGCTACACAAAGTGGAAATAGCCTGTCTTGTTGGCAGAGGCTATTCACACCAACTCTGCCCACCAACGTGTGGTTGAGTCTAGACAAAATTAGGAAACACTTTCAATTAACAACTTCAGTGGCGCAAATGGTCAATCCCTAATGCGCTCTATTTAACGCGATTGACTGGAGTTCAAATCCGCCTTTTGCCGAACTTGTTCTTCTCCCTTTTTACATCTCACCTGACATCGGAAAAGCATTTATTTTCAATAAAATATAATAAAATAATCGAGAAGTTGAAAATAAATCATTGGGTATAGGTTTAGGGTATGTGTTGGGAGGGCTTTATTGTCCAAATAAGGAAGCATCCATTTAATAATTGTAATACAAATGATCATTTACACTCGTTATTGCATACTGTTGTATAATGTACTACAATACTGAGGTGCAAATATGTGCCACTATTTGTAATAAGTAGTATAAATAGCAGAAAATACTGCTATTTTTATATAGTGTAAATAGAATTTATCGCTATTTGCACTTTAATATTTTAAATATTTTAAATGTACTTAAAATGCTGGTGTGCGTGTCAAAATGAACTGCTATCTCTGTAAAGTTGAAGTTGCTGTCCCGCTTGTCTGGCTGTTTTTTTTCCATGGCTCTTGTCTTCGGACTGTCAACGCAGGGTGGGGGCGAGTGACTCAGTGAGCAGCAGAGCATCACTATGAATCAGTCCCTTCCTCCCTCCTCTCCGCTCATGTGAAGCTGGCGCAGGAGGATGCTGCTGGGCGCCTTTCACCGAACAAAACCAATGTCCTTATGCTGGGAAATAGGGAACCAAGGCGTGGACGATGAAAAAGAAAAGTAAACGGCTTCGAGGAAGGATGTAGAGGCAGCTTCTGCAAATATGTAATCGCGCACTGGGGCAGCGAGTCGAGGACGGCAGCGGTGTGAATTCGCAGCTTGCAGCATGATATATCTGTAGCGACCATTATTAAAAATATGGGCTCTCAAGTTGTGCAAACGCTACGCCAAGGAGTCTGGGCTTCACTGACCGGCGGATGGTATCATGATCCGGAACAGAATAAATTCAATAATTCATGCCATCTGTATTTATGGATGTTTTTGCTCATGTTGCCATTATCTCTTCATTTGGTGAGTGATACAATGCCGCAGGCCGCCGATATTATTTGTTCTGCAAATATGAAGCGTTCAGTGGCTTATAGCTGCAGATACCTTACACGAAATATCTCTATGAGAAGATAAAATTGATTCACGCGTTAAATGTATTGTATATTAAATCAATTTATGTGTGTGTCTGGTGCTAGCACTGTCGCATTTTTCTTCTGCATAGCCTTCTGTACAGGTGATGAACGCATGGCAGCCTGTGTCAAAGCATTGTTTTGCATTTACATTAAACGAAAATATCCATATAAATTACGTGTTCTTGTAAATGGCCAAGATATTACTAAAAAAGAGATAATACAAACCCAAAAATGTAAAATGATATTTTATAGTTGATTTATCTTTCTTAAATGGCTTCAGAATGTCATGGCTCTAATTGTGTTTTCCATCTCTTCCTTCGTCAGGCTCTTCCACCCACCACTACAACCCTCAGTATTTACTGCACCTCAGTGACAGTTTTCTTCATTGTCATTAAGATGGTAAATTATCGCCTCCATCTGATGTTCGATCAGGGCGACATTGTAGCCCAGAATAGTGTGCCTGACATCAGCAAAGGTGTCGACAAGAAAAGCAACGCATCTGATTCCTGTCTTCCATCTCTAAGGTAAGATCCAAAATCAGTTGTGCCATTTATTATTTTGCAATGTTATTTTCTCATATTGTCATACATTTCCTGTCCTCAGTGTATGTAAACTGTACGGCCAACAGTATTTTGATATAACTGTCTTGTAACCAGGCTAAAGTGTGAAATGTTTTAATCTACAGGAAGAGCAGCACAGTTCCTGACAGTGTTGCCACATCAGTATTGACCAAAAACAGACCAAGTCCAGTAATACAAGTCACAGTAAAACAGACTGAAACAGACCCTGGACTCATTGGAGTGAGTAATACTTTCATGAAATAATTTACTCTGCAAAAATGTATTTTTACAGAATGCCACAAATATGTTGATGGTAATTAGTAACAGCAACACTTGCGGATGTTGTTATGTATAATATTTTTGTACACTAGATAAATAATAATATCTTTTTCTTTTTTGTTGTTAACCTGCTTTCCAAAACTGTGAAGGAGTGTCCAAAATCGGAGGAGCTGAAGAATATAGAGGGTATGTACCAGCTTTAATTATAGCATTGGCCTGGATTCACTGCAGTGCATGAGATCCTCACAATTCTGGGAACATGCTGTTCAGATACATCACTGTAAGTTTGTCACAGAGCCTTGCATATGAACTAAGGAATAATTTGACTACTTTCTATCTTGCCTCAGTTACACGTCACACTGAGCATGACATCCTGCCAGGACCTCTCAAAAAGAGCTGTCAGACAGCTTTGCCAGAAAGCCCAAACACAGCGTTAGACTTACATTGTGAGGGTCTCCGACTGCATCTAAAACACAGAGACATTTTTTTTTGTAAGACATGTAAGTTGTTCATATAATATATGTGACCCTGGACCACAAATTGAGATTTATACAGCATACAGCTAAAAGCTGAATAAATGAACTCTCCATTGATGTATGGTTTGTTAGGATCGGACAATATTTGGCTGAGATACAACTATTTGAATATCTGGAATCAGAGGGTGCAAAAAATAAAAATATTGAGAAAATCACCTTTAAATTTGTCCAAATGAAGTTCTTAGCAATGCATATTACTTTAAAAAAATTAAGTTTTGACATATTTACGGTAGGAAATGTACAAAATATCTTCATGTAACATGATCTTTACTTAATCCTAATGATTTTAACCCATACAATGTATTTTGGCTATTGCTACAAATATACCCCAGCGACTTATAACTGGTTTTGTGGTCCATGGTCACATATTATAAAAAAGTAATATCATTTTATCAGATTAACTTCATTTGTTTAAAGGATTTTATTCATTTTCACCCCAAAATGAAAATTCTGTCATTCTTTCTCAAAATTATTGATTTTTCTTTTATGTCAAAAATCAGTAGGTAAGCTTGTGCATGTGTCATATGGTAGAACACACACACTTTTGAGCTTCTGTGATCACTAAATGTGATATGCTCCATGTACGTGTATCGATCATTGTTCGGATGTAAATAAAAACCTAATTTAATCTGTTCATTGAATCCTTCTTGGAAGTTTTGGTTACCTGCACTTTCAGTAGAGGGTTAGAAATCTTTTAAGTTTCAGTAAACATATATTAATTTGTGTTTCAAAGATGAACTAAAGTGTGAAGAGCATGTAGTTGATGACAGAATTGTAATTTTTTGTGTAACTAACCATTTTAAAGGGCCATGAACTGAGAAATTAAAATTCTGGGTGTATACTGCCTGGCTTTTACAGGTCAGAGTGATGAACGATCTAGGCCAGAGGTGGAGGAGCGACTCACCCCTGAGGATGTGTTCAGTCCGAATACTGACCAGTCTGCCCCACTCCTACAGGGAGAGCAGATTCCTTCAACCCACAGGGACAAGGCTGAGGATGATCTACCACCTTCCCCTGTGAATGAAGTAGACAGTATCGATGAGAAAGACAAACCCCCAACCGACCCCAACAACAATAATACCTCTCTAGAAATCACACGAGATGCCAACGATGGAGAAACACCTGAGGAGAATTATTGCTCGGATGAAATAGCAGTGGTGTTGGTTGACAATTCGAGTCCCTCAGCCCACCTGGACGAGAGCGATACGGTAAAGATCATTATCACAATGAGCTGTGACCCACAGACAGCAGCCGAACTGGAGGAGTCCGTCAAACAGAGCATTTTAGAGTCAGCTCAGTCTCACCAGGGGGAATCCGACTGTCCTGTTAAAATTCCTGTCATCACTTTCGATTCACCTCACGAAGTAGAGGAACCCTCTGCAGGTGATGAAAAGGTAGATACACCGGTTGCAGGAGACAGTTCAGTTCAGGAGAAGTCCGAACATCAAGACAAAGACCCACTCAGTTCTGACTCTGCTCAGGAATGCAAAGAAATAGAGAGCAATGAGCTTGAGATGCCCAATCTGAGCCCCCAAGTGACCAATAACAGCTCTTCAGGCATTGATGTGAACTCCCACACTGATGAAAACGACCCACCTGAGCTTAAAGTGGATGCTGATGGCTTCTTGCAGATCCCGGCGGTGTATATGAGGTGTACTCAGAGTGGAAGATCACATGCTAGGGGACTCAGCATCGACAGCGGACGAGATGCTGTCCTCATTAGCAACAGAGCTAAAGATAAGCTCGGTACAATGACCTCCTCGAAATCAGACCTAGAAGCCAAGGAGGGACAGATACCCAATGAGTCCAACTTTGTTGAGTTTGTGTCTTTGCTGGAGTCTATCAATAGCACCAGATTTGGGGGAGGAAATGAGGCTGAAAATGAGAATGAAGAGAGAAATGGTGAGTGCTGATTTATGACTGGATTTAATATCTTAACTCAAACTAATGGTCCAACTCCTTTCAGAGCAAAGTATAAATACGGAGAAGAACTCAGATGTGTCAGAATCCACAGGACAACAACAGGAGCGTCCAAATCCCCCAAACAGTCTGGCTACAGACACAATGAAAACCATTCCAGAAACTCTCATTCCTATTGTCTCTCCAGAGAGGTGGGTATTACGCCATCTGGCACATTGTAAATTGCTTTAGATAAAAGCATCTGCTAAATGACGGCTGCCATTTCATTTTAAACCTGAGCAGAAGCATGATATTTGCATATATAGAGAACATGAAAAATAATAGTTGTTGATATTATTAGTAATAATGATAATATGTGGCCCTGGACCACAAAACCAGTCAGAAGTGTCAGGGGTTTTTTAATATTTTATATTTATATACCTGAAATAGCTGAATAAATAAGCTTTCCAGTGATGTATGGTTTTTAGGATAGGAAAATATATGGCCGAAATACAACTATTTAAAAATCTGGAATCTGAGGGTACAAAAAATTGAAATATTGAGAAAATTGCCTTTAAAGTTCTTAGCAATGCATATTACTAATCAAAAATTAAGTTTTACTATATTTACAGTAGGATATCTTCATGGAACATGATCTTTACTTCATATCCTAATGATTTTTGGCATAAAATAACTGGTTTTGACTGGTTTTGTTGTACTGTACTGTACACACTACTGTTCAAAAGTTTTGGCCAGTAGAACTTTGAGAAATGAATTTTATTTAGCAAGTACAGAGACACTAAAGGTACATGGTGATAAACAAAAATGTATTTCAATGCTTTTGTGTTCTCATTCCCCTGAAACTATAGATTTGCAAAACTTTTGTAATATAAATAAGTTGGGAGGAAAAAACAACAGTTATTAATTCAAATTCACATTATTTTTGTCCTTACAGTCCACAGACAGATAAGGAGAGGGACCCTGATTATGATTCTCTGCCCTCACAAACATCCCAGTCAGAGAGCTCTATGCTTCAGGTCATCTGTAGACCAGAGGCTACATCCAAAGAGGAGGCTTACACTTTTCACACTGTTCACAGTGAGTACAGTGAACAGACAATAGTGGCAGATGCAACTGCAGTGCATTATGTGCAATGTCATATCTTAACATGTATAATATCTACAGGAGAGAGACCTCGGAAACTGTACAATGAAAGAGCTCTAAACTTACCCCTTGGCGCCGAGCTCATTACGGGCAACATATGGTACAGTATCCTATTCTACTTCTCTTTTACAATCAAATCAATTAATATGAAATCAAAATTAACTGCTGTTAGAGAGTTGTAATGTTACCATCTTTCCATTAGTGATCTCCTTTCCACATCTTCTAACTCTGAGTGCCAGGATGGGTTAGCGGGAGGTCCTTCTGAATGCCCCTTCCAGCGACGCATTCTTCCAACTCGACGACTCCGGCCCAGGAGAACCCATCCGGAAATTTTCCAGGTGTAAAATCCCTTTTTCCACACATTAACCTGGCTGTGATTCAACAGAATAGACAAAACATAAATCATGTTTGTTTTTCGGTTAAAAATACTGTATTTTAAAGGATTAGTTTCCTGATAATTTACTCATCCCCATGTCATCCAAGATGTTCATATCTTTCTTTCTTCAGTCCAAAAGAAATTAAGGTTTTTGAGGAAAACATTCCAGGATTTTTCTGGACTTTAGTGGACTTTAATGGGAGCCAAAAGGGTGAAGGTCCAAATTGCAGTTTCAGTGCAGCTTTAAAGGGCTTTACACAAGGAATAAAGGTCTTATCTAACAAATCAATCTGTCATTTTCTAAAAAAAAAAAAAAATGTCACATACTTGTGACGTGAAGTGAAATCACAGACATGCATCCTAGAGCTAGTGCAAGATGAGCATTTATAGTTACAATATATATATATTTCTATTTTTTTAGAAAATGACTGATTGTTTCGCTAGGTAAGACCCTTATTTCTTGTCTGGGATCGTGTAGAGCCCTTTGCTGCATTGAAACTGCAATTTGAACTTTCAACCCGTTGGTCCACTATATGGAGAAAAATCCTGGAATGTTTTCCTCAAAAACCTACATTTTTTTTTGGACTGAAGAAAAAAAGACATGAACATCTTGTGAGTAAATTATCGTGATTTTTTTACTCTGGAAGTGAACTAATCCTTTAAAGGATAGGTCAACCAAAAAAGAAAATTCAGTCAGCATTTACTGAGGGTTTAATATTTCTCATGCACAGGAGGAGGACTCCTTAGATGAATCGTCCGAGACATCAACCCAAGAGAAACCATCAAGAAAGCTGTACTACAAACTAAAGGTTTTTCCTGGAAAATGGGTGAACATATTGTACGATCGCTTAGCCTTGATGGCATTATTTGACAGGTGAGTGTGACAATGAAAGGGTCCCTTTTCAGACATTGCATTGCTATTTAAATACCACAGGAACACAAAGATGCACATTGTTTTTTTGCAGGAACAAGAATATGACTGAAAACATGGTGGCTGTATTCTTAGCTTTCTTGGTGGCTTTTCTGGGGTTTGTGCTTCTAAATGAGGGCTGCTTCAAAGACATCTGGGTCTTTCAGTTCTGCCTGGTCATTGCTAGCTGTCAGTATTCCTTGCTGAAGGTACCACGTTCCTCATTTTACAGCCTGTTTTTGCTGAAAATGAATCTACTGCTAGGCTGTCTGCTAAAGCCTCTTATGTTTTATAGAGTGTTCAACCAGATGCGGCTTCACCTACTCATGTGAGTTTACTAAAGAATCACTCAAATTTCTATTTTTTATGTTTAAATGGATAGTACATCCAAAAATGAAAATTCTGTCATTAATTTCTTACCCTGTTCCAAACATGTAAGACTTTTGTTCATCTTCGGAACACAAATTAAGATTTTTGATTAAATCCAAGAGCCTATCTTTTTTAAAGGTTGAACCACAGATTTATTGATGTCCTTCTGGTCTTTGAACATGTCAGTTGCGTCAGAAAGCTCTCGGATTTAATCATAAGTATCTTAATTTGTGTTCCGAAGAGGAACGAAGGTCTTACGGGTTTGGAACGACATAAGGGTGAGTAATTAATGGCAGACATTTCATTTTTAGGTGAACTATCCCTTTAACAGGACAAAGAGAGCTGATAGCTTTTTTTTTCTTTTTTACAGGGCCATAATCAAATTGTCATCTACAGTCGTGCTGCATATTTCTGTATGTTCTGTGGCCTTATTTGGGTTTTGGAAATGGTGTTAAGAAAACCAGACCTCCCTGTGTCCACCATCTATGGCATCACAATAGTAACATCAGACGCCCTTCAGTACCTGCAAGATATTTTAGTTGGTATGTGTTTTTGTGCACTTAATTTCAGGTGGACATACATGTAGTTAAACATAACTGATAGACATTTGACTTGACGTTCATCTGATCTTTTCAGGGTTTACATACTGCTTTCCGGTAACGTTTCTTCTTGGCCTCTTTCCGCAAATCAACACCTTTGTTATATACTTACTTGAACAAATCGACATGCAGTTTTTTGGAGGTACAGGTCTGTATCCATGCTAAATCATTTTTTGTCAAAACATAGATAATTAAAAATGATTACAAGTCAGAATTGGAGAAAACTAATGTTTCTGATTTTTCCTTAGCTGCAACTGGGCTCCCATCAGCCGTGTACTGCATAGTAAGGAGTCTTTTAGCGCTGTCTTTACTCTACGGATTCTGTCTTGGCGCTTTGAAGGTAAGATCTGTTGGAATTAAGTATTTTAAATGACAACATGCATTTAATCTGCTTGAATAAAATGAAGTAGATCATCAGTATAAATAGCTTTCTTTAATGCAATACAAGGTAGTTTTTAAGGTTGTAATGGCAATGGCATCTTTTGTGTAGGAGCCTTGGGATGAACAGCATATTCCAGCCCTTTTCTCTGGTTTCTGTGCCCTGCTAGTGGTCCTGTCTTATCATCTTAGTCGACAAAGCAGTGATCCATCTGTGTTATTGTAAGAACACTGTGAACTTTCCACAGATCATTTGGTTAGGAACATTTTGAACTGCTGCCATAGCTTGAAGCCCTCAAAATATGCCAGTGCTTAGAAACCAAACGCTGTTTGTAAGCACATATTTGTTTGTTTTTTAATCTCAGCTCGTTGATTAAGTCTAAGCTGATGCCATCACTTGGACATGGTGAGGAAGAGGAGGAGGAAATATCTGCTGAGAGCACAGACCCTCTTCCAGAGAAACTCAGAGGCTCAGTGGTGGGTACCTTTGATTTATTTAGTGAATATTCAAAAATGGTCTAATCAGATGTACACTGCTGTTCAAAAGCTTTGAGTCAGTAAGATTTTTTGGTCCCACTTTATATTAAGCGGCCTTAACTACTATGCACTTACATTTAAATTAATCATTTGTTACAATGTACTTATTGTGTACATACATGTTTTTACATTGTACTTATATTAAAAAAATTCCTGCATGTAATTACATCTGTAATTAAAGTATTTACATTTGTAATTACACTGTTGACCCATCCCTTACACCAAACCTGTCCCTAAACTTACCCGTATCCCACCTCAATAGCAGCAAGAGTTTTTTGCAATACAATATGAACACAGTAAGTACATTGTATTTATTTTTGGTGTAAGTACATAGTGGTTAAGGCCACTCAATATAAAGTGGGACCGATTTTTTTTGTTTTTGAAAGAAGCCTCTACAGTAATATTCTGAAATATTATTACAATTTAAAAGTTTTAAATATTTGAATATATTTTAAAATGTAATTTATTCCTGTGATGGCAAAGCTGAATTTGAATGAATGATATTGTAATATGTGCATCGAAGGAATCTTGCATTAATCATCATTTATGGCTTATATTTTATGTTGCAGAAAGAGATTTTACTGTCAGATCTGGTTATCTGTATTCTCGCCTCAGTTTTGACCTTTGCAATAACAGCTAGCACGGTTTTCCTTTCTCTACGGGCAAGTTTCTCTTACTTTTAAACAACTTCTTATACACAGAGAGACAATGAACACATATTTAAAAAAAAAGCTTGCAGTTTACAAATCAACTAACAGTTTTATTTTTGTCACATGCAGCCATTTGTGTCCATAGTGCTGTATGCATTGGCAGCCACTGTGGGCTTTGTCACCCACTATCTCATCCCTCAATTACGCAAACACCATCCCTGGCTGTGGATCTCTCATCCTGTGCTGAAGAGTAAGGAGTATTCACAGTTTGAACCCAGAGGTCAGTTCCCTACACTTCTGTGATATGTCTGCTGCAATACATTGTGTTATTAAAGGTATGATATGAAAAGTCTGTCCTTAATTACTCACCCTCATGCCGTTCCAAACCCGTAAGAGAATAATGTTATGAAGCTACAAGAATACTTCGTGTGTGCAAAGAAAACAAAAATAACAACCTTATTGAACAATTTCTTCTCTTCTGTGTCAGTCTAGAATATCTCAATGCATATGTGTTTTGCTGCTATGCAGGAGCCGGCTTATTCTAGTAGCTTTATAAAATAGAGGTTGAACTATTTTTAATTTTTATTTTTTTTTTACTATTTTTGACTATTTCTTACTACCTTTCTGGGCCTTGAATGTGGTAGATGTGTTGCTGTCTATGCAGGATCAGAAAGCTCACAGATTTCATCTAAAGTATCTTAATTTGTGTTCTGAAGATGAACAAAGGTCTTGGAACGACATGAGGGTGAGAAATTAATGACAAAATTATTTTTGTGTGAACTATCCCTTTAATATTAATTAGTTTTAGTATACTATCTATATATTTCAGAGGATGCTCAATTGATGTGGTTCGAGCGTCTCTATGTGGGGCTGTTGACTTTTGAGAAGTATATCGTCTACCCAGCCATTGTCCTCAGTGCACTTACCAATGATGGCTTCGCCCTCAGCCATCGAAAGAAATTAGGAATACAGTAAGTATCCGTCCCCTTATTCCTGTTGACAATTTAAGACAGATATTGAAAAAAAAGGTTATTTTTTGCTCTTCAGTGAATCCCATAATTTGTATTAAATGACCCTAACTGTATAAATACATTAGCGTTTTATATATACACTACCAGTCAAAAGTTTGGACACACCATCTCATTTAATGTTTTTTAAAGAAGTTTCTTATGCTTATCAAGGCTGTTTTCACTTGATCAAAAATACAGAAAACAAAATATATTGTGAAATATTATTACGATGTAAATCAATGTTTTTCTATATTAATATGCATTAAAATGTAATTTATATCTGTAATTAAAGTTGAATTTCCAGAATCAGTGTCACATGATCCTTCAAAAATCATTCTAATATGCTGATTTATTATCAGTGCTGGAAACAGTTGCGCTGCTTAATATATATATATTTTTTTTTTTTGGAACCTGTGATTTTTTTGATCAATAAAAGGTTAAAAAAAAAGAACAGCATTTATTTAAAATAGAAAGGTTTTCTAACAATATACACTACTGTTCAAAAGTTTGGGGTCAGTAAATTTTTATTCTTTCTTTTTTTGAAAGAAATGAATACTTTTATTCACCAAGGATGTGTTAAATCAGCATATTAGAATGATTTCTGAAGGATCACGTGACACTTAAGACTGGAGTAACAGCTGATGAAAATTCAGCTTTGCATCACAGGAATAAATTATATTGTAAAGTATATTAAAATAAAAAACATTATTTTATATTGTAATAACATTTTGGAATATTACTGTTTTTTCCTGTATTCTGTATAAATGCAGCCTTGATGAGCAAAAGGGACTTCTATAAAAAACATTAAATGAGAGGGTGTGTCCAAACTTTTGACTGGTAGTGTATATACTGTATATATGTATTTCTGTGTAACTTTTCTATTCATCAAAAGAATAAGTATTAATTGTCAAATGTACAAAAGGAGGAGCAAATCAGAATATTAGAATGATTTTTGAAGGATCATGTGACAATGAAGACTGCTGAAGATGAATTGAATAAATTAATTCATTTCAAAATAAATTAAAACAGGAAACAGTGGTTTTAGCAGAAGTTAGCATCAGGCCTGTTTCAGAGTCACCCTGATTGGTTTTTGCTGTGCTTGGCTGTATGCTGCCTCTGCACCTGAGTGGCTCAGGTGTCTGTGTCTCGCTCCAGCTGTGATGTCTTGTTGATGACAGTTGCTGGGATGAAGCTTCTTCGTGCCTCCTTCTGCAATCCCAGCTACCAGTTCCTCACGCTCATCTTCACCATCATCTTCTTTGAGTTCGACTGCAGCAGTGCCTCTGAGACATTCCTGCTAAACTTCTTCCTCATGTCCATCATCTTCAACAAGGTCAGTGCTGTGGGAAGGATAGAAATTAGTGCCATGAAACACTCATCATTTACAAAGTCCTACACATTTGTGTTAATTTAACATTTATAATTAGTAAAACAGGTAATCTATAACTCTTTAACTCTTTTTTTCCAACTTAGAAAAAGATTACATGTCTATTGTGCCACACTATTGTCTAAAATAGCTCTCAGCCGACAGTACATTTAGTAACTAGTCCCAAAATAACGGTCTTTGTTGTCTTGCGAACTCTAACAACAGCTCTTTGTTTTGTCAACAGCTTTGGGATCTTCTCCACAAGCTGCACTTCATTCTGGTGTATATCGCCCCCTGGCAGATAGCATGGGGTAGTGCATTTCATGCATTTGCACAACCCTTCGCTGTACCTCATATCCTTACAATCTGTCCAGTTTGAATGTTTATCTTGGTAGTACATCCTGAGTACTATGTTTAATCCTAATTTTAATTTGATAAAGTAAAGGTGCTATACCACAGGAGTTTTTAAGCCACAGAAATATAACAATCCCCTTGCGAGGAACCATCTTCCTAAAATACTAATAAAAAGTCAACTATTTAAGAATAGTTGAGGTCAAACATTTACATACACCTTGCAGAATCTGCAAAATGGTAATTATTTTACCAAAATAAGAGGAATCATACAAAATGCATGCTACTTTTTATTTAGTACTGACCTGAATAAGATATTTCACATAAAAGACGTTTATATATAGTTCACAAGAGAAAATAATTTAGAAAAATGAGCCCGTTCAAAAGTTTACATACACTTGATTCTTAATACTGTGTTACTTGAATGATCCACAGCTGTTGTTCATGAGTCCCTCGTTTGTCCAGAACAGTTAAACTGCCTGCTGTTCTTCAGAAAAATCCCACAAATTCTTTGGTTTTTCAGCATTTTTGTGTATTTCAACCCTTTCCAACAATGACTGTATGATTTTGAGTTCCATCTTTTTACATTGAGGGACACAGAAGGTTCAAACGCTCACTGATGCTTCAGAAGGAAACACAATGCATCCTGAATTTGAAGATCAGGGTAAATTTAACTTATTTTGTCTTCTGGGAAATATGTAAGTATCTTCTGTAGCTTCTGAAGAGCAGTACTAAATGAATTAAAATGATATTTAGGCAAAATAAGACAAATGTACACATCTTCATTCTGTTTAAAAGTTAACACCCCAGCTCTTAATACATTGTATTTCCTTTTGGAGCATCAGTGAGCGTTTGAACCTTCTGAAATAGTTGCATATGAGTCCCTCAGTTGTTCCGGTGTGAAAAGATGGATCTCAAAATCATACAGTCATTGTTGAAAAGGGTTCAAATACACAAAAATGCTGAAAAAACAAACAATTTGTGGGACCTAAAGGTTCATTTTTATGAATTCAACTATTATTTTCTCTTGTGGACTATATGTAAACATCTTTTATGTGAAATATCTTATTCAGGACAGTACATACATTTTGCATGAATATTTTGGTCAAATAATTAACATTTTGCAGTGTATGTTGTAAAAAAAAAATATTATTACATTGACACTTCATCTTTTTTGTCAACAGAATTACATAATTTGTGATTAATCTCATGATTTCCAGTCAGTGTTTAGAAAGCAGAATGAAATGGTAAGATTGTAAAATTTGTTTCAATGTAATTTCCTCCTCTGAGTCAGGTGCGATTTTCTGAGCGTCAGATAGTGTTGATTACAGCACCTTTAAAGCACTGGGAATATGCTAAAAGCACCATACTTCCAAATCTACCACAAATAGATTTTTTTCCTTGACGGAGCAGCTCAGACTCTGCCATGCTGCTGCTGCAGACGTTCATCACAACGCTCTTCTACACACCACTCAGCCCTTTCCTCGGGAGTGCCATTTTTATCACCTCTTATCCACGGCCTGTAAAATTCTGGGAGAGGAACTACAAGTAAGCTGCCTTTTATTTCCACGTGTACATGAAATATGCATTTAACCTCAAGAGTGAAGTAATGCACTGTCAGCCAGCTGCACACTTGAGTGCAGGTTTCTGTCTTCTAGGGCACTAGAAAGAACAAGTGCATATTTCATTGTTTTGAGAACAGCTGTTGGGACTGGACATGTTTGGCATGTACTTGCCTTGTTTCCTCCAGGACAAAGTTCCTTCATGGTTGATGGGCTTTATCCGAAGTCCAATATTCTGTAGCAGCAGAGAGAAAACCACACTATGCTGAATTATTGATGTAGTTTCTAACCACAAATGTGATGACACAGAATGTTTCTGTTGTTGATATTAAACTTGAATGGGGGTACAGGCACAGGCATCAGATTAAATGGGGTGTTTTCATGACTGAATATTTCACTTCATAAACCTTTCACTTGTTTTTCAGCACCAAACGAATTGACAATTCCAATAGCCGACTTGTGTCTCAGGTTGACAAAGAGACTGGTAAATGCTCTTTATCTATACACATCTTACCACACACCCACTAAACAACTGACTGCTGTAAAAAGTTAATAAAAAATTTGTTTTTCCATTTGTGTTCAAGGAATAGTTTATCCAAAAAAAAAACTTTTCCCACCCTTATGTTGTTCTAAACTGGGGCTAGTTCACCCAAAAATGAAAATTGTCATTAATTACTCACCCTCATGTTGTTCCAAACCTGTAAGACCTTTGTTCATCATCAGAACACAAATTAATATATTTCTCATTAAATCTGAGAGCTTTCTGTCCCTGCATAGACAGCAACACAACTGACACGTTTAAGACCATAATGATGTCCTCATACATCTTTAAATAAAAATGTTCAGTCATTATATGCTCACCATTTAGGCTGTGATGACAACAACCTCAACTCGATCTTCTATGAGTACCTGACGCGCTCCTTGCAACATTCTTTATGTGGAGACCTGATGTTGGGCCGCTGGGGGAATTACTGCGCTGGAGATTGCTTCATCCTGGCTTCTGACTACCTTAATGCACTTGTACACCTCATCGAAGTCGGCAACGGTCTGGTCACCTTCCAGCTACGAGGCCTTGAGTTCAGGGGTAAATGGTTTTAACATCATATTGTCACACTGATGTCAGTGTTCCCTCTCCTCACCCTGACTTCGTTATTTCCTCAGGTACTTACTGTCAGCAGCGGGAGGTGGAGGCCATCACAGAGGGTGTAGAGGAGGATGATTCTTGTTGCTGCTGTGAGCCGGGTCATTTGCCCCATGTGCTTTCGTGCAATGCTGCTTTCAACCTCCGCTGGCTGGCCTGGGAGGTGACCACCACTAAGTATCTGCTGGAGGGCTACAGCATCAGCGAGAACAACGCTGCCACCATGCTGCAAGTTTATGACTTGCGCAAGCTGCTCATCACTTACTACCTTAAGGTACCATCAATGTAATTCCAAACTCATAAGATTCATCTTCGGAACACAAATTAAGATATTTGTAATGAAATCTGAGAGATTTCTGACCCTGCTTAGACCCTGCAACGCAACTGCCACATTTAAGGCCAGAAAGATAGTAAGGACATTGATAAAACAGTCCAACAGTGCAACAGTGGTTAAACTTTAATGTTACGAAGCTACAAGAATACTTTCTGTGTAAAAGGTGACTGAAAAAAAAATTAAAATTGAATGAAGTACCTACAATGTTCTTGATTTACTGTGGCAGGTTTATGTTTTGATATGCTGTAGTGAGCTGGACAACATTCACATCTCTGTATGTTCAATCAATTCTATCTTCAGAGTATCATCTACTACCTGGTGATCAACCCCAAGCTGCAGATATGGGTTAAAGACCAGTCCATGCAGGAAGCCCTGCAGTCGTACACTAAATGGCATCACATTGAGAAGGACCCGGCTGTGTTCAGCTTGAAGATTGATGAGGACTATGTCCACTGTCTCCAGGGAGTTACCAGAGCCAGCTACTGTAACGTCTACCTGGAGTGGATCCAATACTGTGCCAACAAACTAGAGGAGGTGAGGAGACACAAATGCAACTTATTAGCGTGAGCGAAGGCTGATACAGTCTTGGAGATGCAATGAAAAACATTGTCTGACTGATTTCCAAATGCTCCTTTGGTAGGATAGTTGAGCTCTTCTTTGCAATTATACAGTACACTGTCAAAGGACTAGTTCACTCCTTAATAATAATTTACTCACCTCCATTTCATCCAAGATGTTCATGTCTTTCTTTCTTCAGTTGAAAAAAGATTAAAGGATTAGTTCACTTTCAGAACAAAAATTTACAGATAATTTATTCACCTCCTTGTCATCCAAGATATTCATGTCTTTCTTTCTTCAGTCGTAAAGAAATGTTGTTTTTTGATTAAAACATTTCAGGATTTCTCTCCATATAATGGACATGTATTGTGTCCCCAAGTTTGAACTTCCAAAATGTAGTTTAAATGCAGCTTCAAAGGGTTTTAAACAATCCCAGCCGAAGAAGGGTCTTATCTAGCGAAATGATCGGAATTGACAATTTATATACTTTTTAACCTCAAATGCGCATCGTCTCGTTTCTGCGATGCGCATACGTAGTCTGTGTGATTTGGGTCAATGCAGTTAGGGTATGTCGAAAAACTCCCATCTCATTTGCTTCCCCAACTTCAAAACCGTCCTACATCACTGCAGAAGTACCAACCCAGTGTTTACAAAGGTAACATACAAAGAAGATCAAACACCCTTTATAAAAAAGGTAAAACAGCCCTGTATGACAATTTTTAAGTTGAAGACAAAAACGAGATGGGAGTTTTTCGACATGCCCTAACTGTATTGACCCGGATCACATAGACTACGCATGCACATCACAAAGATGAGCATTTGAGGTTAAAAAGTATATAAATTGTCAATTTGTTTCGTAAATAATCGATCGTTTCGCTAGATAAGACCCTTCCTCCTCGGCTGGGATCGTGTAGAGTCCTTTGAAGCTGGATTCAAACTGCATTTTGGAAGTTCAATCTTGGGGGCACCATAGAAGTCCATTATATGGAGAGAAATCATGAAATGTTTTCCTCAAAAAAAATAATTGCTTTACAACTGAAGACATCTGGACATCTTGGATAACAAGGGGGTGAGTACATCATCTGTAAATTTTTGTTCTGAAAGTGAACTAATCCTTTAAGGTTTTTGAGAAAAACATTCCAAGATAATTCTCCATGTAGTCTTATATAGACTTAAATGTGATCAACGTGTTCAAGGTCCAAACTGCAGTTTTTAGCGCAGCTTCAAAAGTTCTTCAAAGCTTCAAAGTCTTATCCAACCAAAGAATCAGCCATTTTCTAAAGAAAAATGTTTATTTATATACTTTTTAACCATAAATGCTCATCTTGCTGGTCAGTTCTTCGTCTGTGTACTTCGGTTCAAAAAGGTAGGGTAGGACGAAAAACTCCATCTCATTTTCTTCATCTCATCTAATCGTTGTTTTACCTTTTTTTTGTTGACTTTCTTTGCACATTCGCTTTTTTAAACACTGGGTTGGTACTTCCGCCTGCGTCACGCGTCCATCGTGATTATGTAATGTGTGAAGTCAAGCTAGTGCAAGACAACCATTTGTGGTTAAAAAGTATATACATTTTTATTTGATTTTTTAGAAAATTATCGATCGTTTTGCTAGATAAGAATCTTATTCCTCGGCTGGGATCGTGTAGTGCCCTTTGAAGCTGCACTAAAAAAACATTTCGCATCGCATTGGGTTAATAAATCCTTTAAGGTGATCTAAACTTCTTTAAGAATCATACATCTAAAGTTTAGTTTTTTGTCCTCAGCCAGTAGACAGCGATGAAGATTCTCCATTGGTTACTTTGTGTTTCGCTCTATCTGTTCTTGGACGGAGATCTCTCAGCACAGCAGCACATAACAGATCTAACAGGTACACTTCTTAACATTAGTGCTGTGGACCTCAACAGATAAAACACAAGACAATAAAAGATCATTGTTACTTTGATGGATGACAATCAGAATCCAGAATAAGTTTTCACATTTCAGTGGTTTCCTCCACAGTCTGGAGTCATTCCTCTATGGCTTCAACACGCTGTTTAAAGGTGACTTCCGTATTGCTGCTAAGGATGAATGGGTTTTTGCTGACATGGACATGCTACAGACAGTGGTGGCCCCAGCTGTGAGAATGAGTCTGAAACTTCACCAGGTGAGATGATTGGACAGTGTTTGGATATTGCATAACATGACTGACTGTTCACATTTACCTTTGGTATAACCTCAATAATTTGACTCATACAGGACCACTTCACAAGCCTGGAGGAGACGGAGGAGCCTGCTGTGCTTCATGAGGCCATGAGCAACTACAGAACCAGTCTAGTGATATGTCACGAGAGCGACCCCGCCTGGAGAAGAGCAGTACTGTCCAGTCGAGAAACACTGCTCACGCTTCGGCACATGGTAGATGAAGGCGCAGATGAGTACAAGATCATCATGCTCTACAAACGACATCTCAGCTTCAAAGTCATTAAGGCAAGAGATGTATTTTGTATGTTTAGTTTTAATTTAATGAATTTATAAAATAATCACAAATATACATAACATAATAATAGATTAATTTCTAAAAATGACTATTCAAAAGTTTACTGATTCATATGCAACTATTACAGAAGGTTCAAACAATCACTAATGCTCCAGAAAAAAAACAAAAAACAATGCATTAAGAGCCAAGGGTGTAAACTTTTGAACGGAATGAAGAATTTTCTTACTTTGCCTAAATATCTAGGGGTGTGCGATATATATCGTCTGCGATAATATCGTAGTTGTTGTTTTAACGATGTGCAGTTTGACATTACCGAGTATATTGCAAAAAACAAACAAATCACACCTACATAGTGGGCGCATAACGGTACATTACGTGATGAAGTCGAATAAGTGCATTTAAAGTGCGTTCATTTACAGCATGATTCAGTCTATTAAAATGCATTTAGAATGATCACATAGTTCAAGATATGAGGGCAGAAAATGTATATATTTATATAATTTCATATAGTTAATCAATATCAATATCATCGTGTACACGAAGAGTGCCGTTTTTTCCTTAAAAAACAGCATGACTACAAATGTGATATTTATTTTATACAACAGTTCAATAAACAAGAAGTTAATATTAAAAGACTTACGTTTTAGACAGCACATTTGCTATTTTTGCTCAATTTCGCCAACAAAAATCATTCCAAAAACAGCCAGTGCTGCTTTGTGTCTCTGAGGAACATGACGGTGTTCATGAATGAATCAATCGTTTAAATGAATCGGTTCAATCGAAATGACTCACTTTTTAACAGCGATTTACTGCCGCCCACTGGCGGTTTTAATTTCACATTTAAAGTCTTTTCACTTTTAAAATAATTATAAACATAGCTGCATTAACATGTGCAAATACATCTAAACTGTTTGGTAACAGTCTAGTTGTTATTATTATAACTGACTGATTAAAAGAATTTGACTCAAAAGATGATGCACACTTTTAGAAAAAATCTATTTAAACTTAGGGGTGACTTAAGGTTGATTGGGACACTTTTTCCAAGTCATTTCAATGAAAAAAAGTGTCCCAATCAACCTGAATTCACCTACTGGAAGAATATTAAAAATGTAAGCCTTAAGCACAATAACACACAGTAAAATATCGTCTAATTATCGTTATCGATAAAATCCCAGAAAATATCGAGATATTATTTTTTGTCAATATCGCACACCCCTACAAATATCATATTTTTTTCATATAGTACTGCCCTTCAGAAGCTACAGAAGATATTTACTTGTTTCCCAGAAGACAAATCAAGTTATTTACCCTGATCTTCAACTTCAATTCTCTTAATGCATTGTGTTTCCTTCTGGAGCATCAGTGAGCATTTTAACTTTCTGTAATACTTGCATATGAGTCTCTCAGTTTTTTTTTTTTTGGGACCTGAACAGCAGGCAGTTTAACTATTCAGGACAAACAAGGGACTCATTATCAACTAAACAAACAAAAAAACAACAACATAGGATCATTTAGGTGACAACACAGTACTAAGAATCAAGGGGATGTAAACTTTGGAACAGGGTCTTTTTTCTAAATTCAACTCTTATTTTCTCTTGTGGACTATATGTAAACATCTTTTAATTGAAATATCTTATTCAGGTCAGTACTAAATAAAAACATTTTGCAGATTCTGTATATATAAACTGTATATATATATATATATATATATATATATATACAGGTCCTTCTCAAAAAATTAGCATATTGTGATAAAGTTCATTATTTTCTGTAATGTACTGATAAACATTAGACTTTCATATATTTTAGATTCATTACACACAACTCGAAGTAGTTCAAGCCTTTTATTGTTTTAATATTGATGATTTTGGCATACAGCTCATGAAAACCCAAAATTCCTATCTCAAAAAATTAGCATATTTCATCCGACCAATAAAAGAAAAGTGTTTTTAATACAAAAAAAGTCAACCTTCAAATAATTATGTTCAGTTATGCACTCAATACTTGGTCGGGAATCCTTTTGCAGAAATGACTGCTTCAATGCGGCGTGGCATGGAGGCAATCAGCCTGTGGCACTGCTGAGGTGTTATGGAGGCCCAGGATGCTTCGATAGCGGCCTTAAGCTCATCCAGAGTGTTGGGTCTTGCGTCTCTCAACTTTCTCTTCACAATATCCCACAGATTCTCTATGGGGTTCAGGTCAGGAGAGTTGGCAGGCCAATTGAGCACAGTAATACCATGGTCAGTAAACCATTTACCAGTGGTTTTGGCACTGTGAGCAGGTGCCAGGTCGTGCTGAAAAATGAAATCTTCATCTCCATAAAGCTTTTCAGCAGATGGAAGCATGAAGTGCTCCAAAATCTCCTGATAGCTAGCTGCATTGACCCTGCCCTTGATAAAACACAGTGGACCAACACCAGCAGCTGACATGGCACCCTAGACCATCACTGACTGTGGGTACTTGACACTGGACTTCAGGCATTTTGGCATTTCCCTCTCCCCAGTCTTCCTCCAGACTCTGGCACCTTGATTTCCGAATGACATGCAAAATTTGCTTTCATCCGAAAAAAGTACTTTGGACCACTGAGCAACAGTCCAGTGCTGCTTCTCTGTAGCCCAGGTCAGGCGCTTCTGCCGCTGTTTCTGGTTCAAAAGTGGCTTGACCTGGGGAATGCGGCACCTGTAGCCCATTTCCTGCACACGCCTGTACACGGTGGCTCTGGATGTTTCTACTCCAGACTCAGTCCACTGCTTCCGCAGGTCCCCCAAGGTCTGGAATCGGTCCTTCTCCACAATCTTCCTCAGGGTCCGGTCACCTCTTCTCGTTGTGCAGCGTTTTCTGCCACACTTTTTCCTTCCCACAGACCTCTTGCTTGAGGGTGTCAATGATGGCCTTCTGGACAGCAGTCAGGTCGGCAGTCTTACCCATGATTGCAGTTTTGAGTAATGAACCAGGCTGGGAGTTTTTAAAAGCCTCAGGAATCTTTTGCAGGTATTTAGAGTTAATTAGTTGATTCAGATGATTAGGTTAAAAGCTCGTTTAGAGAACCTTTTCATGATATGCTAATTTTTTGAGATAGGAATTTTGGGTTTTCATGAGCTGTATGCCAAAATCATCAATATTAAAACAATAAAAGGCTTGAACTACTTTGAGTTGTGTGTAATGAATCTAAAATATATGAAAGTCTAATGTTTATCAGTACATTACAGAAAATAATGAACTTTATCACAATATGCTAATTTTTTGAGAAGGACCTGTATATATGATGAATATGCACTATAAACCTAACAATGAAATAAATGACTGGAGGTCACTATTTGCAATTCAGATATTCAGGCCTAATAGATTTGTATGTCCATTATGTTCTTAGACTTATTGTTATTCCTTTTTTGTCATCTTTTCATTCAGATAAATAAAGAATGTGTGCGAGGACTGTGGGCAGGTCAGCAGCAGGAGCTCATCTTCCTCCGGAACCGCAATCCTGAGCGTGGAAGCATCCAGAACTCAAAGCAGGCTCTGCGAAACATGATCAACTCCTCCTGCGACCAGCCCCTGGGTTACCCTATGTTTGTGTCTCCACTCACCACCTCATATATGGGAACTCACAAGCAGATCAGGAACATATGGGGTGGCCCTCTAAGTTTGGAGAGCATTCGTACCTGGCTGCTCTCCAGATTGTTTCGGTATGTATGAGGCGTTAAATGTGAACTAAAAGTGAAAATTTGCTAAAATCGACTCCATCCAAGATGTAGATAAGTTTGGACTCTCATTCTGACTGCACCCATTCACTGAAGAAACATGCTCGTCTACATCTTGCAATTTTTCATTTTGGGTGAACTGTTCTTTTAAAAGGCTCTTTCTCTGGATTTTCTTTCTAGTCTGTCTTTTTCTAAACCTTTCTTGCACTTTCTAGGGTAAGAAAGGATAACCTTACCAGCTGTAACAGTGGCATGAACATGGAGGATGTGGATTGTGCTGGATCCTCCTTAAGCCAGAATCATAACTCCGCCACATCCCAGAGCCTAAGCCTTTATCACGGTCGGCCACGCAGCTCCCAGTCCAGACACCATGGAGGTCAGAACATACTATGAATCTGTACACTCTATAGTCCTAAAGCCTGTAAGAAAATGAACATTTTTGTTAAAATAATACTTTTCCCCACAGCTCACCGGGAGTATCGCAGTCGCTCAGTGCAACCTCAGGGTCAGCGCCCCCCTGTCACTAGCCGATCGGGTCCCATCCTGGACAGCCAGCATGGCTCAGCATCTGGCGGCCCTGGGCTGGTGCAGCGTCTCTCCAACAGCCAGCTGTCCTTCAACACCTCGTCCATTGCCTCAGTCTTTTCCCAGGTGCCTCGTTTGTCCACAACAGGGCCTTTGGCTTCAGCCACAGGTCAGCATCGCTCCAGCCAGGTGTCTTCCTCCAGCTCCACTCTGAGCCTGTTGTTTGGCAAGCGGAGCTTCTCTAGCGGCTTGGTCATCTCAGGCCTCTCTGCAGCTGAGGGGGGAAACACCAGCGATACGCAGTCCTCAAGCTCCGTCAACATCGTCCTGGGCCCGTCTTGTCGCTCGAGTCGCGCAACACAGGTGAGATGATGTCTTTGAAGTGTTTTTACAATGACGTAATTTTTTTTTTTAAGGATTTTTAAGAAACAAAAACTTGCGAGAATGGACTGCTATAAGCCTCCAGATAATATACAGAGGATTTTGTCCATTTTCATTAAATGCTAATTCCCTATTCGAAGGTTTTTATAGTCAATCTAGACTGACAAAGCTATGGAATCCGGTTTCCCGCCACTGAATAAAACATTTTAAAAGGTAATTGCTTCTTTTTATCTCACAATTCAGATTTTTTCCCACAGAATTGCAATTGTACATTTTTACCTGATGCAAACTTGCAATTCTGACATTTTCTCAGAATTTTGCAATTGCCAATTATAATGTCCGAATTGAACTTTTTTCTTACAATTGCAGAATATAAACTTGCAATTCTGAGAAAAAAGGCACAATTATAAGTTTATATCCCACAATTCTGACTTTAGAACACACAACTGCGAGTTATGAGAAAATATTTATATATAGAATCATATTTACCCCTCAGAACTGGACTATAACTCGCAGTTAAGAGTTTATATCTCACAATTCTGAGAAAAAAGTCAGAATTGTGAGTTAAAAAACACGCAGTTCTAAGAAAAGTCAGAAGAGTTTATATCTCTCAATTCTGACTTTATAAGTCACAATTGCAAGTTTATATCTCCTAATTGTGAGAAAAAAGTCTGAATTCCCTGTTTAAATCTCAAAATTTGGGCTCAAATTCTCAGAATTGTGAGTTTATCTCTCAGTTTTGACTTTATTTTCATTCAGTGGCGGAAACGGGCTTCCATACAGAGCAGAGGCTAGTGAAACACTTCGAAATTATTGCCAATTTAGAATGAAGGATGTATATTTTGGACACTGGTGCCACCACACCATTAATATTTCATATCTGCCATCTATCTGCATTTAACATTATTTTATTAAATAATTTTATTTTATATAAATAATACGTTTGTATTCCTAAAAAGAAAATGATTTAACATATTTGTAATGAACAGTAATGAGCTAGTCTCAGTGTCATATTTTTGTTTTGGTGGATTAATGTTTTATATTATACTTTATATTTAATTAATACTTTTATTCAACAAAGATGCTTTAAAATGATCAAAAGTGACAGTGAAGACACTTACAATGTTACAAAAGATTTCATGTTACATTGACAACTAAAGTAATGGCTGGTAAAAAACCTGCTTTACCATCACAAATTACATTTGGATAAGAATGTATTAAAATAGAAATATGTGTAATAATTTAACAGTATTACTGCTTTTACAGTATTTCTAATTATATAAATGAGAGAATGTTTTCTTTAAAATACATTACATATCTTACTTACTCAACTTTGGAGTGGTAGATATAACTATGAAGGTTCTGGAGTTAATGTTAGCATGGGTCAAAATTACACATTTTCCTTTTATGCCAATAAAGATCATGTTCCATGAAGATATATTAAGATACCATAAATATATGAAAACTTAATTTTTGATTATTAATATGTATTACTAAGAGCTTCATTTGGACAACTTTAAAAGTGCTTTTCTCAATATTTTGAGATTTTCGAATAGTTTTATCTTATTTATTCAGCTTTCTGGTGAATTGGTTTTTGATTGGTTTTGTGGTCCAGGGTCACATATAATGATATTCTAGGGGATTAATATTATAGAAATAGTTTGGACTCTTTTCATTTGGTGATGAGTTTTTGGATCAAGGTCTGCATTTAAAGTCACACCTGACCAGAGGTGTTCAGCTGGGATTAGGAATTTGCTTTCTGCAGACCAGTCAAGTTTTTCCACACCGACTGAATCAATCATTTCTTTTTGAACCTTGCCTTATACATTGTCATGTTAGAATAGACAAAAGTCCTATTACTATAGAATTAAAAGCACACAATCCCCTAGAATATGCTTAAACATGAAGATTTGCACTCATGGAAATGACTAAAGTAGTCAAACCTGTTCATTAGAAGGGGGTGTCCCAATACTTTTGCCAATAAATAAGTCACTTGTACAGATTTGGAATTTAGAGTAAAAAAGTTGTTGCTGAAATTGTAAAAAATCATTTCTTTTCAGCAGTGGACATCAGAGGCGTATGAGAGCATAGATGCCACCTCCACCATTGCCACAGGACCCAAGGTCCACAGCACAGACAAGAGCCAAGACGACTCCACTTCAGCCTTCCACGAGGCTCCGGAGGAGAGGACCATATGAGACCACAACCACCAAATGCCTCAGCCCAGCATGATCAAAACTCCTGAGCCCTCAAGTAATGTACATTACAGACGTCTTTTTGTAAAACAAAACATCTGCCATGTGTAGAAATGTAAGTATCCTATTTAAGGGAAAACAACTGCTCTTCCAAAAAAAAAATGATTAATTAGGAAAGCTGTACTGTCCATTTCTGAGATTAAATGGTGGAATCTGATGACTATTTACATTTGCACCTTGAGTGCATGCACTTCATGAACACCATCACTCACAGCGGTGATTATTTTTATAGCGTGGCAAAATAAGAAGATCTCGTTGAATAAAGAAAGTGTCAGGTATGGTGACATAGTAGATTTCTTGCACACTGCTGTTTTGAAATGTGTTGTGATCCAGATGTGTCATTGATATATATTAGCATACAAGCACTACAAAGATTCTGAACTGGTTAGTGATGCATTAAAAGCAGTGATGAGAAAAAATGTTATTTCTGTAAATCTTCTAAACTAAAAGTTGCCATGTTCACTTTGGCACAGTGTGTATGCACTTTCCTCTGATATTTTACCATTAATAAGATGAATAATTGGCCCACAGAAAATTGTTGTGAATTGATCTTTACATCCCTGAGTATGGCAAGCACAATCTAAGAGTTAAAGACTGTGTACTACTTTATTCATAAATTCCTCCAAGAACTAAAATGAGGATGGAGGAGTTTTACGGATTTGGAACTATAGTTGATAAAAGCAAAATGTGCATTTTTACTATGGGAAATGTGGGGCTTACAGTTTATTTATTATGTGACGGGGGTCTGTATGATGTGTTGTAATATCAAATATTTCATGGTAAGTCTAGCCCTTTAATATTATTTGCATATTATAATGCTCCCATAAATAGGGAGATCTCAAAAACCTAAAAATACACTCCCATTAACACAATTTGAATAAAAAAAAGTTGAAAAGGAATTTGATTTGTTGTTCGTTTCATTTTTATATCTGTATACAATATCAGTCAAAATTTGCACCATCACATCTGACATGTTTTTCTCATGATCCATTTTGATCTAAAATCTTATGATTAAGTAATTAAAAATTGTTTCGTAAACAAATATTATTTGTGCCTATGAAGAAAAGCAGTATTTAAATTTATTTCATTTTAATGCCAAGGAATTATCATTCTTTCATATTTTTGATGATTTCACTATTATTCAAAATGTGGAAAATATTGATAATAAATGAGTAGTTGTCCCCAGGCTTTTGACTGGCACTGTATATAAATTTAATACAATTTTTTTCTGAATTTGTAAAGATTTGTCTAAAACATGTAATTGAAAGTAACAATGTTTTGGTAACATTTTACAATAAGGTCATTTGTTAACATCAGTCAATGCCTTAACTAACCAGAACGAACAATGAACAATACATTTTTTACACTATTTGTTAATGTTAATTGATAAAAATCACAATGTGCATTATTTTCTAGGATTTCAACGGCCCAAAGTCAATTATTCCGCTTATACTACAGTTACCACACCTCAAGACATTGATCAGATGATATATTTCAAGGCATTCGTCTGGTTTTTGTCCTTAAACCGCCATTGTGAGTAGGATGAATTTCTTAAGCAGCTCATCCAACTCCTTCGTTGCTAATTCCAAAAGGTCATTTTAGACCTAGTAACGACGCTTGAGCCGTTTATAGCAGACTATGCAGTTAATAATGTAGTTTAGACAGACAGACTGGCAGGCAGACAGACAGACGGAAAGAGAGAGATTAAGCTCGTGAATTACCTCTGTGAATCTGCTTCTCTCAAACGTAATCAGCAGCAGCGTCTCTACTTATATTGAAACTTAAAGTTCATTTTCTTCAGGAACCGCGTTGTTGTTACCTCGCTTGTGAGAAATGTCATGTAGTTTTTAAGTTGTTAATCGTCAGAGCAGCGCAAACAACATTAGCGCGTATGTTCGCGTGTGCGTCTGTAAGAGAGAGTGTGGGAGAAAGACTGTGTGCTTTTCGTACATAATAAAACGTAACTTTGCGGCAAAAACATGGAAGAAATCTGTCGTTTCTTTGTATTGTTTGTATCTGTATTTATTTGCTTGGTCAGTGTCGTTGTGGGTTTTGTTTATTTTGATGTTTTAGGCTGTAAGGACTTTTGAAATAACTGAAATAGTGTGGCGAAGTGCAGTGTTTCCCCTAGGATCCCTAGGCTATGGGTGGTACATATTCGACAGAACATTCCTAAAACCAAAATAAAACTGAAATAAGCCCCTGTTTATTCTCTATGTACTGTATTCTATCTATCTATCTATTAATTAAGCAATTTATTTATCCATTCGTTCATTCATGCATGTATTTAGCTACTTACTTACCAAGATCAGTCTTGTACAGCCAGGGGGAGTATTTCCCCTCTGACAGCCAAGGTCAAAACCTGTCATTCGGATAGACTTTTGCTGCTTGTCAGGGGCAGGACATGCAGCACTTGGGCACTTTTCTCTACTTTGACTCGGAGTAGGAAAGCTACACTGGCTGCTGCTTGCAGCAGAACAAGTGTTGTCATCTTCACCACCCTGGGAGCGTTTAAAAAACGCGGATATTTTTGCCTGCTTTTCAGCCTGATGCGACATTCTCCGACGCGCGGTCTCTGTCCGCTGGTGGGTGTGTGCGCGCACGTGTCTGGGTGTGTGCGCATCGGGGCGGAACTCAGCCGTGCGCGATAAGGAGGACAATTGTAAACGCGCAAACGTGGAGACAGAAATTACATGCCATAGTATAAATAACATAAGGCTATTTAGTTTAATAAAAGAAAGAAGCACAGACCTGTTATATAGGAAAGATGATCTTAAATTACTTCTGTCGTTATTCGACGAAAATAAAATAAAATTAACTTGACCTTCAAGGGGACGCCCCCCTAATATAATGGAAGGGGAAACACTGAAGTGATATAGATATGTAATGCGGCTAGAAGCTGCCTGGAACTACGTTCGCTGTGCGTTTCCCTGAAAATAATGCACGCCTTCAGAACGTTCGTCAGCCAATCAGATTCAAGCATTCAACGGCCCCATTGTATAAAGTGTTACGTTTTTGTTTTTGTTTTTGCTAATAATACTTAAGCTATTTTATAAGACCACTCGATTTGAGTGAGCCTGCTGTTAATGAGTGCAAAACTTTACCTAACATGCAATTATAAAGTTCACAGAATAGACATGATACCCATGACTTTTTGAGGAATTTATGTCTGGATAGTTTGCCTTCATAAATCTAAATATTTTGTAAATAATCCTGGCACATTTTTAGGCAATCATTACAGAAAATATGAGAATGCCAGTACTTTGAATGCACTCTAGAGCTTATAATATTGTTGTCAGGGGAGTAAAGACAAAAATAGTTAAACACATTGCAAGCAGAAAAATGAATTTAAGCGAAGACCCTGATGTGGAGATTGTCCAAAAGGAACCATCAGAGTTCAAGTGAATCCTCTGAGGAGAACGTGATAAGACTTTAGTACAGTTCTCATGAACGTGAGGTTGAAAAAGTCAATTACTTGACGTGTCATTCTTGTGATCTATGCGTTAAACTGCCAAACAACTATTGAGATATTTTTTTCTTAAACTTTGCACAGACTAAGAAGTGAGCATAAATAGCTCTTCAGCTGTTTAGCACAGTATATTATGTGTTAGACAGACAGAAGCAGCACCATATTGTAAGTCACTTTATTTGATGTCTACAAATACATTTGTTCTCTGTTTTTTATAATGTTCATGCAGGAGTACATGTGATCTGAAAGACGCCCATCCGCCTGGGCTCAATTGTTAATAAACCAGTACTGCCTTTCTTGGACTAAACCGTTCACTTTACAATAAACGAATAAGTTAAAATTTCAGTCATCCCACCACGTTTTGAGAGTTCAGCACAGAATACTGTATTTAACGATCACTTATAAAGAAAGTGTTAACATTTCCAATATATATCCATTTCTAAAACTCTTCCAAGAGATTCAGTGTTATTGTCTGCAGATTGCAGTACTTCTAAATATACTTGTACAGTATTGTGTGAACTAAACTATTTTGAATAGCAAAAGCATGCCAAATATAAAAGATCATTTTTTTCTTCTACGAGTTGTTATAATTTACAAAGGCATTATAATTTGTCCTCTGGTATTAAAAACAACAGAATTATGATTAAATACTGGATTTTAAAATAGTTTCTATTAAAATAGATGATTTATCAGGACTCGTATCATGGCACAGCTCTAAAGAACGCCTTCAGTGAAGGCCTGATCTGTGTCTGATCTGAGGAAAAACAAAACAGGGCATGTATTCTCTAAAAAAAATATTGTGACAATGGGACGAAAGCTTTGATATTTCATCATTATGTGACAGATAATAAGCACCAAACACTTATATAATAAGCACAACTTGTAATCAACACGATGATGGTTAAAAAAATGCTCTTTTTTGTTTTGAGCAGAGGACAATGACAGAAGCTGAACAGCTAAAATGCTAAAATACTATCAGTTCACACTTATTTCCAAAGATCTTGGCTTTAATGTCTTTCTGCATGTGCAAATGTCTTTTGCTTAGAGCGTGCATCATGCATTCGATCGAGAAGAGCAGAGGCTTTAAAAGACAAACATCTTCCCTTGGGATATTAACTATAAATCATAGATCATAGCCTAAACATTCAAGGCACTTCAGGGTGACTGTGATAAACTGTGATACGGAAGTTTGCCTCCAGAGTCTGTGAAAGATGACATGAAATCATAGCAATTTATTTAAATTGTTTGGTATATTTATATGCAAATATCTGACAATTGTCAGAGTGAGTACACCCCTCACTTTTTGGTAAATATTTTATTATATCTTGTATAACAGTGTGAATTTGCTATCCCCTCAAAATAACTCAGCACACAGCCATTAATGACAAATTAATGTTAAATTTGGTGTTATCGCTCTCACTCTCTCATACTGGTCACTGGAAGTTCACCTCATGGCAAAGAACTCTCTGAGGATCTGAAAAAAATAATTGTTGCTCTACATAAAGTTGAGCTGAGCACGGTGGCCAAGACCATATAGCAGTTTAACAGGACAGGTTCCACTCAGAACAGGTCTCTCCATGGTCGACCAAAGAAGTGGAGTGCACATGCTCAGCGTCATATCTAGAGGTTGTGTTTGGGAAATAGACATATGAGTGCTGCCAGAATTGCTGCAGAAGTTGAAGGGGTGGGGGTTCAGCCTGTCAGTGATCAGACCATACGCCGCACACTGCTTCAAATTGGTCTGCATGGCTGTTGTCCCAGAAGGAAGCCTCTTCTAAAGATGATGCACAAGGAAGCCCACAAACAGTTTGCTGAAGACAAGCAAACTAAGGATATGGATTACTGGAACCATGTCCTGTGGTCTAATGAGACCAAGATAAACTTATTTGGTTCAGATGGTGTCAAGCGTGTGTGGCGTCAACCAGGTGAGGAGTACAAAGACAAAGACTGTGTCTTGCCTACAGTCAAGCATGGTGGTTGGGAGTGTCATGGTCCAGTGCTGCATGAGTGCTGCCGGCACTGGGGAGCTACATTGAGGGAACCATGAATGCCAACATGTACTGGCCGCAGGGCAATATTCCAACATGATAACAACCCCAAACACACCTCCAAGACGACCACTGCCTTGCTAAAGAAACTGAGGGTAAAGGTGATGGACTGGCCAAGCATGTCTCCAGACCTAAACCCTATTGAGCATTTGTGGGGCATCCTCAAACGGAAGGTGGATGAGCACAAGGTCTCTAACATCCACCAGCTCCGTGATATCATCATGGAGGAGTGGAAGAGGACTCCAGTGGCAACCTGTGAAGCTCTGGTGAACTCCATGCCCGCAAGGGTTAAGGCAGTGCTGGAAAGTAATGGTGGTAACACAAAATATTGACACTTTGGGGCCCAATTTGGACATTTTCACTTGGTGGTGTATTCACCTTTGAGGCCAGTGGTTTAGACATTAATGGCTGTGTGTTGAGTTATTTTGAGGGGACAGCAAATTTACACTGTTATACAAGCTGTACACTCACTACTTTACACTGTAGCAAAGTTTAATTTCTTCAGTGTTGTCACATGAAAAGATATAATAAAATATTTACATTTCTGTGAGATACTGTAAACACACAACAGCTATCCAGAATCCATGATGAGGCTTTAGAAAAACAATAATGAATGAACTGAGCAATGATTTTAAAGTCAGGCAAAACATTTTCAATGAAAAAAATGCTACCTGATATCTTTCCAATTCAATGTGAAAGTGAAAAAATAATTTAATGGATGAAAAAGCTGATATACATGAAGCCTTCCTCCAATATTCACATTAATTGAGGGTGATCGCTACATGACCCTTCAAATCAATGGCATTGATGTCTTATGAATGTAAAGAGCATATTTCAATGAACTGTGAAGGGTGTAGCACACTAGTAATGCTGTGACGCTACCGATCAGGTACTACTGAGTGCTCTTAACACTTCACTTCTTAATCTGTAATTACATCACATAATGCAAGCACATGCTGTAACATATACTGGAATAAATGAGTGTTTTCTTCTGCTTGGGCACAAACTGTCTGTCTTTTGTTTAAACAGGAAGAAACGTAACATTTAATTCATGAGGTTGAGCTAAAATTCAGTCCCTAAAAAGCGCCTGCCAGTTCACCTGTGGCTCTAAAGCAAGTCCAAACAATCGAAATGTGTGCAAGCTACGTTGTTTTTCAAGGCTCGCTCTTCTATATTAAGCATATGGAGAGAACAGAACCAAGAGGTAGATATTCTTGTTCGTGAAAAGCGTGTTTAAAGTGCCCAAAGTAGCCCTTCAACCTTTGCAAAAAAGACTGAAGCACCCTTAAAAACAAGAATAGACACTTGCTTCATCCACAGATAATTCAATTACTTCCCTCCTGCCCAGTGCGGCTCCAGAGGCCAGAGTTTTCCATCACTTGAACAAATAAACTTGAGCATGCACAGTACCTTACATTCAATATGCACTTTACATCAATAGTGAACCGTCAACCCACAGTAGACACAACACAGATTTATTTCAATCGTAATCGAGTAGCTTTTTCATCAAGAAGGATTTTATAGATATATGACATAGTGTATTATGTGAGCGACTAAGGAATATCAGAAAAGGGCAAATGTAAACCAGTGTTCCACCCAATTTCAGGAAAACATTCCTCAGTCACTAATTATTCCAATATGACAATTAAGATATTTGCATAGGCAATATGGGATTAGCCCTTAAATAGTACGTTTCCTGAATTCTTTGTGAGTATATATCAGAACTATGCTGAAAAGAATTCAACAAACAAACAAAAGAAAATGCTACTCTTCTTTGTAAACCCATCTCATTTACAGTATTAGGCTTCAAGTAGATCAAAATAAACATTTAACATTACTAACTAGATGAGGAAAAACAACTAAGCATAACGAGAGGTAGTGGAAAACCAATGAAAACGAGACGTTGTCCGTGTGGACGGTGCTCCTGTAATCACATAGCACAGGCTCCACTTCATTCGCTTAGAAAAGGAGCCTTTTGGCAAGAAAGATTATTTTTCCAAGCTGATAAAATCATTATCAACAGCTGTTGGCCATCACCGTGACAGCCGTCAAGTGAAAAACTCCTCAACTCTCGAAATCGGATAAAACATTAGCAGCAAAAATGAAGTTGAGGCATTGAAATTAAACAGATAACTACTCTCAAAATGATGGTTCACTGAAAATGGGACCAAATGTGACATTGTATGTTGCAATCCAATTAATAATGGGTCAAATTTCTCTGTGAAACTGATATGTTTATAGTTTTTATTAAATGATTCCGTCTGCAGCAAAATATAGTAATATAATACTGCACTAATATACCTTTGATTAATATCATTTACTCATGAACACATCATGATTATCTTCCATTGAGTTTTTTAAAAATCTATTAATATCTGCTTTACAGTGACCAATAAAAATCTTAAATAATCATATATTCACTCTGTTCCCTGTCTAGTAGTTCAATGACCTCTATGATGTTGGACTTCCTGGATTACTCAAATAGACATTAGTTTTCATTGACATTTATCATACAACTTACAGCAAGTGAGTGTCAATTTCGTCAACCTCTGATCCCCCCCCTCTCAAAGATAGTCCATGTGTCATGCAGGATCTTTCTTTCTTTTTTTTTTTTTTTTTTTAGAGCAAGACAATTTTGATTTATTGCTCATTTCTTTAATTACATGTTTTTTTTTTCCTTTTAAAACAAACAAGAAAATTCAATAATTTTGTTTTAGAAATGTGGGAAAGCCAAGCTTTCCCTGATGGTTCGCTGCTTAAGTAAGTAAACTACTAGGTAACACCTATTCGGTTTGTAAAACAAAATTCTTTAAATGAAGGACCCACTCACATTGGCTGATGCTCAACACACAAATACTTCAAAGAAGGATATCTATGCACTCGGTAAAGTGACAAAGGTCTTCATTTTAATGTGGTAAACCTGCAGAGTGAATGGCACTTAACTCTCAGAGCACCATTAAGAAAACCCAACAACACACTTGATCATGATTTACTTAACAAACGTTCATTCATTGGCACAAGAGTTCAGGGAAAGTGACACTTTGAGGTTGGGTGTGGTGACCAAAAAACGTCGGTTTAAATGCAATTCACTCTTGAATTACTCCGCTAAAAGGTGAGAGAGTGGTTTAACACACCAGCAGTATTTTAAATATCGTGTTTTCATGCACTGGCTGCTGCGACTGCAATAGCACATAAATGTCTAGAAAATTGAACAGCAACATTCAAGTTTGAATCCAACAACACGGAGCTGAAAAGCTGTCGTTCTTGAGGGACACACACGTCTAAACCTCTAAAGGAAACCATTTCTTTTACAAGTATCGTCTTCGACGCGATGCTTCCCGGCAGAGGTTCACATCGTATCTGGGTTGAGTATTGCAATGTGTACATGACACAACAGAAGAAACGCATGCTGGAAAAAAGTATTATAAAAAAGACTGACTCGTTTTTTTTTTTGATAACCTGCAGTTTTCCGAGCTGTGAGAATGACCGAAAATGACCGCTCCTCGTTTCATGTCGAAAAAACGAACATTTGGACTCGGAGGCAGAGAAACGAAGTTTCCCTGATGGATCCGACTCGGTCTCGGCGATCACAGTTATTTTAAATAGACCTAGTGTAACTCTCAAAAACAAGGCATAGTGTTCACTACACTTTTGTTTAATAAAATACATTTCTTTAATGTGTAAGACAATTCGAAGCTCTTTTAAGAACCTCCAGAACGTTGGTGAGTGATTTTTTTTCAAGCAATTCTCGGTCAATCCAGCGAAGCTTACAGCCCATGACATACAGTACCTGTGCTTCTCTCTGTTAGTAATGGACTGGGAGGGGCCAGGAGGACTCACACAATAAACTGTGTCGTCACCAGCATCAGCAGCTTTTGTGCCCTTACTCAGTGTCGAGGCATTGTGATTTTTGCAGAGAGAAAGAAATGTTCATGATTCATTTAGCTGCCCAATCACAACACTAGCTAGCCCTTATGTTTCCCAGTTAAAGAACTGTCGACACGCAAAGAAAGAGTTTGGACGGCAAGACGGCGGTTACGCTTCCCAGCTTCTCTTTTACAAAACAATTGGCACAGCTAATTTTCCCTTCGCTTACGAGAGCTTTACAATGTTCTCTCCCCATGACAGCATTTAAAAAAAAAAAAAAACAACATTTTTTTTTATTCCAAAAAACATTGTAGTCCGGGGCTTGAATGTCAAACTGGAGTAAATTCCATAACCTTGTATCATGCAAAGGTTTTCTAGCTTAACATCTACCGCTTATCCATTTGTTTTTTGATTTTCTTTAAAAAAATAATAATAACATTATTCAGCTGTCCTCAGATATGTGAGGCATAAAAGATGAAACAGGTCAGGTAGAAAGAACACAGAGAGAGAAAGAGAACATGTGAGGTAAACAGGAATAGAGAGGATTTGAGGAGTCAAAAGAGACAAAACAGGTGAATGAAAAAGACGAGAGTAGGAAGTATGGATCTGTCGGTTTTCCTACGCGTTTTTTTCTGTGTCACAGTTGCCTGAGCAGCTCATATTGGCACTTAAACAGAACTGAACTTCAGGGTCACTAGTGGATGCTCAGAATTGCTTAACTACTCACTCTTGAAATAAGAAACATCACACCTTTTGAAAGTGGCACCTTGGGGCTTTTTTTTGTCACAAATGTTCTTGCTGAAACCTAGGTGTCTAAGCAGGCCCTCTTGCTGTTAAGGAGATCCCTGTAAACAGATGAGTTGAGAAATCGGGGGAAGGAGTCTCTGTGCATGAGGGTGTAGATCTGAAGCTGGGCCTCCTCATACATCGCACTGCTGGGTTCTGCCAGGCTTTGGTTGATGCCTTCCCTCACCCGCGAATCCAAGCTGACCTGCCGACCGACAACAAATGTACAACAGGTCAACGACTTCATGTAAAGACTTTAAATCACTGCTTATATTAGCTTTAAAACTGAAATATTTTACTATATTGAATATAAAGCTTATTGTGATTAATAATCACAATAAGCATAATCACATAATCATAGAAAAAACTTTTTAATATATATTAAATATGGTAAAAAAAACAGACCATTCAAGTTGTATAAAACTGCATTTTTTTGAAGAACATCTATTATCTGTTAGCTGTGGGTATTATATAAAATTCAGACTTAAGGGTAATTTTTTTTTAATTGTAGAAAAACATGCAAAAAACTCAAGATACATGCTTTTCAGCAAACTGATGCTGTACATAAAAAAAACCCTTATATACACCCATGAATAACAATAATTAAAAAAAAGAAAAACAACTTACAACTATATAGTATGGAAGCCTGTTACCCCCACTGAATAAACAATTAAAAGGTTATTGGGATTTTTTATCCCACAATTCTAACCTTTTTTCTCAAAATTATATGGTACAAACTCACAATTCTGACTTTTCAAATTGTGAGAAATTAACTCGCAATTGCGAGTTATAAAGTCAGAATTGCTGGACAAACTCACAATTCTTAGAAATAAAGTTGCAATTCTGAGAAATAAAGACAGATATATCAGACATAAACTTTTTCTCAGAATTTAAATTTTTTTTTAGTTTATATTTTGCAATTGTGACAGAATTGTTCTCAGAATTGTGAGTTATTAAGTCAGAATATAAACTTAAAATTCTGAAAACACATCAGTCTTTTTTCCCCCTTCAGAACTGGACTTTATAACATTATAACTCACAACTGAATGTTTCTATCTCACAATACTGCAAAAAAAAAAGTCAGAATTGTGAGATACAAATTTGTATTTGCGAGAAAAAAAGTCAGAATTGAGAGATTTTATCTCACAATTCTGACTTTATTAATTGCAATTATGAGTTTTTATATCACAATTCTGACTTTAGAACTCACAACTGCAAGTTTACATATCACACAATTTTGAGAAAAAGTCACAATAACCTTTTTATTTTTTTATTCAGTGGCAGTGGCTTCCATAATTTAGAGATTTTGTATAAAAAAATCTTTAAAAAATCTTATTTTATGTGGTTTGGCCATTTTTTATATAACTAAACAATCATTATATTCAATCTCTGTATGAAATACTGTACAGCAAAAATTATGGAAACACTTGTACTGTGAATTAACATGAACATTTTTATTAACATACACTAAAAACTATTAATAAATGCTGTAAAATATATTGTTAATTGTTAGGTGATGTTAATACATTAACAAATATTAACAAATGAAACCTTATTGTAAAGTGTTACCAAAAAAAAAAAAAAAAACACCCATATACACCCATAAATACCAATAAACAAAATCAGATTTTTAAACTGAAGAAAAAAAAAAAAACTCATCAACTATTTAGAGTGTTCATGCACAAAAATACTTGAATGTCATCATTTTTTATTTTTTAATGTACTCCAGTCACAGGACAGCATTTTTTTTATGCTTCCTGTTTGCTAACCTCTTTTGGCGAAAGAATGGAGACGTAGTCTTCATAAATGATCCTGGCTTTTTCATCGATAGCTGATGGGTTGGTTTCTTTCTTTAGTTCCTCACAGGCGATCCAGAACATCAGGTTTTCTTCGCTGTACTCAGACCGCAAGAACTCCCGGAAAACATCCCTCCCCTCTGGAGAGCGCATCATCATCTCAAAGCTCCGTGACCAGGCAATCACCTCATCCAGTGTGGGATGCCTTCAAATGGGAGACAATGAGAAAAAGCAGGAACTACCCATATAAAACAACATTACTTCAGCTGGCAGTAAATAAGTATATGTCAATAGTATTAAAAGGCAATTCATTCGAAAATAAACTGCCCCGAAAAGGACTTGGTAACAGAAACTATACAAGACTTTTAAATGATTGAGCAAGATAGCAGTTCCATTTTAAGGAAATGCTGCTCATTTTAACCAGATGTTGGAGAGGTATGAACACAAGCAAACAAAAGAAATATAAAAAAGCACCAAACATCTTGTCTCTGAACAATAATAGATGTTTTCAACAACTCACTGTTCCTCTGTTGCTTCTATGCTATCCATCTTTGTACATGTTTGCCTCTCTGAACGTTCCCTTCTGTCTTCATTCCTAGGGTGAGAAGAGAAGTGTTAGACACAGCAAAGTCTCTGTGGCATTTGAAACATGTTGAGTCGATCATCATGCAAGGTTATACAGTTATGGTACAACTAGAGTCTAAAAGCTGTACAGTACATAGCCATTCAGATGTTTAAAGAGTCATATAATTAAAAAAGCTAAATTTCATTTCGAAATAAAAGATGTAAAAATAACTAGAAAAAACTATTTCAGTCTTTCTACTTCAAAATTCCTCATTTAATTCAATGTTACTTGCCGTTTCTTTGTAAATATTTGTAAAATGTACTTAATAATTTAAAATGTAATAATAATCAAACTATGTTTTCTTACTGTCAAAAAAACATTTCTCTCACTCCCTTCTGGCCCCCAGTTTGGAAAAAAACTGACTTACAGTACAAGTCTAACCATAATCTAACTACTAAAATTTCTCTTGTAGTATAAAAAGAGCATTTATTAAAACTAAACTACAAATTACAGGTGAACATCCACTGTGTTTCTCAATCCGAGTCTCTGTAGAGCAAGTATAATTGGTTTGTTAGCCAAGGGGTTCGACAAGCTGACAAGACTCTAAATATATATCATGTACTACACAGCTGTTTTGCATGTGATGTGGGACAGAAATAGCAGTTTACTGAGCAGATAATGGCAGCGTGTAGTGGGGGGATGGCTGTGGAAACCCGAGGTTACAGAGTAGGGTTTGTACTGCCTCCTCAATGTTTTCTTTATTTCATGCAATATTTGTATTCATTCATGTTATTTATAGTCCCCCTGCAAGCTGTGCTATGGCCTTTCCAATCTTTCTTTGTTCAATGGCCCAGTCTCAAACTCCAACTGCTTTTTTTTTTCCATCGTTTTACAAGCTAATTTAACTCTTTAAGGAACACTTATTCTTGCGAAAGCGTAACAGCCTAAACTTATCTCTAATAAAATAAACCAGACATGTAATCAAATATGTGTGTTTGTAAAATAAAATAAAATGGTCCAGCTGTGGATAATAGGAGCTTATTTTCTTCCTATGAGTATTAGTGACACTAATAATTCTGTTGATGTTTTTACTCGTATACACTACCGTTCAAAAGTTTGGGGTCAGTAAGACTTGCAATTTTTTTTTAATGAAGTCAAGGCTGCATTTATTTGATCAAAAATACAGAAAATAAACTGTAATATTACAAAATGTTATTACAATAGAAAATAATGGTTTTTATTTTCATATACTTTAAAATATAATTTATTCCTGTGATGCAATGCTGATTTTTCATCAGCTGTTACTCAGTTTCCTAGGCTTAAGTGTCACATGATCTCTCAGAAATCATTCCGATATTCTGAATTATTAGTAGAATTATCAGTTTTGGAAACAGTTGTGCCGCAAATTTTTTTTTTTTTTTTTTTTTTTGAACCTGCATTTTTTTCTTTCAAGAACAACATTTATTCAAACTATAAATCTTTTCTAGCAATGCAAATCTATTATGTCACTTTTTATTAATGTAACAACTTATTCATTTCTTTCAAAAAAAAGAATGAATAAACATTTACTGACCCCAAACTTTTGAACAGTAGTGTATGTATGAGCAAGTTTAAAAGTGCATATTTGCATACCTGTGGGAAAATTTTAAAAGGCTATGCTAACATATAACAAATGCAAAAAATATGTTTTGCTTAAACTCATAAAACTGTATTAATTATAGCTTGATAATTTACACAATGGCAAGGCATGTTAAAAATTAACAAGCTGCCTAGCAGGATAAAGCTAGAGCTAAATTCCCCCTTGCTCAGGGAAGGATGAAAGTTTATGTGACCCTGGACCACAAAACCAGTGATAAGGGTCATTTTTTTGAAATTATGATTTATATACCACCTGAAAGCTGAATAACCACTACAACTGTTTTAAGGAAAAAAATCAAAATACTGAGAAAAGTTGTTCAAATGAAGTTATTAGCAATGCATATAACTAATCAAAAATTAAGTTTTGATATATTTACAGTAAGAAAAATTACTAAATATCTTCATAGAACATGATCTTTACTTAATATCCTAATGATTTTTGGTATAAAAGACATGCAATGTATTTTTGGCTATTGCTACAAATATACCCATGCTACCTAAGACTGGTTTTGTGGTCCAGGGTCACGTATTATAGTGTCAACCTGAAGATATATTTAACTTTCTGCAAACAGGATATAATGTTTTAAAGTGAGACTAACCAAGTAACATTATGAAACACCACATAATTTATAAAATCCAATGAGGAAACTAGATTTTGTTAGTCAAAATACATGCTACATAAGACTAAAAGCATGGAAAGGAACACCTGTCCAAACTAAAGTAGGAGTGAGCCCACAAAATTTCGTAAACACGCTATGGTTAAAAAAAAAAAAAAAGAAAGAAATTAAAGGTATAGTGAAAAGAGATGACGAATGCAAGAAGTGTAGTGGAGAGATCAAAAAACAGTCAAAAATTAGAAGTACAAAATGAGAAAAGATGTTGGAGGATTTTGATATAAGCCAAGAGAGGACTGGTTTTCCTTTGCTGTAAACAAAACAAGACTAGCATATTCTCACCGGAGCTTACATTACAATTCTCCTGTAAATTCACATTTGTCAGTTAGCGGAAGCTTGAGATTACGGTCTTAAAGTTAAATATGGATATTTTTCTTACACAAACATATAGATTCAATTCAGAACGCCTTTATTAAAATCTCAAAGCCATGTGGAGTACTAATGATGGATGGATGCACTTTATTGGACTTTAAAATCTCAACACCCATTCACTTGAAAAGCTTGAAAGAGCCGAGACATTTTTTATAATACTTGCGATTTTTTTCGCCTGAAAGAAGAAGGTCATATACACCTAGGATGGCTTGAGGGTGAGTAAATCAAGGGGTAATTTTCATTTTTAGGTGAACTATCCCTTTAATACTTTTATTCAGCAAGGCTGCATTCAGTTGATCAAAAGTGACAGCAACCTATAAGGTTTATAATGTTGCAAAGCATTTCTATTTCAAATAAATGTAAAAGAATTGTGAAAAACAGTTTCTACAAAAATATTAAGCAGCACAACTGTTTTCAACATTGATAATAATAAGAAATGTTCCTTGAGCACCAAACCGGCATATTAGAAATGATTTCTGAAGGATCATGTGACACTGAAGATTGGAGTAATGATGCTGAAAATTCAGCTTTGCCATCACAGGAATGAATTAGATTTAAAAGATATTAAAACAGCACACAGTTATTTTAAATTGTATTCTTTCACAATATTACTGTTGTTACTGTATTTTTGATCCCACAAATTCAATAACATATTAAAAAAATCAGGTGATGGCGATAAAAGGACTGTGCTGCTTAATGTAAAACTCATTGTAAAGCAAATATCTACCACGCAAGTACATCTTTACAGCAGAACATAATGAAGAATGGGGTGTACCAGAGGCATTTGCAGCATCCACACCAGCACAGACAGCAGGTGTTGGGCCTCGGGTGACCAGGCGCCTGTGGGGGTCCTTCAATGCGTCCCTGCTGCCTTTTCCTCATTTCAACTCCACTCACACTCTGAGGCTGCGGACAGACACATCTGATTAGAAACAAAGCAGTGGGGGCTTGGGAACTGTGTTAGCTCAAGTATCTTGTTAACTACAGATGTTTCTAAATCTAAAGTAAGACCGAAAGAGATGATTAATTATTTGCAGATTCCAAAGGGAGAGATTTATGGTAGCTTCACCAATGGAAGGCGATCATAAGGATGCTCAGTATCTGAGCGTGTTGGAATGCTTTCTACTCTACTGTCGGATGCTTATTCAGCTGAAATCTACAAGAATACACACGAGAGGGAGTCTGTAGAGACTGAAACAAGAGAGAGGCAGACAGACAGACAGACAGAAAGTAAAGAAATACCCTCTTCAGACTACACATTCATTCCTCTGGCAAGATGCTAAATTAGTTTGAGCTGTAGGAGGGTGAGAGAGAGATGCTGGTGTGGCTGAAGCGTTCACTCCTCCACCCCTGAACACACGCAGGCAGTAGTGGTGTGGGATCTCACATGTTCTAACACATGAGCAAATGCAACGGTTTTCCTTTTAGGAAGTAAATGTTTGTAAAAATGCAATGGCTGACGCTTCCTGTTTCTCTTCTAAGGAAAACGATTTGTCTAGGGAAAACTAATTCGATAAACAAAAAAGGTCAAGGAAAAAGGTCCATTTTACTGTAAAAAGAAAAATCAAAGTGATTCTTGTCAGCATTTAGGCGCTTCCTAGTATATAAACACACCACCAAATTCTCATTTTAGATTTCATGTCTTTACATTGGAAGCTTGGAGCCATATACAGATAAATCTCTGCGCAAACCTGTGCACAGGCAACCAGAAAGCAGACGTGAAACACAATGGGTTTTCAATAAATTCTTCCATGTTTGGTTCCCAATATTACTGGCTTGTTAAAAGCAACATCAGAGCACAGATCTTAACCACAAACATTTTAACAGCATTGCATGTGTTTCCAAGAAGCACTCTATCAGGAGAGAAAATAAGCAAGTGCTATTACTGCGAGCTCTGCTCTTCTCTAACTGTGATCCATCACCATACCATTAACATGTCTTTGAAACACATGGGTGATTATTCTGTTTGACAGTTTTATTAATAGTGGCCATATGGTCTCTGTACTATGGAAGCACCTCACTTGCATGCACATGAGCATAGTAATTTAAAAGACAATTTTTGTCATATGTGATTTTGATCACTGACATTACTTATAGAAAAACAAATGGAAATTTTTGAAAATATTTTGAAAATTATTTCTGTTAATTTTTACTAAAATAAAATATTAGATTAAATGTAATTATATATATATATATATATATATATATATACACACACACACGCATACATACTAACATTACATATATCATAATAATAATAATAATAATAATATGCATAAGAACTAACATTCTTCAAAATATCTTTTTTTGTGTTGACTGAACTTAAACTGAAAAAGTTATTAATGAATAAGTTATGAATAAGTTACTACAATTAATAAAGCTAAAAATGAAACATTATTTATATAAAAACTGAAATTATTTAAATTTAATATTTAATTACAGTTTATAATAATCACCAAAAACATAAAAATACTAAAACTCAAATTAAAACAAAAAATGTAAAGATAAAAATTAAAGATGATTTAAAGAATTAATCAACACTATAATTGTAAATATAATAGTAAGCAAATATTACTCAAATAACACTGCTTGCAAAATATACCTGGATCAGAAATTAACTTTTCCATTAAGAGGCAATATTTGCCATTTTTTTACATTTGTGAGGGAAATTACCCCATTACCTTAATCAATATTTTAAACTGCTGTCAATAACAATCGACTGTTTAAAATTGTGTCTAAATTATCCATGTAAAACAGGAGCTCATGGAGCTGTAATATTATGACAAAAATCATTATTGTAGATTTTTGTTCTTTATATTATAATAAGGATTAGTAATATACACAGAAAACTATATAAAACATTTCTTTCGTTTTGAGCACGTCACATTCTGGCTTCATAGATAAATATGTCGGTCCATGACGTTAGCCAAGTCTAGCACAAGTTATGCTAGTACATCCGTCATAATGACTTAACCTATGAAATTAATATTTATTCACATCGTATCTGTTGTTTAGGATGAGGGAAATTGTGAGTGTGCGTACTTCATCGCAGACTACTCTAAGTGCCTCTGATTGGCCACTGCATTCCTAAATTAATCAGAAACGCTTTTGATTGGTTATAAGGCTCAACACTGCACAAAACAGCACATAAGAGTGCATAATCTGATGTAGTGTGAGCAAATCTAAACATAATTCCGCAAATTGACACTTTTTATTATTTTCACATTTCATTTTAAATGCGACAGCCGTGACAGACAAATGTTTCCCCTTTGTCTTAAATTTGTTGAGCATTTTTATCCATTTTGGATGCATTTTTTCCACAAGCCCTTGTTAATTTCCGAGCATGCTGTACACCAAGTCTTCTTGAAGCCATTTGATAAGTTTGTCTGAAGAACAGACTGAAAGTTTAAGTCAAAATGGTTTCAAAAGCTATAAAGTTGAGTAAATGATGGCAGATGTTTCGTTTCTCAGTTAACCATCCATTTAACCCCTGCACCACTTTAGGGGCTTTATGGGACTTGAAAGGTCTTGCCTCATTACTCTATTCAACTAATCGTTTTAAGCTCTACAAGTTGTTTGCGTAAACTTTGAATAAATAATGTGACAGTACACTTTGGGAAACCCTGGAAAACATGATGCCTCACGCCATGACCTCAACAAATTTGTTCATTTTAGCACAAAGCTTTCTGGAAACTGATCTTTTGGCAGCACAAACACCATATCACATCACCTAGACATCTGATCCAAATATTTAGGGACAAACAGTCTGGGCACTAAACAGACAAGCTGGAGGTCTGGGACGGTATCAAATTATCATTTCCCAGTATGGTATTGGTAAATATCCCATAACCACATAACCACGGGGCATTTGGTTGGCTGACTTTTTGTCGCAACGTGTGGTGCATAATTTAAAGATTCACTGCTGACTGAAATGCATTGCTGTGATAAAGGAAAATAGCTCTTAAAAACCGAATTAAATATGCTACACATCGTTTGCTCTCTAAAATAAATATATAAAGCACACTGCATTTGAAAGTAAACATTTTGTTACAATTTATATTTAATATTAGTATAGTGCTTGTACTAGGGCAATAGTAGTGTACTGTCAACATTACTGATTACACGTGCCAAAATATGAACATTCTTAGAACTCTGAACATTTAGGTAAATTGTAGTCAAACAAAGACTTCAAAACAGAAATCTTACCTCTACATTCATCCTTACACTTAAAAAAGTGTTGTGATAAACAGACCTGCTACCTTGTGATGAAAGCTCAGTTTGTTTAGGATGTAATGTGAACACTCTTTGAGAGTAGATCCTAATGGAGTCACATAAACCAAATATGCAAAACATAACTACCATCAGTTATTCAGTGCCAGGCAATGGAAAACATACATCCTGATGCAAAACACACTGAGCAGTTCCTTTGTTCACATCTAGAGCATTAACCAACAACTCTGCACAATATGTAAAACAAGAAGTTGTATTGAGGAAAAAACAATTATACGACTCTGTACAGTCTGATTTCACAGTAAGTCATATATGTTAAGCTAAGAAAAAGTCAGGGTGCTAAAAACTAGCAACAAACAATATTTGGATGTTTTGAGATTAACAGGCAATAAATCAGCCACTGTGCCCCCCCAGTAGCTTTACTTTGCGTCAGTTAATGAGTCTTGTCACAGATAATTCATGTTCTGTTTTCAGATCATTTTAGTGAATTTAATGTAAATATTATGTCAAAACTGCAAACTCATTGTCATTGTATTTGTATTCGTCTCCATTGTTTTAAAGGCTTAGTTTACCGAAAAATAAAAAAAATTCTGTCATTAATTATTCCCCCTTATGTCATTCCAAACCCGTAAGACCTGCTCATCTTCAGAACACTAATTAAGATATTTCTGATGAAGTCTGAGAGCCTTCTATAGAAGCATGTTTCCGTCACTGAATAAAAATTAAAAATTTAATAAAACATTTTTATCTCACAATTTATTTCTCACAATTTTGAGTTTTTTTTTTTATAAACTAGCAATTGCATGTTATAAAGTCAGAATTGTAAGCTATAAACTCGCAATCCTGATAAATAAACTTGAATAAACTTGAAATGCAAGATATACAGTCATAATTATGACTTTTTTCCCCAGAATTACCTGATATAAACTCACAATTGCAAGAAATAAAGTCAGAATTGCAAGATATAAACTTTTTTCTCGCAATTCTGACTTTTTCTCACAATTACAAATTTGTATCTAGGAATTCTAATTTTATTTCTCGCAATTGCGAGTTTATATCTTGCAATTCTGACTTTTTCTCATCATTCTGACTTCAGAATTGTGATATATGAACTTACAATTTTGGGGGAGAAAAAGACGTTCTCAGAATACATATATCTCGCATTTGTGAGTTTATATCGCATTTCAGATTTTTTTTTTTACGTATTACAAGTTTGTCTCTCCTAATTCTGACTTTCTCATCATTCTGACTTTTTTCTTTCACAATTTTGGGGACAAAAAGACTGATATGTTCTCAGAATTGTGAGTTTATATCACACAATTCTTACTCAACTTGCGATTATGTATTATAAACGCAGGTCAGTTTATGACTTATTAAAAATAGTTTGCAATTCTGAGTTTATAGCTTACAATTAAACTTATAAACTCACAATTAAAAATAAAAAGTCACTTTTTTTTTTTTTTCAGTGGCAGAAACAGGCTTCCATAGCTTTCTGACCCTGCATAGCCAGCAACGCAACTGACACGTTTAAGGCCCAGAAAGGTAGTAATGACAACGATAAAAATAGTCCATGTGACATCAGTTTCATTTTCAGACACATTCATTTTCTTTCTTCTTTGGAAAATAAAAGAAGGTATCTCAAGAATGTCTCAGTGGTTTTGTCTATAAAATAGAAGTCAATAGTTACCAAAACTGTTTGGTTATCAAAATATCTTCTTTTGTGTTCAACAGAAGTCAGTTGTACAGGTTTGGAACAACATGATGGTAGTAAACGATGACAGGATTTTTATTTTGGGGGTAATTTTCCCTTAATTCAATTTTATCAGCTATAGTCAGTGATGCATTATTGCCCTGGACAACACACTCAACTGACAAATCAGAATCAAGGTTCCAGAGAGCCATTAAATAATTTATGTTAATAAAAGAGCTTTCCAGAGAAGAGAAAACTGAAACAACTGGCAAACATAATCTGTCTGGGACATAATCATTCTTCAGCCTTTGGTGTGTGTTTCTGTTACAGATAGTGAGCCATCTACCTACAAGTTCAATTTTAAACACACACACACTGCACATCTTCAAAGAAATAATCTTTTTCTCTTGCAGTAATGACTGCTGAATGGATTACAAATGCTGGAACGTATTTTTAAAATTCAAAATAACATAAGAGGTTTAATTGTGCTAAATTCTAACAACAAGCATTTGAGAGCTCACTTCCCAGCTTAAAATACACTGCACTCGTGAATTATATTACAAAGTGTGAAAATGCCTCTGCCACTGGAAGTCTCGTGCGCCCTTGTGCACTTCCCAATACGCATTCCAGGGCAGCAAGTGATGCATAGCATAGACCATGGCTGGCTGCACAACAGAGGCCTCCTAAAGCCGTTACCCATAAAGCCTAGCTCGAGAAACATGTCACACGGCAGTTCCGATACATGTGATAATCACACAGGGGCCCGTTTCGCCCACATTTCTCCCCTTGCGCTGCATCGCATCACCGCTCGGCAAACACGTCTTGTGATTTTCCACATCCCTTTCCATACCCCTAACTTACCATGCAAATTAGCAGCGATTCATCCGAAGACCAGGTAAGAAAATCATGACTGTAATGTCAAACGCTGAGACGGGCAGAGTGCTGGAAAACAAAACGTGGCCTCTTGTATCTTCTCTTATCATGCCTGATGGAGAATGCGGGAGGTGGGTGGAGGTAGCTTTCAAACACCTGGTATTTGCAGGCACACCCTTTCCTTCAGTCAAGGGCTAAATGATCCAGGATAAGACATCTGGGAAATAGATCAAACCAGAAAGAAAACATTAGAACTAGGGCTATAAATACTAATAAGTGTGAATAAACTAAGTTTAGTTCAAACCAAAAGATTAATGTCATTTCTCAGTTCTAAAACTGATTACAAATTACATTACTCAAATTTGTAAGTCTTTTAGATTGCACTCAACGTCTAATCTGATTACTTCTGGACTTCTTATAATCTAATTCTTATTTAATTAGTGTTTGCCACAAGAATAATAATGTGCTATTTGACTAAATGAAGCAAAAAGGAAGTACACTTTTATTATTAACACAAAGAACCAGAATAGAACCTGAGAGGCAGCATGGATAAAAATGTTAACAACTCATCCACGCATATACATAGGCCTGTCGCAATAATCAATAATATATCGACTTATCGAACAATATATGTACATGACCTCAATTTTTAGTCATGCAATATATTGCCCATTATATTTACATATAATATGTCACCATGTTTTTTGCATTCCACTTGCGCCTGTGTCTTTTGCAGCTTGTTGTACATAACGTGGTGTAGTCATGAGGTGCTAGTTCAAGCTAAAACAATTCTTCTACAAAAAAAGTTTCATCTGCAGATATGGCCTTGTTTAGGGATCTGTGCCTTTGTGCACAGAGACATCTGACTGCTAATTAGGGATTGTGTTTTTCTGCAATAGTGTGCACCCTTAATTTACAGAAAATCTGTAGATGGAAAATGTGCATTTTTCTACTTGTAGATAATCTCTTTTTGTTAGAAAATGTTAATGTACTATTTATTCAAGTTTGTTAAGGTATCTAATATTTTGATACTTTCCATCATGCATTAACTAGACACATGCAGGGCTTCTCCAATCATTGAAATTGTTTGAAATTATTGTTGCTATTTCCATTTTATCGCTACTTTAAATTAATTGTTACATGTACTGATGAAAATCAAATAGCTGATCAATCAAATAGTCAAATAGTGCTAATTAACTTTTCGTTGATTAATGTTAAGCTAGATAAGTTAAATGGTTAACTAGTAAATTTGAGTCTTTAGTGGAAAATCTTACATCCTGGAAAGCAAAGATAGCATTACGCAGTGCTATTTTCCCATTCAAATGAATAAAAACACTTCCAAAAATGCAGATTACATGTCCTCCTTTGCTATCTGACACTGGTAACACTATTCCCCAATATATACTTATACCTCAATAACCCTTAAGATTAAACTTTCAAACTAATGCCAAGGAAAAATATATATTTTGGTTGTTTTAGCCAGGCATTATTGACAAGTGAAAAAAAAGTCAATAGTTCTGCAAGGCAATACACTGCAATACCTAATCTTACGTTATCTTTCACAGCAAAATGTGAAAACCCCAAGCATATCAATAAAATGAAGTATATATATATATATAAGTATGATATCATTTTCAGTAAGTTCAATAGTGAAACAAAAATGTAAAATATATGTGTGAAACCCTGGACCACAAAACCAGTCATAAGGTTATTTTTTTTTTAATTATATCATCTGAAAGCTGAATAAATAAGCTTTGTATGGTTCGTTAGGATAGGACAATATTTGGCCGAGATACAACTATTTAAAAAACTTGATTCTGAAGGTGCAAAAAAAAGAGGTAAATATTGAGAAAGTCACCTTTAAAGTTATCCAAATGAAGTTCTTAGCAATACAAATTACTAAGCAAAAATTAAGTTTTGATATATTTACGGTAGGAAATTCACAAAAATATCTTCATGGAACATGGTCTTTACTTATCCTAATGATTTTTGGCATAAAATAAAAATAGATCATTTTAACCCATACAATGTATTTTTGGCTATTGCTACAAACATACCCGTGCCTACTTAAGACAGGTTTTGTGGTCCAGGGTCACATAAATACAAATCTGTGCATTTCATTTGTGTGGAGCGGTTACTACTGCTTGGTTTTAATGAATGGATTCATTACTGACAGGTCATCTTATTTGACACATGAAATGTTCCCCACATGAAACGGATTGTTTCACACAACCAGCTGCATTGTAAAACCAGAAGCACAAGTGAATGGGAGGAACTTCACAACTTGTATGATGATGAATGGTCGAGCAATCAGCCCTCCTCCGGAAGGAAACTCTTAATTTCACGAAGGCTGTCATCAATAACTGAATACAGGAAAAATCCGAGAAATAAAACACAAACTCAAAAAAATATATTTAATTTAAGGTCAATCGTGAGACAATGGTCGGCTGACAAAGAGGAACATGTAAAAGGCAACGTTACATTTGGAAGAGAAGTACTAGTTTAACTTCTGAAAAATAACAGTGTAACACAATGTTCCGTGTAATACAAATATAGACGGCTGTCATCCCGTTATTCGCCTTCATTCCCGGTTGCAGTGGCTGTCTGTGGAATCAAAGCGGTTGTGTGTCAAAACCTAGTCAGGATTCTACCTAGACAGCATGTTTAGGCATTGTTGGAACATTAACGATAGTTTAAACGCCACTATAAAGTCAACAAACGCAGGAGAGCCTTTTAAACGCTGAAGAAACGTCTTAACCCCTCGAATAATGTCCAAAAATGCTGTCTAGGTAGGCAGCTCGCTGGCTTTTGCGACACAGCCAGCATCTTTACTAAAGTCATCGCAGGTAAAGCCTAAATCATTTCTATTACAAGACTGCGCGGTGCAATTGAAAGTAAAGGGCAAACTGTTCCCTAAAGCCGCGTTATTTTACACAGGCGAAATGTAACTGCCACTTTATTCTATTTTCGCAGCCGCTCTTTGATTTTCTAAGCGCAAGGAAGCAACGGCTAGCGCGTTAGCTGGCGAGCTAGCGGGACCTCCGAGACCGTTAAAGAGCGTATGTCGCCTTACCCCTTTTGTTCTAGATGTCAGTCTTCTAAAAGGGTGTCGTTACACGTGTTTATGCGGATATCGGGCGTATCACGCGTTGAGATTGCATGCTGCCGTTTTATCTCCATCAGCGGTGTTTTCCGTCCATCCGCCCAACTTCAGCACCGAGCGAGCCAGTGGAGACGCCCTGCGCATGCGCGGCGGAGCTGTCAGCTCACGGAGCGGGAGCTGCGGACAGGGTGCAGAGGCAGAGGTGCAATGACAGCCTGAGATTCTGCTATCTCACAAAAACTGCCTGCACTAATAAATATACATACACAACACATAGCCTACGTAAAAAGGCCCTGTGACTCACTATAAAACACTGACAACAATTTCTTGTTGCTTATGTCGTAAAGTAGAAATTCGTCTGTTGTGACAGTGATGGTTTACTCTAAACATTTAGTGTTATATATATATATATATATACACACACACACACACACACACACACACACACACACACATACACACATAAAAGGCAGAACATGTATGTTACTATATTGACAAATGATTGCATATGATACCCAGTTTGCATTCAATAGAATTGCTAAAGCACCAAAAGCAAAAGAATAAAATCTTACACATACAAATACGCTGCGTGTAGTATTTAAAAAATAAAAATACAGACCTACATTACATTAAAAAACGTCGTTTGTTTCATGAAAACATTGTCTTTCATAACGTTTAATATTTTTATTGTTAATTTTGTATTTGATTAACATGCAAAACTATTAGCCTACTGAACAACAAAAAAATGCAAGGAAGAAAATATCCAACTTACCAGCAATGAAATAAAAATACATAAATCCCGCCTGGTGAAATGTATTTTTTAATATCACAGAGTTGAATAAAATAAAGTAAGCAACAAATAAAAAGAAACACATGTTTATGCATTATATTTGTTTTGTCCCATGTTTTCTTTTTTTTTTCTTCTGACACTTGACGAATCTCTTGGCCGATTCAAATTCGGTTATAGAGATGAGTTGCCAAGATACATACAAAACAGAAAATTACAGTCGACTGCATAATGCTTCATTGTAAGCTACGTATGTACGCGCACAAAAAGATAAGAACAAAGGCAATATATAGACATAAATATTCAAGATGATTTTTATACGTATTTCTCATACACCAGATGTTGCTACAAACCACCATTGCAACGCTTTGATATCCACTAGGAGGCACTGAGACCACAGCACTCCGGTCATAGTAGAATTAAAGCCTTAAGTGACCACCTCTGTCAAACTGATTCTTCTCTTTATCGTGCCTGTGAGGTGCAGATACTTCAACTCTCTGTAGTGGTTATTATAGACCGCCAGTTGGGATGATTCGTAATGCTGTAAGTTTTGAAAATAATGAGAGTCGATTTTTTTTTTAGTATAAGTGCATGATGTTTTCGGCATCTTCCTTTTCATGCTTAATGGTGCACATCGTTAGTAGTCCTTTGTGTGAAACAGATGTTTTCTATTGTTTAAATGTTTGAACTTTTCTAATAGTATTCATACTCATAATGATACATCATATCCAATACCACAACAGAAAAAAAAGCTTCCGGCTATTAGATCCACATTGTATAAACCGGTTATTGTTTTTTCGATTATTGAATCACCCCGCTGCTGTACAATTAAAAAAAATTACAGGAAGCCCACCTATGCCTTGGAGCTAGCGCTCGTCCCTAGACTAATAAAACTTGCTTCTTGCACCTGTGAAAAGATGCTGTAGATAATTTCCAGTCCTAATAAGCTGTTCTACAAGTCCCCCTCTCTCTCTCTCTCTCTCTCTCTCTCTGACGTCCTTAGTTTCAGTTATTTTATTGTAGAGTAAATACATTAAATCATGTCAATAAATGACATCAGATAATAAAATGTACAATAAAATGTAAACAAAAGATAAAAGCAAGCAAGATATGTTTCCATGTTGCTTGGTTCTGTGGTCAGCCCTTGGTCATGGAGTCGTGTATCATCGTGAGCTTGTTTAAATAAAAGGTCTGATCTAGGCTACAGAATAACAGGAATACTCCTGGATCACACCTCTTCTAAACATTAAAGCAGTACAGCTGCCTGGATACGTTGAGTCCTGTGATTCATCCACGTCAGATTATTTAAGATTAGCTTTGGGTTGTGGTGTCTTTGAAATGTGATTTATTAGTTTATGTTTTAAATGTACTGAATGGCTTGCTGTCAGGGTTTTGTCCTTGAATGCTTGAGCAAAATGTTCCCTCTATTTTACTAAATACTTGACTTGAGGCATCAAAGCAGGTGTATATAGCAGTCGCAAGTCTATAAGACCAATGTTTGCCATTATATTAGCATTTTTATTAACACTTGAGGTTTAGTATTTGACTTACCACTTGACTTGTAGCATATCCTTGGATACTTATATTATATAAATGGTGGGCACAAGTACAAACATTCTCTTGGAGAGAACAGAAACGTGACAAGAATACAAATGTGAACTAATGTACGTGAGATCAAGAGGCTCCGATGATTCATCAGGGTTGGAACAATTGGGAAATGTTTTGGTTGTGGTAATGTGGTCCCCCTAATGAACAATTCACAAATTTGCATGCGCCCACACCTTAATTCAATTGGCCATTTAGAAGATCCTTTCCTGAAAACATCACAGATGCATCAGACCAGCTCAGCAGTGAAAAGAGTATATTCAGAGTCCATAATATATGCACACACAATAAACAAATCTATTCATTTATGTTTTATATTTACTCACCCTCAGACCATCCAGCATGTATATGAGTTTGTTTCTTCATTGGAACATATTTTGAGAAAAAGCATTACATCACTTACTCACCAATGGATCCTATGCGGTGAATGGGTGCCATCACAATGAGAGTCCAAACATCATCACAGTAATCCACATGACTCCATCATCGCAGAGACCTGCCCCACTTTGTTACTGACAAATCATCCGCTCTCATGCCAACCATCATGTTCTCGTGGAGCAAAGAGTAAACCGTCAATGCGCCGACAGACAAGAGAGCAGGTTTCTTTATGTATGAAACAGTCTTAGCTTTCAAATTTCGTAATTTTGCAAGAAATTCAAACAATAAATACAGTTTTGTGGCTCTTTAATGTGTCGTGACAGATCGCTGTAGCACCTCATGTTAACCGAACATCTCTTCCTCTATAGTTATAGCATAAAATAAACATGAATGAACATCAGAATGTATCTTGTTTCAACCGCAGAAAGATGTCAATACACAATTTTTTTAAGTTCAAATCCGACGTTCATCTACTCTCATGTTGGGTTTGTTTGTCGGACAAAGATGTCAGATTCAGCATTATGATTGGTCAGATCGCCTCTCAATCAAACTCCCTGCGAATAAATAAAGACATTTTAACTTCAAATCGTTGCTTTCAGCTAAAATATTAGTCCTAAATAAGCAGACCAAGCAAATATACACAGCGATATGGATTAAAAGAGCATTCACTTATCTTTAGATGTTGTTTTATGCTGCTTGTTCTGAAGCATGCTGCAAACTGCTACACCTGGCACTAGTCATGTATTTGAATGTTGAGCAGTGAGCTCATTGGCTACTGATACAGGAGAGAACCAGTCGGCTGTGCCATGTGATTATGATGTCATGTTATCAGATTGAGTTAGACCATCGGACTGCATACTTTCATGCCAGAACTCTGTATTTCATATCTACTTTATAGTGTGTCTGCACTATTGCTCTGCAATTTACGATTGCATTGATTTAAGGCAGCATGCAAAATGTATCTTGTAGTATCGTGGCCTGGTTATGTACTTCAGCTAAGTGATCAGGCACTTTGGCTTTAACCACCTCATTAGCTCAACAGCTCTGTTGCCAATAGACCAGCAGGTGTACGATGATTAGAAAAGATCTACTGAGTCATATACATATAATTACCTTGCGAACATGTAATGATACAGTGTATATACATATAATGTATTAAATTAAGATTCCAAAAGAAAAGAGGGTTTTAGCAGCGATGCCTTAGAAGAATTATTTTTCATGGCTTCATTCACCTCTTTTATGCATAAGAACTTAGTCTACTTAAAGGGATAGTCCAGCCTTAAATGAAAATTCTGTCATTAACTGCCCTCATTTTCAAATCTGTAAGACCTTTGTTTATCTTTGGAACACAAACTAAGATATTTTGGATGAAATCTAAGAGCTTTCTGACCCTGCATAGACAGCAACACAACTGACATGTTCAAGGCCCAAAAAATAGTAAGGACATCATTAAAATAGTCCATGTGACATCAGTAGTTCAATCATAATGTTATAAATCTACACTTTTATATAATTTTATAGTACTTTTCCATGTCAGTCTTCGGCACATAGTACTGTTATCTGTTGTCAATGCAGGGTTAGAAAGCTATTTCATCAAAAATCAATAATCTTAATTTGTCTTCCGAAGATAAACGAAGTCTTACAGGTTTAGAATGACATGAGTGTGAGTAATTAATAATAGAATTTTTATTTTGGGTGAACTATCCCTTTAAGGAAACAAAAATAATTCAGACAATGGTGAATCTTAAACAAGGCTTGTCAAGAGATGGCATTTTCAGTCCAATCAGTGAAAAACTGTTTTGTGTTTTTCTCATAGGTTTTGAGGAAAAAGGTCTCCTCTGCTTATTAAGTTCAAAGCATTTGAATTTTAAATTTCCAGTGCTCATTATTTCACAGAATGCAGTGTCAAAGTCCCATAACCTTTGGATGAAATATCATTTTGACATTTATCACCTCTGTAAAGGCCTTGTTTAAACTGTTGTGGAGAACATTAATTACTCATCTGGAGAGATTTCTCATTACAGTAGGTTTAAGTTTAAGCCATAAAAGACATAAAAAGTCCTTTGACCTTGGCACATGGTTTGTAGTTGAAACATCATATACATTAATGGCTGTTATGGCAGAGTGCCTGTTTAATACATAATACAGAATTATAATTTTAGTCCGCCCTTGAGTTGCCCCACTATATCATATTCATTTTTACATTCACATTTCATATTTTACATTTAAAAATCTGGGATCTCATTACACAGTCTAGTGGAAAAGCACGTTACATGAATAACAATTCCACCTTAGCTGTCCGGTTATTGGACCATAAATAAATAAACAAACAAACAAACCCTGACCTGAAAAAAGTCCAAATCACTGTTTTGCTTAAACTTGCAACATAATTGTACTGCAGTTATGTTTTGTTAACTAGCAATCTAAGACAGGTTAATTATGCGCCAGTTTTTCATTTAACAGTTTGTTTGGTAATCTCCCATAGATGATGTTTACAATTCCCCTCATTTAAAGAAACTCACTATTTCACTACCCATAGGAAATAAACAAAACGCATTGGATCTCTTTAATATCTCTGCTGTTTATCCTAGACAGCAATAAGATTAAATTGGGTGGGGGGGATCATATTTTTCTGGGGAAAAACGACCCCAGTAATCTCACTTCTCCTCAAACTGCTAATTGCCAAGAAACTAAAATCTGCAATCAAAAGTCACTCAGAGACTTTTTTATGAGCCCAAGCAATTCTCATCAAATCATACATAAAAGAAAAATAACTTCAGATCTTCATGACAGTCTCCAGAGTAATAAAAGGGCAATAAAATGTTCCTCCGAGCATCATAACATCATAGACTTTTCTCAGATTTTTCTCTCTCATTTCATGTTTGACAATATGAGTCAGTATTAGCAATTAAAGACGTTATCACACAGTTTCAGAGAGGGTGACATAGTACTGTGCATTTAGGAATGCAAGAAATTTGAATAGCATAAAACTTACTAGTGGAAGGTTTGTGGGTGCTGATTAGCATTGCTAATAATTATAATTATAATTATTATTCTGATTACCATCAAAATCAGCTAGTCATTTATCCTTCCTCCAAACTCAAAAGGAGTCATTATGTTGTGACAGGATTGTACACCTGGTCCTCAATTAGATCAGCTGTTCAAAGCATGAATGTCACGAAAAAAGTTTCTTTCGCGAATTTGACAGATAACCTTTTCAGGCACCTTTCGCACTTCACCCAAAATGTCTCATCTCTGTATGATTCAGTGGTCTGGATGGCCACAGACCTCATGGCGTTGATGGCTTCTTGAGTCTTCATTGAATCGTAACTATACAAAGATGTTTTTTTTCCATCAGTGTTGTTTGGTGACAACATTAATCTTGAGTGAGAAAGACTGATAGCTTCAGTTCTCATCTGAAGCATTTTGAGTCAAATGTCAATTATGGATGGTGTGCCCCAGGTCTCACTGTGTCTGAAGCATCATCAACTGTGATTTATGTGGCCCTGTGGGAGTGACATTCTCAGTCACAGTGTCCACATCTCTTATGATTGCTGATAGCACAGCACTCTATTCTGGCTCTTTATGTCCTTCACCTGGCCAGCAAGCGTCCCTTTACAGCCCTTCAGCTGACTGCAGACACTTTTCCATCTGTGCTGAGGTTCACTTGATATAATGAAATAATGTTTATTGTTGGCTCGTTTTTGAAAGACTTGTCTTATGCTTTCCAAGGCTGCATTTATTTGATACAAAAATAGAGTAAAACTATTTAATTGTAAAACATTATTACAACTGTTTTATATTTTAATATATTTGAAAATAGAATATATTCCTGTGTTGGCAGTGTTACATGATCCTTTAAAAATCATTCTGATCATGCTTATTTGCTGCTCAAGAAACATGTCTTATTATTGTTGTTGTTGAAATACGACAGTGTTTTAGTGCCACGTAAAAAAAATAAATAAATAAATAATAATAATAATTAGGAGATTAAAGTCAAAATATTTCAAGAATAATACCAAAATTACAAGAATAAAGTCTAAATGTTTTGAGAATAATATTGAAATTACGAGAATTAAATCACAGCCATTAAAGTTACAATTCTTTGAGAGTATAGCTTGCGCATGCAAAAGTTGCCAGGCCACCAGAATTTATATGAATATATGTGGGATTATTAGCAGAAATCATGCCATGTGTTATCCTCACAGGGACAGTATGCATGGAAATAATATTTCACGTCTTCGATTGCATTAATTAGACCTATTTGTAATGCGCCAGCCACCCAATAATAGCAATAAGCTTTGTGCTTCTGGTATATTTAATATAAAACAAACTCTCAGCTATCAGAATTCGTCAGTTTTATAGTGAAATACAAACAATGTGTCTTGCAATAATTTTTCATGCTTTTTAATGTGGCGGGACAAAATTAAATGCTCTTTAATGTGGCGGGACAGCAAATAAAGTTATAATATTTTGAGAGTATAGCTTGCGCATGCAAAAGTTGCCAGGCCACCAGAATTTATATGAATATATGTGGGATTATTAGCAGAAATCATACCATACTGTCCTCGCAGGGACAGTATGCTTGGAAATAATATTTCACGTCTTCAATTGCATTAATTAGACCTTTTTGTAATGCACCAGCCACCCAGTAATAGCAATAAGCTTTGTGCTTCTGGTATATTTGATATAAAACAAAGTCTCAGCTATCAGAATTTGTCAGTTTTATAGTGAAATACAAACAATGTTTCTTGCAATAATTTTTCATGCTCTTTAACGTGGTGGGACAGATCGCTGTATTCATGTTAATCAATCATCTTTTGGATAACAGTGACACATTGGTTTCATTAAATTATTCTGTTTTCTTTGTGACAATTTCACCACCTACTCCGCAAAAACTTTTGTGGCATCCAATCTTTCATTCCTCACATGTATTTAATTAAAAACAACAATAAAGCATTATAAAACTGACAGATTTTGAAAGCTGAGACTTTTGGATCTCACAATGCTCCCAATTTGAGCCATTTGCATGAGTAATCCACCTATTTCCTGATTAACCCCTATAATAGATTCTAACTTCTGTTTGGGTGCTCTCATGTTCCGATCTCCATAGAAATCCATTTTAAAATGGGGGAAAAAAGATTGACTGTATTAATTAAACTGAAACCTTTTAAATACAACTAAATATAAAAATGTGCCTAGGGTTAAACTGTGCATTAATTTGACTAGAAACACCTTGTAATTTTGACTTTATTCTCAAAATATTACAACTTTAATCTCGTAGTCTTCGATTTGTAACATTTTTTAACATTTTTATGACACTGAAACGTTGTATTGAGAACAGTCTTTACAATTTTTTTAATGAATAGAAAGCTAAAAAACAGCATTTATTTGAAATAAAAATATTTTGTTTTCCATTTCTCCCAAAAATTTAAATTCTGTCATTAATTATTCACCATCATGTTGTTCCAAACCCGTAAGACCTTTGTTCATCTTCAGAACACAAATTAGGATATTTCTGATGAAATTCGAGAGCTTTCTGATCCTTCATAGACTGCAATGTAACTGGTAAGTTCAAGACCCAGAAAAGTAGTAAGGACATTGATAAAACTGATGTCACATGGGCTATTTTAACAATGTCCTTACTACCTTTCTCTTTGCTCTTTTGCACTGTTGATTAGTTTCCTTGCTGAATAAATATATTAAATATAAATTATAATAAAATTAAACAAGCCCCCTTTTGCTACTTAGACTCTATTCACATGTAAAATGAGTAACATAGCGAATGTGTGGATGTACGTTTGCAACATTTGTCATTGCTACAGCTTTTAATGGCACAACCTTGTTGCAAAACCTGCATGACATTGTGACAGGCTCACTAAACAATACAAATTGAAGTAATGTCAGAACAACTTGACCAGTATAAAACAAAAAGAAAAAACTTCAGCCATTTTTGATGGAACATTGTACAATCAGAAGGTTATAAAGAACTGCAGATGCTGCCCAAATATAAGCATGTTTGGAAAATATCTACATCTGAAATATTTTCCTCTGGTTCTAAAACATAATAGCTATTCTTGTTTTCAATTTATTTTCAAATATTTATATAGACTGAAGAGGCAGTTTTGAGTTCTGAAAGAATGTTTACATTTTATATTATTTTATATGGAAAGTACAAGGAAAATTAGATTTTTCATGATGTTGTTCCTTCAAATACATGGCTTATTTTTTGAGAAATGGATGCAGATGATGAGATCTGAGAAGGTATTTTAGGTGCACGTCTACAAAAGTGCTCCATCAAAAAGCCCTTATGCTTGTTTGCTGCAAAAATCTGAAAACTTAGTCATACCCCACATGTACCTGAAACGAATGTGAAAATGCACTGATGTGTATCCGTTTTAGTGGTCACAAACACTCCCAAGTAGACATTCACGGGCAGACACACACCCACGTGCACGCACAAAAATCTCTGATGACTCACTTTTCCATCAGTTGCCATGGACACCCAGCTTTCCCCCAGCTTGAGAGCACAATACAATTACAAGGCTCTAATTATCTGCCATACAACCTTCCCCTCCCCACTAAAAAGAAAAAATGAATCTTAAATTCCCTCTCTTACTACAATTCCACATATTACATCTCACGTTTGAATTAAGAGAAGGAGCCAGCTGAGCACATCAGCATGGGAGTTAGCATGTCAGTGTGTTCTTCCACAGTGTGACACTGTAGTATACACATGAAATAATGATTATATCAGCTGCCACACGGTGAACAGGACAGAAGTGTTAGTCTAACGTGTCTTCAAGTTTAGTATGTGGAATTATTCCTCGAACAGAGTGGGATCATGCAGTGCATCTCATCTTAAAAGACTAAGAAAAAAGTACTTGCTGTAAGTTGTTACTTCACACTTCCACTAGGGCACTTGCAAGTTCTTGAACACATCCGTGTAGACACGTAGTTACATTTGGTTTGCCACTGCAAGGATGATCAGCTGCCCTTCCTGTCTCCCTGTAGAGCTGTCTTACATTACACTGTCTCCCTTAGGCATCTTACATTACGGACACTGCAGTTTATTGCTCTGGCCACATCTGCAGTCCTCATACCTCCCTGCAGCAGCACTATGGCATGTTCTCGCATATGAGCAGGGACTCTGGACATCTTTCTTCTGGTGTTTTTCAGAGTTAGTTATAAGGTCTCTTTAATGTCCTAAATTATTAGAACCAGTGCTCAAAATATGGGGATGACATTCCCCTTGTTGAAAAAAAAGACAAAATTAGTCAGTTAGAACTCAATAAGAGGTGCACTCTAAAAAATGCTGGGTTAAAAGCAACCATTTCTGGGTTATTTGGCAATAACCCGGTAAATATTTGACAGAACACATTGGTTATTTTGGTTATTGGTTGATTTGCTGGATTGTTTTTTGATATAGTGCTGGGTCAGTTAACTTAATTTGAAATAATAAAAATGTACTCTAAAATCTGTTTAGAAAACATTTTAGGACATGACAGGAGCAGCAAGAGCAGCCAATGGGAATCTGTGGGAAGAAAACTGCTATCAGTAGGGGGGGGGGTACAATGGTGTTTCGTACATTCAGAGTTGTTTACAGTGTTAAAGAGTTGGATTCTCATGCTAAACATGGCCAAAGTTTAAAAAAATTGTTTGGACAAATGACAGAGAATTTTTTTTGCCGAAAATCTTACTTCCGGGTTGGTACAAGTTTCGGCTGATTTTTTTCGATCGTGGCATTAATGACATAATCCGTGGTGGAACTCCTTATATGAGCATTTCTCCCGGAAAAGCGCGTCCGTGGCTCCCGCGATCATGTTGGCCAGACCGTGAGAAAGAGCGCACCATCAGTGTGCTTCATTTGGATGCACTCTGCAAGGGATTCTTTCGGGAAGAATGTCTCTAAAGAAGTGTGGTTATGGTTGTAAGGCAAAGATAACTTTGCTCAGCTTCATGAAGAACCCAGCGTTACGTTAACAGTGGATGCAGTTCCTTTTTCTGGGGCAGCAACGGAGTTTAGCAAGTGTGTGTTTCATATACGAGGACCAGTTCAACGCTGGATTTGCACATTGTACTGATACTGAAAGATGGAGCGGTCCCAGCTATAAAAGATCCCGATAATGATTCAGAACTGCAGATAGAAGTGAAACAACATCAAATGTCTGTTTTATTGGCAAATCTAATGCAAGTAATCGTCAAACTTAGCTCCGCCCACGGTGCGCCTCCAGAAGCTCTGCTTTTTCCGGAGAAAATCGGAAAGCTGTATTTTTCTTTCATAAATATAATAAAACTAAAGACTTTTTGGAGATATTAAGGATACATTACTACTCTATAGGTACTCAGGATTAACATGAGATTAGGTGAAACTGTGCATGTTATGTACCCTTTAAATTACTTATATTCATGACTTATCTTATATTCATGTTTGAAAAGTTACATCAAAAAACAGATTTACCTCTTGCCATCTTGTCTGTCAGACATTTAGCCAACCCGTCAAATGCATAGCACAACCGGAGCTGCAACTGTGGCACACTGATCAAAGTAGTGATGGGATCGGGTTTGAGTCGTTCGTTCATCACGTGACAGCTCCATAAGCTTAACCTATGCAGTCTGAGCCAGAAAGAGAATTGATTAGTTCATCTCTTGAGTTTTTTGAGTTTGAGTCATTCGTTTATCACGTGACAGCTCCATGAGCTTAATCTATGCAGTCTGAGCCGAAAAGATAATTGATGAGTTCATCTCTCAAGTTTTTCAGGTTTGAGTAGTTCGTTCATCCCTTGACAGCCCCATAAGATGAACGAACGACTCGAAAAACCCCAACTAACAGGTGAACTAACAGAACGTATAGGATGTTGCGCATACGGGACTGAATGAATCACTCCCAGAGATGACTCATTCTTCCCTGTTTAAAATGAACGAATCGTTCAAGAACGACCCATGGTAACTTTGTTACATATAACTGCAAAGTCACAGTGTTTTCAGCCCTGGTTGCGAACAGTGTTGGGGGAAACGCATTACAAGTAATGTGAGTTATGTAATCAGATTACTTTTTTTCTAGTAACTAGTAAAGTAATGCATTACTTTTTAATTTACAAGAAAATATCTGAGTTACATTTTCAAAAAAAAAGTAACGGCAGTTAATCCCATTTTATTAATCAATGTCTTTGCTGCTGATATTTGTTGATCCAATTCAACCATACTAATAAGCAAAACCTACTTTAGATAAACTAACATTTGTGCTTCATTTTTCTCATTGCTAAAGAGTGTTGGACTTCCTTCTCCTACAGTTCTACTGTACAGATGTAAATTTACATTTCCTTCAGCCATAGGCTTATTCATACACTTCTTGGTGTGAAAGGGCTTTTACATTTGCTAAAAATCAATCTTTTTATATTAAAAACCAACAACCAAGTAATGTAATGCATTACTTTCCATAAAAAAGTATTAGTTACTTTTTTAGGGAGTAATTTTAGGAGGCTAGTGTTCCAAGCACACGTTAGCTGTGATGTACATATAAACAAAAAAGGAAAAATGTGAGACTACAGACGGTTTTCTATTTATACAGTGATAATTTGAGGAATACAATGTATTATAAACCTTACTTTCATTCAGAAAGTTTCCTGTCAGTCAGTTTTCTCACAGGACAGAACACAAAAGAGCAGGTGACAAATTACTTCCTAAACAATGGATTTTCAGTCTGAAAAATATTTGCAACGCCGGGCAGCTAATACAAGACCAAGTCCTATCTGAATGGGGAAATCATGAAATCTCAAAAACGGCTTGCTGAACTCGCAATTAAATTATATATTCTAAATCAGCAACAAAATCTTAAATGAATTGCCCCATGAATGTTTCTTATGTTCAAATAGCATTTGAAAAACCTTTTTTTCAGGCTAGGCCAGCCAATGCACATGTGCAGTTATAACGCGCTTATGACTGTGCATGTGCAATGGCTGATCTAGCCTCAAGTTTCTATGATAGAGCTTCTAATGGCTGCTGCAGTGACGCAATGACTTTCATTTAAAACAGGGATGGACAACTTTGATAGTGATGAGGGCCAGTGTTTTTAAAGATTTTATTAACTACAAAACGCATGCCGTTATGCTAGTTTAGTTAGAAGGGAAACTCTGTTGTCAGTTGACAGCACTATTACCCCAACAAGCCAATATAAACATCTCAATTGCAGTGTCTATAAATTTGCAACAAACAAATGTACAGAGGTCCTTTTTTTTATTAGTGGCCTACAGAACATTAGAGGACAGTTAAAGAGGGCTTTTATTAAAGAAAAATAGTTATTCTAGTAGTTATTTGAGACATTTAAAGACTTTTTTAAAGACATGCACTTCACATTTCAGTCTTAAAAAAAAAATAAGAAAAAAGTAAATTATTATATTAATTTAAACAATTATCAATAAATTATTATATTAGTGTTTTAATTAGAATTAACTTATTATTCAAGTAATTAAAGAAAAATATCTCTGAGTTATTTTTTTTATTCATCATTTATATGAATAAATGATGCTGCCACGTAATGACGATTTTATTGTCATATTTATTTATACGTAACAGACCTAAACAGCCAAGGTACCAGCAAAATTTGTCCCCAGAAGAAAAACTGATTATAAATCATAGTTCATTTAATAAATTATTATTTTTTTAGTAAATAAAAATGTTTGAATATTAGACCAATTTTGTAATCATTGTAAAAAAAAAGTTAGCTAGGACCCCTGTCCCACCAAGGAAATACCTGACCACACTGTCACCCCAGAAATGTTTTTACATTTCAACCACTGATAATACCTGCGACTTGAATTGCCTACTGCCTGTAAACCGTAAATGTTTTAAGGACTGTTCACAGGGACAAGTGTTGTTTATGGTTTATGGAACAAGTATGAAAAACATCATCTAAACCCTTTCCAACAAGCTGTGAAGCTTATTTAGATTTAGCAATATTGTCTTTAAAATACAGTATCCTGAAAAAGGGACATTTTCAGGTTTGACACCCTGTGGTGTTTTGATACCCTGTTGCAAACCATTCGTGCATTTGGTATCACTGTCAAGAGGTTCAGATTAGATCTACTAATGCATAAGCATGTGTGGCTGTCATATGTGAGAGCTGATGATATTGAAAGACCTACTGAAGTGTATAATCTTTCGGTGACATTTCTCTGCATTATCAGAGATACTTACTTTATAGCTTATTATACCTCATGTACTTCTGTCTGTATCTATATGCTGGTGTTTACTTTAATATAATCACACAATGAGTCTAGAACAGAAGGAAAAACATTTAAACCCTTTTATCCATTTGACATTTCTCAAACGTTAGATAAATAAATAAAGTGAGGGATAGCAGTAAACATGATCTGCTTGCTGAAAATAGTGAAAATGATAAAGAAAAAAGGTCCAAAGTTGTAGCTGACTTTCAATGTCCCTGAAATATCCATAAATGTGGGTTATTGTAGATTGAATATTACAGTGCTCTGCCATGCAATTTATGTTTGAAAGGATGAATGCTTTTCCATTTATTTGATTTGATGAATTTTTTTTGTCATTGGCCATAGGGAGGAGTGGCGAGTCTGGGTTATATTAAGAAAAAAAGGACAAAATAACAAGTCGTAATTAAGAAATTTCTTCTTTTTCAATACTGAGGAAATTACTGAAACATATTGGCAGTATCTTGTAAAGCTATTCTTTAGAGACCAAACAAAACAGTGTGTCTCTATTATACAGTATCTCCAAATATACAGTTGAGGTCAAAAGTTTACATACACCTTGCAGAATCGGCAAAAAGGGAGAGGGATCATATAAAATGTTATTTTTTATTTTAGTCCTTACCTGAATAAGATATTTCACACAAAAAAAAGTTTACATATAGTCCACAAGAAAAAAAAAGACTGAATTTATAAAAAATAATGCTGTTCAAAAGTTTACATACACTTGATTCCTAATACTTTGTTACCTGAATGATCCACAGCTATGTTTTTTTTTATAGTTGTTCATGAGTCCCTTGTTTGTCCTGAACAGTTAACTGCCTGCTGTTCTTCAGAAAAATCCCACACATTTTTCTTTGTTTTTGTTTTTTTCAGCCTTTTTGTGTATTTGAACCCTTTCCAACAATGACTGTATGATTTTGATATCCATCTTTTCATACTGAGGACAACTTAAGGACTCATATGCGACTATTAGAGAGGGTTCAAACGCTCACTGATGTGCCAGAAGGAAACACAATGCATTAAGAGCTGGGGGTGAAAACTTTTGGAATTTGAAGATCAGGGTAAATTTAACTTGTTTAGTTGCCTGGGAAATGTGTAAGTATCTTCTGTAGCTTCTGAAGGGCAATACTAAATGAAAATAATGTGTGATATTTAGACAAAATAAGAAAAATGTCTTCATTCTGTTCAAAAGTTTACACCCCTGGCTCTTGATGCATTGTATTAATGCATCGCAAATATATTGCTTAAAATGTTACTGCCTTGAGTTATTATTTTGGAATAAATGTAAAATACTTGAATGAATAAAATGTGTTATTAAAAATGTGTCAGCACTCTTTTTTCCATTTTTAAAATGATGAACGATTCCATAAATCAGTGTGACAGTTATCTTCTGGGCAACAGAAAGCAGCTTTGATTTGTCTGATTCTCCATTAACCTAGTCCCAGTGAGTGACATCCCACAAAAAAACAGCAATTAAACAGACAATATTTAATTAAAACACAAGAAACATTGCTGTCCACAGGGGTTAAGTTACATCCGTGGACAAAGCACACAGATGGATGAGCAGTCAAGGAAAACAGGAGAACGGGGATCGTCAAAGTACTGACAGCAGACATTCACTAGAGAGTAGATATCTCTGCTGAACATACCAATTAGCTGAGTCTAGCGCTAATTAGTTGATAAAATGCTGTGGAAAAGTTCTGTGAATTGTAAAGCTCTTAACTTTTACAGAATGTAACTAATGAAACTAAAATTGCACAACATTTCAGGGTCAGTGTTTTTCATGTTTATTAATTATCATTTATTTGCCTAGTCCATACACAGATGATATGAAAATTCTTGGAGAGTTCATTAGACAAGCACATTCGCAATGGGTCAATGTTAAGATCACACTTTGTTCTTGGAAGCCCGATTTACTGGAAAACGACATCAGTCAATTGAAACATGCCTTGATGACTTCAATGAAATGATATACTCGATTAATATAAAAGGAAATGAATTCATTGATGATAAGCTAATGCGTTTTTTATTAGCCTTAAACTCATTACTTCTAACTAAGACTTTTTTTTTTTAACCATTTCAGCTTTAAAACCATTAATAAAACACAAATCAAACCTGTATTCCAGGAAAAACAGTACGTGCTGTTTGAAATATTATACACTTGGGGTCTTATGAAACACAATCAGAATGTAAATTGTACAGAAATCCATTCGTACAGAATTCGTAGGACAATTATGTACAAATTGTTGTTTGTACAAATTACACAGAAATGAGTTCTGCTCATGTTAATGAATAGGGCCTTTTTTGAAAAGGCCAAGCGAATGAATTCCTGTTTATACATCAAACATTACTTTAGAGTTCACAGAAAGACTTTCATTTCTGCTCCTCTTTCCAGGAAACGACTCCCATCCCCTAGAACTTGAAACCAATCAGAAATGAGTTTCCGTTCTCGATCACCCAACAACATCAAAAAGTCTAATTTAAGATTAAATATTTTTGAAAATCTTCGCGAAGATTTCCCTTGGGCTAAGATTCATGTCAGTGTCATTGCCTCATTTTCATCCAAACATAAAAACAAGCCTAAATCTTATATGCATAAAGAGAAAAGATGCAATCTCAATATTGCACATGGGTGGACTTGTAACAAATGCTGAATATCCTTTCGAGTCGCTAAGATAAGCTCAAGCACTATCAAGGTTCCAGTGGTTGGACAGGAGACCCTGAGAGAGCTGCTGTCTGCCTGGAGCCGGTGACATGATTCATCTCACACCTCTATGCCCCTGGGAGCTAACCCATTAATTAACCTGCAATCAAAGTACTGGCAATCTTAAATAATTGAAGAGCTGAGAGAAGACTAATTAAACACATGGCTAACTATGTGTGCTGAAGCTGGGTCACACAAAACGTTTGATATGGAATTCTTTTTTTCTTTGATGGTTATTAATCATTAGGGTAGCCTGAATATTAAAGCTTTTTTAGCAAGACTTTTGCAGCAACATGTGGTCCAAAAAACTTCTGTAGCGCAGTAAAGGAGGCACACTAATGATAACTTTTGGTGAGCACTAATTTAGCTCAAAATCTACGGCCTACTTACACAAACATGGAAGATTATTGATTGAAGACATAATCAGATTCTTCAAGGGTCACTCTAGATGACTACAGGATCTCAATCTCTTGGGATCCCACTTGGCAGATCCTAAAGAAAATGGAATATTAATAAGTGGATCCCAGTACAAGACATTTGGTTTTGTAAGGCGTTATATTTTACTTTAACTTTTTTACTGTTAATGTATGTTTGAATGAATCTCTAACATAATAATTACAGTACATCACTACAAACCAGACCTTCAAAATACATTTAAACTCAAATGTGTTTTTAGGTCAAAATGATGGCACAGGTCACATTTTTTTCTCCCAGCATCCATTCTGCCGATTTGGGCCTGGGTTTATGACAATCTTGATTGTCTCCCTCTTGTGGGAGAGTGAGAGTGCTGTCCACTGTATGATGCTGAAAACACTGAGACACGTGTATTATGATTACTATAACGATAATCCTATTCTCTAAAAACGTCTTTATTTGACTGACACATAGAGCTTCTCTTTTACATATGCATTGGGGCAAATGTAAGAGTTATAGCAAGCATAGAGAGTACCAGACATATATGCATATGTGTGTGTGTATATATACAGTTGAGATTAAATGATTACATACACCTTGCAGAATCCACAAAATATTAAATATTACCAAAATAACAACTGTTCAAAAGTTTACATACACTTGATTGCTAATACTGTTTTGTTAACTAAATTATCCACATTTATTTATTTATTTTTTGTGATAGTTGTTCATGATCCCCTTGTTTGTCCTGACCAGTTACACAGTCTGTTTTTCAGAGAAATCCCTCAGGTCCCACAACTTCTTTGGTTTGTCAGCATTTTTTTTTTGTATATTTTGAAAAGATCCATCTTTTCACACTGAGGACAACTGAGGGACTCATATTACAGAAGGTTCAAATGCTCACTGATGTTTCTGAAGGAAACACGATGTATTTAGTGCCAGGGGGTGAAAACTTTTTTAACTTGAAGATCAGGGTAAATTTGACTTATTTTGTCTTCTAGGAAACATTTATGTATCTTCTGTAGCTTCTGAAGGGCAATACTAAATGAACAAAAAAAGATATTTAGGCAAAATAAGATGTACACATCTTCATTCAGTTCAAAAGTTTTCACCCCCCAGTGTTTCCTTCTGAAGTGTCAGTGAGCTTTTGACCCTTGTGTAATAGTTGCATATGAGTCCCTCAGTTGTCCTCAGTGTGAAAAGATGGATTTCACAATCATACAGTCATTGTTGGAAAGGGTTCAAATATACAAAAAATGCTGACAAACCAAAGAATTTGTGGGACCTGAAGGATTTCTCTGAAAAAAATCAGGCAGTATAACTGGTCAGGACAAACAAGGGACTCATGAACAACTATCATAAAAAAAAAATAAAAAAAAACTGTGGATCATTTAGTTAACAACACAGTATTAAGAATCAAGTGTATGTAAACTTTTGAACAGTTGTTATTTTGGTATCATTTTTAAAAAGGTTTCAAATGCACAAAAATGCTGAAAAAACAAAGAATTTGTTGGACCTTTTCTTAAGAACAGCAGGCAGTTTAACTGTTCAGGACAAAAAAGGGACTCATGAATAGGGTGACCTTACGTCCTCTTTTCCCCAGACATGTCCTCATTTTTGTCTTAAAAAAATGCATCCAACCGGGATTCCTAAATCGCCCAAAATGTCCGGGAATCAGCTTTTGCTTTCTACAGTCACCATTCATTGTGTGCGTTTTTGTATTAAAGCCTAGCGTGGGATTGTTTTCTTAATCCCGCTCCCGCAAACATTCTAAGATTGAATATATTTTTTGTGCATTACGGAGTCACTGTTAATATGCAGAGTATTTAAATAGCTTTGGATGCAGCTCGTGTTGGATGTAGGGTTGCCAAATCCGACGCGGCGGGTTGATTTTCTTCCGTGGGTGTGGTAGTTATTAGTTTTGTGAAGGATGGCCACTGTGGTAAAAAGCTTATGATCAATCTGCATAATGGTGACTGTAAATATAGTTTTGATATGGAATGAAATTTTGATGCCAAAACTAGGATGACTGCTATGGATTACTCAGGCAACAACACAGTATTATGAATCAAAGTGCATGTAAACTTTTAAATGAGATCATTTTCATACATTCAACTATTATTTTTTCTTGTGGACTCTATGTAAACACCTTTTATGTGAAATATCTCATTCAGGTCAGTACTAAATAAATAATAATATGCATTTTGTATGATCCCTCTTATTTTGGTCAAATAATGAACATTTTGCAGAATCTGTAAGGTGTATGCAAACTTTTGACCTCAAGTGTATATGCTGGTTATGAATCAGTGGCCATGCAGAAGCCTTATTTTCTCACAGTATAATCCCTTTTGTCTAAATTGGTTATGCTGAATGCATTGGACTACAGGATCCTATTGCCAGCATATTGTGAAATTCAATTAAACTGGAAGCAGTCAGAATCAAGTGACAAGCCTTTTAGTTTAATCCTCTAGCCTTATTAAACCAGCTACCTTTCCAGTTAGTTTCTGTCAAATCAATCTAAATATTTTAAATAATTAAACACTAACTCAATAAAAAAAATATATAAATTATTTTTTAAACCATAAACTAAAACATTAGACGGCTCAGAACGATTTTGGCATATTGTTTTAGCACCTTGGAGATGTGTGATGACTTTGTTATATAAAAATTACTAAATGCAATTTGAACCAAACAAATAACACATAGTAATTAGCTTCTTAGCTGTGTACACGACTTCACTGCTAATCCAAATGTTGATTATGCACAGTTGTTCTCTTCTGTCTTTGTGGAGCTTGGTCTGCACAGCTCTGTTTCACATTTCCCGAGGTCAAATTAGTAACATTCTCTGCCTTGGGCATTGCAGTTTTCTTGTAAAGTGAATGGCTTGTTTGATTACCTATAATCTTTTTTTTTTTTTTTTTTTTCTGAAGCCACTATAATTGCTTTTCTAGACAAATATTTGGATTGCATGTGAAGATCTCAGATCTCAATACTCAAGGATATCAGAACATATTGTAAAAAAAGATTATAAAAACGTATAAGAACAATGTGAGCAGTATTTTGTCATACATGTGAACAGTTCTATATAAAAACATAGATACATAGACAGCTTACATACACTAAGTTGCAGTGTATAGAAGCATAAAATAAAAATAAGATTGTCTTTGTACTTCACACAATATATTAGCAGGATGCTAGTACAGGAAATATAACACCAATATGACAGTTCTGTAGATGACTAATGCCTGGACACCTGACAAAAGTGAGATATCCACTTAGATACCAAAACACCATTACTATGGTCTACCACATGCTCAAACCTGCAGTGAGTCATCAATCTAACAGCATGATCAGAACTGTGCACTTTATAAGCTTTTGTTTTTGTTTATATGTGACCCTGGACCACAAAACCAGTCGCTGGGGTATATTTGTAGCAATAGCCAAAAATACATTGTATGGGTCAAAATTATTGATTTTTCTTTTATGGCAAAAATCATTAGGATATTAAGTAAAGATCATGTTCCATTAAGATATTTAGTACATTTCCTAGCATAAATATATCAAAACTTAATTTTTGATAAGTAATATGCATTGCTAAGAACTTAATTTGGACAACTTTAAAAGCGATTTTCTCAGTATTTTGATTTTTTTGCAATCTCAGATTCCAGATTTTCAAATAGTTGTATCTCTGCTAAATATTATCCTATCCTAACAAACCATACATCAATGGAAAGCTTATTTATTAAATTAAACAAATGACACTTATGACTGGTTTTTGGTCACATATATGCTGGCCTATATGGCAGTCGCCTGAAACCATTTTAATTCTGGAGTTTAGCAGTTATCATTATACAAAAATAACTGTTGCAAATGACCAGTCAGAATAAAATATTCCAGAGATCATAAATACAGATAGTAAAGTCTAACCACACAAAAAAGCTTCTGTTTTAAATTTCTAAATTTAAGGTTTTCTAATTTTCATTTTCTTTTTAAATAACATTATTTATAACGTGATTATGGCATCAAATGACAAAGAAATAGTCAACACTGTTGCAAGTGTTTCTAATACAAAGGCTAAGGAATTTTAAGGCTAAGGACAACCTTCTCTCTTTTGACTGTAGTACACAATTGCTATAAATAAATTATTGAAAGGCTATCATGAATTCTCTTCTTTGTTATGGAGCAAATGGGAATGCAAAAATCATGTTTACTGTTTCTTTTTCATGTGGGTTATTTGAGCAGTTTGAATGAATATGAATGTATTTGTTATAGCTTTATTTTACTTTCAGAATTATTCAAAGAGTATCCTGAAATTTAGTTGAAACCGGAATATCTGACCATCTGTACCAGTGTTTCTCAACGGGGGCGTTCGGAGAGCATCGGGAGGGCACTGAAAGCAATATTTTGGAAAGGGGCGCTGAGCTGTTCTTGGGGGGCGTTTGGTTAAGGCGAGTTTACACCAAATATCTATGAGCTTAAACTTGCAAAAGAAGATGGTCTGCCACATCCTAATGCCGTCTCTAAACAGGATGCATCAATGCGCACTTCAATATCTATTTTTCAAATTGTCAGTAGCGCAAGCGCGTGGAATGCGGCTGAGAACGCGGCATCCGTTCATGAGGTGGACTAGCTCAGTTACTGAACGACAGATTGTAACGGGATCTGTGTGCTTTAATGCAACGTGTCGCGCCGTTCGCAGCCAGTGTAGTAGTGTTAGCTGCGAGTTTACAGCTTCTAGACTTGACAGTGTCTCATTTCCTTAGCATCGACTTTTTACGTCTGTGTTCGCTTGTTCGTCAAAACAATAGCGAGCATTTAGACACGATAAAGCAGACATCCCAACCTACACAAACTCATTTCAGTGAGATACCCGAGCGATACGCGTGCGTCACTATGTATAGTAAACAAACTCGCGCATCTGCTCCATTCATAAAAACAGAAAACATGCGGAATATCCAGGATTCATGTGTAAATAGTCGTTTTGCGGCTTAATATTTACACATGCTAGTTCAAAACGCGATTTGATTTAACTTGATGACGTACTTTTGATTAGTTCTTCCAAACTTTGACAAATTCCGTGACATTCCGCGTTTAATAATACATTCCGTTTTTATGAATGGATTCCGCGATTCCTTCCGCGTTTTCCGCATCGCGGAAATCATAGGGCCCTACCAATCAGGATGCTCTGTCTAGCGGGCGCCAGATCAGTACACACACAGTTCCACAAGCAGCACGGTCTCTCACTCCCTCTCGTTCTCTCTCGTTCACTCCGTCATTCTAAGATGCGCATTATAAGATTCACGATGCAGACATTAATGTCTCGCGTGCACGCCGTTGCCCGCTTGGTCTAGATTCCGGGATATTTTATTCAATTCGCGGGCATCAGGGAGCCACTATCAATATACGGGAGACTCCCGGAACTTCCGGAAGACTTGGGATGTCTGATAAAGCATGAAATGCTTTTTCTTGTTTAGAAACATTAATATGAAAGCTTCTTGTTTGCTGTTTGGCTGCAGTTGGTTTGAATACCAAATTTCTAAAGAGTTTGTTCAACTAATGATAATGATATTTAAAGTCCAGTCAAATCAAATATATGATGAATGTCATGTGGCATTCACTGACATTTTTTTAAATAAAATTATGTATTGGCTAATGTGGGCTGTTATATTTGGGTTAAAATACATGCTTTTAAAACAGGCATATATAAATAAAATAGCCTATAATATAGGCCTATATTATTACTACCATTTAAAAAGCTCAGTGAGATTTGTTAATGGATTAATAAAAATGTTGCATTTGTTTGTTTAAAAAGAATCAAATGTTTTCACTTGCCAACTTAATATTATTTTTGTTAATATAAACAAACGTTGAGCCATGATGCAGTTTTGCTTGCAAGGACTGAGAAGCTTCTTTGATACCCAAACATGATACCCTCCCCTATTACCAATCCACCTATCCACAGTTCTGTCTCAGATTTTTGGAGTCAGTGTGTTGCAGACTTCAAAATAAACATTTGTTTATATTTCCAAAATACATTTAAGTAAGTCAGAGAAAACTTTTGAAATATTTTTTTTTTTATCAGATTGTATCATTTTACAGAATGTTACTTTGAAATATTCTCACAAAATGTATGAAATAATAGTAAAGTACAGTTTACATTTCTTCCATTTTCATGTGTAATTGTGGTATTTACCCACCAAAATAACCATGTCCACTATGTCAGAAAGAAGGGTAATTCAATATATTCTCAAAAAGCTGTGTATTTTCTAAAACTAAGGGATAAATATTATTATTTTTCACTGAAAACATCCAAACACACAAATGTACTTATTTGATTATAAGTAATTTTACAGAATCCATTTTTTTTTCCCGAAAGTCCTTCTTAATGCTCGATTTGGCCTCACACTTTAAAAGCTACAACATTATTTCCACTTTTAAGCTAATGAAGATGAACAGGTACTACTGCTCCTAAATTAGGATGAACCCAAAGACTGCATGAGATTGAACAGCCACAGCTGGGAATGCAATGACCACAATCTGAATTCATGTTTGACCATAGAACATAGTATATCATCTGATTCTCTCAGCCAAAGCACTAACAAACGGAGCTGTCTGAGATGCGTGTGATCGGTGTGCTGCAGAGCACAACCTCTGCTGCAACAAATCACTGTCGCTCTGTTCTCCAATACAGATGCTCTAGCTCACGACATTTAAGAGACGGATGAGGAAAAGCAGCAAGTTTCAGTGCAGACAAATCCATCTGGAATTGAGCCAGTGGAAAATGAAGAAGCATTTATGCTGTAAGAAATCAGGAAGCCTGTACTCCACTCCAAACATCTGTCATCGCCCCCCCCCCCGTCCCAACCATCATCCTTTCCCTTTCCGGGCCTCTTGACATTTCTCTAAGAGCAAACAATTTCAATAAAATTTGTGGTTGTACCAATGTGCCATGCCAGACGAGTTAGATGCACTCTGTTGACTTATATATTCAAATGGAAGTTAGAAAAATGAAAATTTCAACATTGTATAGCATATAATTGCCTGCATCCTTGCTTTGCAATATCAACACATAATCTCAGAAAAGTATAATGGACAACAGAACTGTTTCATCAGCACACCCAACAAAATATGATTTTTCAGCGGATAAAACTACAATAATTACTTTATCAATGAATCACTCAAATGCCACTATCATCCACAACACAGGCCTACAATCACAGCTAAAGCATTTAGTCAAACAGGATAAAGATCTGCCATTGGCCAACTGACTTTTAGAGCTTTAATCTGCTGAGAGATATTCTGTAGTGGTTTCATAAAACAGATGAAACATATAGTTTGTTGCTGAATCGCACACATAAAATAACAAGCTACCAAGAATTTTAATTATTTCAAAAGAATAATAGCAAGAATAGGCACTGAGGTTTTCTTATTCAATAAATGAAATGCATTGTACAAGCATAGTCATTAAATGACTGAGTGGAATGTAAAGGCACAATTTCAATCTTACAATGATTACTTAAATACATCAGCACTCAGATATCACACAGAGGAGGCATGGTGCTCAACCTTATCATTTGTCATTTTGCTTCAGAAGCAATACCACCTGCAAAACTGCTGTTTTTCAAAAAATAGCAGCCATTCTGATATTCGGACCAATAGCGTGATTTAAATATACAACAGTTTTTATACACAAATTTGCCAGGTGATTTGTCTATATTCGTTGTTGGAATAAAAAATTACTAAACAACCAGACACTAGCTATGCATCACAGCTAGCAGTGTTTCTTTGCTGAATAAATCAGTGTTTTGAGTAAATGATTCAATTACTTGTTTGTTTCATTAATGAATAAATTCAATTTTTGAACAAACTGGTTAAGTGAATGATTCAAAGACTCACAAGGGTTGAACCACTGATGTCACATGGACTATTTTGTCAATGTTCTTGGTACCTTTCTGGACCTTGAGCATGGTAGAACCCTTGCTGTTAATGTAGGGTGAAAGAGCTCTCAGATTTCATCACTAATATCTTAATTTGTGTTCCAAAGATGAACAAAGGTCTTGCGGGTTTGGAACGACATGAGGGTGAGTAATTAATGACAGAATTTTCATTTTAGGGTGAACTATTCCTTTAAAAACATCCACTCTCAAATATTACACAGAGAAGACAGGAGCCTTTATTTTGATTCAGAAGCAATATTACACCTGCAAGAGTGCTGTTTTTCCAAAATAGCAGCTGTTCTGATATTCAGACCAACAGCATGATTACAACATATAACAGTATATAAAACAAACAAGATGTGTACTTACAGTTTATAAACAATTTGCCAGTTCATTTGTCTATATTCGTTGCTAGAATGAAAAAAAATCCCAAATAAACCAGGCATTAGCTATGCATCACATGCGCCTTTGAGTCTTGTGAAAACCAACGTTTGTTTACAGGAGCAAAGGAAGCAAAGTTTTGGTCTTCTAATTCGTAACTGTTGTTTTGTTTTGGTCTCTCCACTTGTGCATCCGCGTTCGTCATTTCTGAGTGATTATTATGTTTTAAATATGAATAATTTTCTGACAAAAATTGATAAATTCACTACAGGAGGCCTTTATTCACCCCCTGGAGCCATGTAAGGCACTTTTTATTATGGATGAATGTGATTTATTGGATTTCTTTTAACCTGTTGAAGAGAAACACCGCTTATTGCCATGATAAGGTTTGAAAGAGCCAGGGCATTTTTTAATATAACTCCAATTGGATTTGTCTGAAAAGAGGAAATCATATACACTTAGGATGCCTTGAGGGTGAGTAAATAATGGGCTAATTTTCATATTTGGGTGAACTAACCAGACACAGCTAGCAGTGTTTCTTTATGGAATTAATCAGTGTTTTGAGTAAATTATTTAATGACTCATTCATTTGATTAGTAAATAAAAATTTTTGAACAAATCTGTTAAGTGAATGATTCAGTGACTCACTTGTAAAGATTTTGTACCTGAATGAATCAATGTTATTGAACAAACCAGCTGAATGGATGACTCACTTATAAAGACAGTCACTTGTCGACACCTACTGGCATAACAATGTAACAGGAGTTTTTTCTTTTCTTTTCCATCTAAGCATTTGAGCCAACCCTTTTTTCTACAAAAATAAAATAACAGTCTCTTGAATAATGACACTATTGTCTTGATACAGCTACTTTTAGATTTGCCTCATATTTGAAGTTTGCATCACTGATTCTGTTCCTGCCCTGTTTAATACTGTGAAGCTGCTTCTTAATTGTATCTGAATTGTTGAAAAGTGCTATAAAAATAAAGGTGACTTGACTTCCTTCCTCATGAAACTGAGCGGTGACAAGCAATTAAAACCTGACACGGACTGACTTATGAATATGAAGAGAAACCTTTTTACCTGATGGGTGCCATCTGATGGACATTAAAAAGAAGATAAGAGCACAGCATGGAGGCTTTTTACGGTTACATTTGTCAACTCCATGACTAATCCTACATGTTTGCATAAAAGATTTAAATGACAAGCATAATTACAAGCACAAATACATTTGCTCACAAACCCCCCTAAAAGTAATTTATCAAGGCAGCAACAGACAGTACCCTGCAGTTTAAATAAAACATCAGATTTCCCATTTTCCCTTGACATTTAATCCTACATGCTCTACTATAATGTCAGTCGATCTCAGGAGATCTAATATTGGCTGTGACGATGACAAAGTGGTGGCTCTTCACAGACTTTGATAAGTAACACTTACAGTGAAAGTCTGTTCGCCCCTTGTTTATGTGAATCTTGAAGGAATTCAGATTGAATCTCGACGGGGGACTCAAAAGTTGTGATAGAAATGTCCACATGATTTTTTTTTTTTTTCACCATTGACCTGCCTTTACAAGCCTGGTCTCTTTTCTATAACCTCACATATTTCTCTAAGAACAAATTCCCTGAGGGCAAAATACTGAAACAAGGTTACAACAAATTTATACACTGACACTCTTCAAAATATGAATAAATTGAACATCCGGTGTACTTCATAAATAAAAAAATAATAATAATAAAGCAAAAAAATGTACATTTCAGTATAAAACTGTAAGAATTAGGCGACCTCTTGTCACAGTTCCATACTTTGTGGATTTGTAAACTAGAGCTAAAGAATCATTGTGCACGTGTTGCATATCATTAATAATCCTAAGTTTACACCTGCACTGAGGTAATAAAAAATATACAAATTCCATGCTTGAGTGCTTTCATAACACATTAATTCTGGACAGTTTTTTGTGTAGAAAAATGTCAAAAAGACGTGGCTCACACGTAAGCACACAGCCAAAGCAACTCGATCATGCAAGTCTGTCTTTTCTCAAACAGGGTGTAATGAGAAGGTGAAAAAGCCAGATAGATGCATTCAAAATGAATGTTTAGGCTCAGGAGGATAAAACTATGTTTTATAAGCATGTGTTCAATCATTCAGGAGCTAGAGACCTTCAAATGCAATGTGCTTGCCCTATTACTTCCTATTACTATTACTTGAATCATTTGAGTCACTATATAGGAGATAAGCATTAAAAAAAATAGGTTCCAGGGGATGATTATTACGTTTTCCATCACAAACTAAATTCATGTGTTGGTTACGCGATATGATCTTCAAGTGGATTAAATTATAGTGTAAGTGTAAATGCATCAAGGCTAAAGAGGCTCATTCAGATTGGCCATGTTGAAAATCTTGTGGTCCATTTAACATGTCTGATGAGTTTTTTTCTCTCATATGTTTTCTATATCTCAGAACAGAAGATTGCAAACTCACTTAAAGGGGGAAGATGCTGCTCGTAAGAACAGTGTTTAAACAGTAACATATTTAAATTTAGTTTAGCACGTACAGGATGATGAAAGTTTATATTGTGTAATTATAACTTTTTTCTCTCTGAATTCAGTTTTTTTGTTTGTTTGTTTGTTTGTTTTTCCACCACGGAATAATAAAAAAAGAAATACAGAAGATAATTCAGCTTTTTAACCTCACAATTCAATTTTTCTTCACAATTGCGACTTTATATCTCACAATTCCGACTTTTATTCTCAGAATTGTGAGTATAAATCTTGCAATTCTGATTTTATATCTCACAATAGAGTGTTTTCATGACACGTCATCAATATGCCGTATTGGCAGCATTGAACGTAAGCAATGCCACTGAATTGAACAGAACTTGCATATTTTGCTGATCACTGCTGCTGAAAATGTCACTAATTGTTTTGGGCTGGACTGGGAAAAACATTTGGAGTACTACAGACTGCCAAAGGTTATAACAAATCAAGAAGAAGGGTGCATAAAACTGCCTGAGGAACAACAGACGTTTGTGGTTGGCCAAACTGAACCAGGATTTCCAGGACAAGAATCTTGACAACATCTATGTTTGTTCTTATAATTTTTGGTCAGGTGGGTAAAATATTCAGGCATGTGATCAGCTAGAGACAAAAAAAGAAGAAAAATCTGACCACGCCCAAGCCACGGCCACAAACCACGCCCCCAGCACTTCACTATTGTGAAATATTATTACAATTTAAAAAAAATAAAAATAAAAAAAGTAATATATTATAAAATGTAATGTTATTCCTGTAATGCAAAGCAGAATTTTCTTAATCATTACTCCAGTTTTCAGTATCACATGGTCTTTGAGAAATCATTACAATTTATTTGACTCTCAAGAAACATTTCTGATTATTATCAATGTTGAAAACAATTTTGCACAATGGTGATACACTTTATTTTTCAGGATTTTTTGCTAAATATAAGGTTAATGAACATCATTTATTGCATTTATCAAATAAATTAATTAAATGTGTTAATATCTTCACTCACTTTTTAATCTTTTTTTTTCCATGCATGGTGATTTTTATTATTATTATTATTATTATTTTATTATTTTATTATTAATTTCTCTGTCTTTTTTAAATATACAAATTTTTAAGTGGTAGCTATTATTGTTTCCCAAAAAATATTAAGCAGTAAAACAATTTTTAACACTGTTAATAATGAGAAATTTCTTGAGCAGCAAATCTTTGTAAACAACAGATTTATAAACGTTTCTAATGACGAATGTTGCGTTCCCAAATGCAAATTAAAGTGGATCCAACCAGTGAAATAACAATACTGTAACAGTAGCGAGTCAGACTACAGACATAATTATTATATAATTACATCACAACCGTTGCAATTTTTTATGAAAGCACTAAGCAATGTTAAATTCTTACCGCCATTCATAAAAAGTTACCGGGTAGAGTAACACCTTTCAGTGCTGATTCTACCCGCGTTTGGGCTTTGAAACATTTGAACGCTTTTAACGTTAACTGTCCTGCAGATGGCGCCGCAAACTTGTACAGCGCTCTCAGGACCACTCCATCCATGATGTTTTAGAGAACAATCTTTTCGCAGTTTATTTAATTAATTGCTTAAGGCCTTGAGTGATTTCAATTCCACCCCCCACCCCCTCCAAAAAAACAAACAAAAAAATCACATGGGTCATCCCTCAGAGGCCGAAAAATACGAAAATCCATATTTATACAGAAAAATCACATCCCTGAATACTAGAATCTTAATTAATACTGCTTGTACAGGGCCGGAGTGGGACTCCTTTTCAGCCCTGGAGTTTTAAGCCTTAGACCGGCCCACTTTAGTTTACGACTGACTATATTAAAATAACGTCATTTCCAATTCAGTGCAAATACAGTAGCCTAAGTGTTGCTTCACAGTGAAGATTAACAGTTAACACGACGTAATGTTTAACAGTATCAGAATCTATTTTCTGTAAGAATTAGTGCTCATAAATATCCAAACCTTGAAATGAAAAATAATTAAATAAATACAAATATATATTAAGCTATATGTATAAAAATAAAGATTAAAATAAAATGTATTGCACTTTCTAATGACACTATCATGTCTTTTTCAAAGAAACAGCTGCTTTATAACTTCAAATATTTTTCATAAATATGAGAACATTAAAGGGTAAATCTCCAACACTATTCTTTAAAACATCACAAACATGTCCTTTTCTGCAATATCAGAATCATCTGATGTCATAAATTATCTCAGGGCATTTTTCATTGAGCAGGTGTAATATTCATTAATATTAATATTAATTATTCGAATTCTTATATTCACTCAATGACAATCCTACCTGACCATTCTAATGTGCTGGGCTCATGACTGGTGCTTGGTAACGTTACGGGGACTGGCTCTTCACTGTTAGCAGCAAACTGGACTAGAGGCTGCTGCTGCTGAAGAGCTACAATAAAAAAAGTTGATACATAAACATGAACGGTGGTTTGCAGACATCGTTGTTTTCCACTGCTCCTAACTAACGTTAACTTACCGGCCGTTTCATCGTCTTCATGTGTTGTTGTACTCTCGCTGCCGCTGGTTTTAACGAAAAATGTAGCCTACTCAGCTTAGTACATTTGGCCACCTCAGTTTCTAGAGCTTTCTTTCTTTTTTCTTTTTTTTTTTTTTTTTTTAAATCTGGCCTTTTCAGCGCCACCTTTGCTCTTTTTATTATCCATTTTTCATCTCTCGCATATCTCTTAACAACTGATTTTGCTGTTGAGCAAGGTGCCGCTGTCGGGGGAGTCGAATGATAATTGCGTCATCACGCAGGCTGCATTCTGCTCATGGGGCTGCGAGAAAATAAATAAAAAGAGTGGAGCTGCGGTAAAATAATGAATAAAAAGAGTGAGGCTATGGTAAAATAAATAAATAAATAAATAAAATGTGCGACTGCTGTGAGTGCAGGCAGCTAGGGACACCGGCCCTCGCGGCCCAAAAACGGACCGGCCCACTGGGAATTCTCCCGGTCCTCCCGATTAGCCAATCCGGGCCTGTGCTTGTATGTATCTTTACCACCTATTAACTTCAGTTTTGTCAAAAGATTTTGACCTTTCCTGCTTACTAGGTCTTTCTCTATATGATTTAGCAGCTTCCACACATTTTTCCCGGGGTTAGACAGCATTAAATAGCACAACAATGTATCTAGTAGTACATTAACCGTGCAATCAGTGCTGTTGTTTACATCCGAGTATCTCCAATATGGTGGCGCATCCGGTAACTGACCAAACCGTGACGTGCAAGTGCAAACCCTCTATTGACCCTTCGCAGGGAGTTTGATTGACAGAATACAAATCTACCATTTTTGTCTGACAAACAAACCAGACAGGATAGTATATTAACATAGGTGGGCTTAAACTTGTGTACTGACATCTTTCAACGGTTAGGGTTATGCATTTTATGCTATAATTAGTAAAGAGGGACAGATGTTCAGTTCATGTGTTCCTTTTTGAACTGAGGCGCTACAGCAATCTGTCACAACACAGTAAAGAGCCACAAAATGGTATTTACAACGTGAGAGCGTCATGGCTTGTCGAACATAGAAACAGTAATAAAGCGGGACAGGTCTTTACAAAAGGTCAATTCTTGCCTATTTTTTCTGTCCACATTTCAGAAGAGAAAGAGAATTTAGAATAGTTCTCTTCCTGTTCAACAACATGTTTGCTAGAAGAGTTGATAAGACAGGCCTCCATGGAAACGACCCCCGGGATAATGACTAAAGCACATCAGCGCTACTTTTTAAGAGTAGTTCAAGTTGTCTCGGCTGAAATATGAGGTAAATAGTCTTCTCATCAAAAGATCCATTCCATTTGTATTTAATGTCTAATAACGTTCAACTTAAATTAGCTCCCGGCCAGTCTTATGAAGTTGTCCTCCAGGCTAGAAGCACTTAGCCACAAGCTGCAAAGGCATTTTAACATAATAAATGCTCTCGGTACAATAACCATGACATTAATTTATGCAGGTAAAGTATTATAGTTCATGTGAATAAGAGACATGCACCCAATTAGCCTGATAATAGAGAAAGGACTACAATCTAGTTTTACGCTCCATGTGCTCCACATTTTGCCTTTATTTTATATACACTAGCAGTCAAAAGTTTGGACACACCCTCTCATTTAATGTTTTTTCTTTTTTCTATGACTATTTACATTGTAGATTCTCCCTGAAGACATCAAACCTATGAATGAACACATCGAGAAATAAGTAGTAAACAAAAAAGTGTGAAATAACTCTAGATATGTTTCATACTTTAGATTCCTCAAAGTAGCCACCCTTTTTTTTTGTTGACCTTTTGTTGAATCCTTGGCCTTCTCTCAATGAGCTTCATGATGTAGTCACCTGAAATGATTTTCATTTCACAGGTGTGACTTGTCAGGGTTCATTTGTGGAATTTCTTGCCTTCCTAATGGGGCTGGGACCATCAGTTGTGCTGTGCAGAAGTCAGGTTGGTACACAGCTGACAGCCCTATTTGACAACTGTTACAATTCATATTATGGCAAGAACCAATCAGCTAAGTAAAGAGAAATGACAGTCCATCAATACTTTAAGAACTGAAGGTCAGTCAGTCCAGAAAATTGCAAAATGTCCCCAAGTGCAGCTGCAAAAACCATCAAGCGCTACGACGAAACTGGCTCACATGAGGACCACCTCAGGAAAGGAAGACCAAGAGTCACCTCTGCTGCTGAGGATAAGTTCATCCGAGTCACCAGCCTCAGAAATCGCAAGCTAACAGCCCCTCAGATTAGAGCCCAGATTAATGTGTTCTAGTAGCAGACACATCTCTACATCAACTGTTCAGAGAAGCTGCTAAAAAAAAACTACTAAGGAAAAGCAACAAGCAGAAGAGATTTGTTTGGGCCAAGAAATACAAGGAATGGACATTAGACCAGTGGAAATCTGTGCTTTGGTCGACGAGTCCAAATCTGAGATCTTTGGTTCCACCCGCTGTGTCTTTGTGCGACGCCGAAAAGGTGAACGGATGGTGCTACATGCATGGTTCCCACCGTGAAGCATGGAGGAGGAGGTGTGATAGTGTGATGGTGATTTATTCAAAATTGAAGGCATACTGAACCAGCATGGCTATCACAGCATCCTGCAGTGACATGCCATCACATTCGGTTTGCATTTAGTTGAATCATTTATTTTTCAACAGGACAATGACCCCAAACACACCTCCAGGCTGTGTACAGGCTATTTGACCAAGAAGGAGAGTGATGGAGTGCTGTGCCAGATGACCTGGCCTCCACAGTCACCTGACCTAAACCCAACTGAGATGGTTTGGGATGAGATGGTAAAAGAAGGCAGAGTAAAGGCAAAAGGGCCAACAAGTGCTTAGCATCTCTGGGAACTCCTTCAAGACTGTTGGAAAACCATTTCAGGTGACTACCTTATGAAGCTCATCGAGAGAGTGCCAAAAGTGTGCAAAGCTGTAATCAAAGCAAAAGGTGGCTATTTTGAAGAATCTAAAAATATAAAACATGTTTCACACTTTTTTGTTTACTACGTAATTCCATATGTGTTCATTCAGTTTTTAGTCTTCAGTGAGAATCTACAATGTAAATAGTCATGAAAATAAAATAAAAAAACATTAAATGAGAGGGTGTGTCCAAGCTTTTGACTGGTAGTGTATGTATAGAATTAGTATGGCTTTGGTTGATCAGCAATAGCATGGCAACTGCTTTCTGCGTGTTATTTCTTTATGTTATTCAGGAAGTAACAGGAGTGGTTTCCTTTTCCCTTATTTATTCCAAGAGCTCAATAAATAAGATTATATCATGAACATTATTTAGTTACTAATAAAGCTGATCGCATTATGGAAAACATAACAAGGAAACACAACAGAAATAATGAAATAAATGATCTGTGGTTATCACTATTACATAATAGAAAATATTAGGCCTACTTTGTTTTATTTTTGAATTAGCGGTGGTAATAGATTATGTAATAATATATAATATAGTAATGTGTGTCTTTTTAATTTGATTAGATTTAACAATAATTAACACCATGTTTTGAAGACATTCCTTATAATATTACAAAATCCTTAAGAGAAAAATGGTTTTGAAAGCTTGCAGGGTAATGTATTTTTCCTTGTTTTATGGACATTTTAACAAATTATCCCTAATTGACAGGATTTTAAGCTTTGCTTGGGTGCACCTTGGATGTTCTCATCTCCATGGCAACAGAGATACTCTTCTGCCACTCATGACAGCCGAACATTTCTGCTCTTGTTCAGAGCACTGCTTCATTGGCTTTTTCTCTACAAACCACATCAGCAAAACCGTGCCAGTTACATCATCTGTGATTTGTTAGATCTGATCAATTTGTCAATTTAACAAGTGTAATTTAACAGTGATTTCACATAAAACTGAAATGTTTGGAAAGATTTGGAGGGAATATCTGTATTCTTTCATTCATACAGATTTTCCCGAATGCATCTGTTTTTTTCAACAGCAATACTTTGCATTGTACAAATAAAAGATATGCTCTAGATGGAAGCAGGTCTGGGAGCTCCAAACTACATGAATGAGAGGAGATGTCAGTTGAGCATATTTAATATTTTAGACTTTAATGCATCACTGCTTGTGTATTATTGGCTAAAAGATCAGGAATCACGGCGCTCAACATAACACCCAAAAAGGCATATTCAAAAGGAAGCAATAATAAATCTTTGCCAGTGCGTCACCCTTGTAAATTATTGATTGTAAATTGTTTGACTCATTAACACCATCATCTATATTAATCTTTTATTTGCTTTTGAGAGACAGATCAAGCCACTCTTTATTTTACGGGACCATTTGTTCTCCCAAGAATGGAAGGATTTAGGTGCCACTAAATTCTGTGTTCTGTAACACGACAGTGTCGCTGTGAAAAATGTTAGAGCCTTTGAGTGAAAAATTGGAGTTTGGATCAGGGTCAGCTCCTATAAACTACAGTACAGCTACTTTAAAGAGACATGGTGTTCAGCTCTGATTACAGCTATTGGACCATCCATTGTGGTTTTGGGTCACATGGGTCACTGACAATAGGTCTACTAATAAAAAGCTCATTTGGAGAACCACAACATAGTGTCCTGTGTAATCTTCTTAAACTTAAAGGAACAGTTTGTTAAAAAATCTGCTGAAAATGTACTAAGCCTCCAAAATGTAGATCGCAGAACCATACGGTACTATGCAAAAGTCTTAGGCCACTAGTATTTCACCAGCTAAAAAATGGTTGAAAATCTGTTATTTCTATCTTTTGCCTTAGTCTGTCAGTAGGAAATATTAGTTTACATTTTCAAACATTCATTTTGTCATTAACTGTGATACAAACTAAATCTAAACGTCTTCGAGACGTTGCCGCAGTTCTTCTGGATTTAGTCTGTCTCAGTTTGTTCTGTTTTTTCATGTCATTCCAGACAGACTGCATGATGATGAGATCAGATCTCTTTGTGGGGCACTGGCTGATGTCAGACTCCTTTTGCAAACAAAAATCTCACTGGATTATTACAATTAATGGCAAAATGAATGTTCGGAAATGTAAACTGATATTTCCTACTGGCACACTACAGAAAAGCATTTTTTGTCTGAGAAAATACTAGTGGCCTAAGACTTTTGCACAGTATGTTCCAAAAAATGTAATTGTAGTAAAGGGACAAGGTAACATTCAAAATCAGCAGAAAAGATATGAAAATATTTACTATTACATCACCTGCTCACAAAAGTGAATGAGTGCTGTCAGAAGGATAACACAAAAAGCTGATAAAAACATCACAGTACAACATGTATTTAACCCTAAATGCTACACTAACTGTAATATAAATATTGTTCAGGATCATTTAAATTAAATATGGTCAGGCTTATTATTGCACATATTATTTAGTACAAAAATCTCCTCAAAATATTAACTAAATAGAACTGAACTATATATTACAATTATTTAATTGAATAAAAGTTACACTTAAGGTGTTTGGTCACATTTGACTGTCAAAGAGTATGAGAACATATTAATGCTGTCTCTTTATCACTCCCCAGAATAAAATGCAATTGTAAAACGTATTCAGAGCTATCAATAAATAATCAATGCACATTATGTGTTAATAATTACTCGAAATTGCTGCAAATATAGTGAAACTGCTGTCTATCCTAATTAAACCCATTCAAACACACTGACAGCGCGGAGTTGTTTGGAATAATTGGGAGCTCCATGAACCACGTGAAATCAAAGCGTGTCGCAACTCTGATTCTCAACGGCTCTGGTTTAGGTGTAGTGCAGATGGTACGTTATTTTAAAACGTCACAGAGCATTAGAGTTATAGCGCCACTCAATGGACATTTCAAGTCAGAACTGCGGTGACACATACAAAACCAATTTCAAATAAAACACCATATACGTTCATCTGTTCCCGTTGAAAAAAACTGTTCCGTTGAAAAAACCTTTGCTTCAAAAACGCTCTTCAGAAACCTACGAGTGACGTCACTGACACTACGTCCATGTTTTTTTAGTCTATGGAAAAGACGCTCTGAGCTGCAGAAAAACACGCCGGCGGTGGCATTTAAAAAAGCGCTCAGAACTTTTTTGAAAACACGGTCTACTCCATAGGGTTATAATGTAAAACAGACGCTGGCAGTTAAAAAAAGACGCCAAGTGTGAACACGGCCTTTTAGTGGACATTTCACATCCAATATGTCATGAAACGTACATGGTGGTACGTATTTCACGTCTTGTGAAAAAGATTCCACAGGTAGCCTGCATTTTCGTCATGAGATCAGGTTGAGTAAGTGATGTAATGCCAAATTTCTCCCAAACTCTAACAACTAAAAAAAAAAAAAAACTCATCTACATCTCGGATGGCCTGAACATGAGTGTTTACATTTTCAGCAAATTTTCTTTTTTTGGCTGAACTATTACTGTAACTAATGTTCATAATGTATATGCAGATTTTAAAAAACTAAATCTGTCAAATCTTGTATCAGATCAGTTGAAGTAGCCTACAGTAGGGCTGTACAGAAAACTCAAAGACGACTCAAAAAGATCTGTCTGCAGCAAATCTAAATCACAGGAACACCTCAAAGGCATGCAAAAATGATTTTATGTGAACAGTGTGCACTTCTGTTAAAAATCAGCTTCAAAATCTGGCTTCAGCAACCCAGGAGCCAAAAGATAATTGGATTCCTTTAATTTATGTCACATCTCTATTTTGCACCTTTATGCACACTAGTTTCTGCATGATGGATCATACTTGAAGTAATGCTAGGTAATGCTCACCCAACATGTCCTCAGAATATAATTTCTTTCATTTAACGTTTTCAACGGAAAATGATTTTGCAGACATTTACATTAACATAATTAAAAAAATACCAATTGGATTATCTGGGACTTTGCAGCTAACACCTGACATCTGATACTAATAACAGAATTACACGATAACATAAAAACATTAAAATGAAGGAGCACTCTGAGCCCTTTGTATTTGTAATTTGTACCTTTCATTGGATTCAGCGGCCTGTAGCAAATCATTACAATCAATGGAGACCATCAGTAAAATTAGTATGTCTCTAAACCCCAATAGCCTACATTAGCAAGCCATAATGTTAAGTTCAAAGCGTCAAGTGGCAGTCATGGAGACCATTGTTTAATATGCAAAATCCAAGATCCAGTATCTGGAAATATCAATACATTCTATTAATGTGTTTTATGTCACATTAAAACATTTGTAACTATTGATTTTTTTTTTAATATTTTGAAGTGAAAAATGAACCGCTTTTGTTGTGAAGGAGCTGTTTCACTTTCCGCTCATCTGAACATGAGAAGAAATGATGAAAGACACGAGCAATCACATACAGTGCTCACTGACAGCACTCATCAGCTACAAATATATAGAAATAGCCGAGTTATTAAGCTAAATCTGACATTTATTACAACAGTTAAGTCTAACACCTGCATGCAGCTGAGCTAGACTAGTAATATCTACTCATTTAATAACAAAATACAAGTTAGCAACACCTTAATTCAGACTTATCTAGTGTAATGTGCTGTGCTTCATTTGAGGACACCATGTGAGCTGTCAAATTTTGTGACATATTAATAACTCTTTGTCAATGTTATAACGCTGAAATGAGAAAAAAAGCTCAAGCGTTGTACAGTTGCCATGGATACCTCAGACAAACGTGTTTTTGGAGGGTTACCTCAGACGAACTGTTTATTTATCGTCAGGTGACGATAAAGTGTGCGCTATGATTAACTTGTATTCTAACGTCTGAGGTTAATGAAATGTTAAACTCACGTCGAAAGTAATATCATGTTAAAAGATATGTAGGCTATATTTTCAGAATCCCCAGCCTTTTGTTTTCACTTGGTTTTGTAGAGTTAAATCTCAAATTGGGGAATCAGCTACCCTATAATACTGAATTATCCCTTAAACTCAGCTAAGATGAAGATGCAGAGGGGTAATTGTAAATTCACAGCTTCGCCGATGATAAAGTGAGGAACTGGAAAGCCATCAGTGACTGCTGAAAAGCCTCTAGTCATGTGCATATATATGTGACGTCATTTTGTTGAATAAAATGCGAATACGCGCTATGAGAGACGCTCGATACAATTTCACGAGGGTAATGTAAGAACAGCAGGGATAGATTTATTGTAGAGTCATAAACAATAGAGACTGGTAGCTATACTTGCAGGAGCAGCAGAGCGGCTAAGGCAGAACGGTTGGGACTCAAGAGCGTTTTGAAGTCGGACAGGTATCGATATCAGAGAACGTGATTGATAAACCTCGGGCGCGTAAAGAAATCTACGAATCTACAGCATTTGCCATGGAAACCAGTGGCAACATTTCGGACTTTCTTTATGCGCTGTCTAACCCAGTTATGTCGAACAGCAGCGTATTCTGCCGAAACTTCAGCAACAGCTCCAGTCTTGTGAACATGAACAGCTCCAGATGTGACAGGACGGCTGAGCTGGACAAAAGCTCAACTCCTGTGATAGTAGCGATCATCATCACAGCGTTATACTCTATAGTGTGTGTGGTGGGACTGGTGGGCAACGTCCTCGTCATGTATGTTATTATAAGGTAAGAGATGACACGTAAGTAAATTATTTTACCTGTAGCCATCTGAGATGGATGGCTCCCTCTAAACAGTCCTATTAGAGGATAAACAGCTGCTTTTAAAAACTAGGCTACTTGGAAACCTGTTGAAAGAGATTCTGACAGTGTTTCAATCCGTGTTTCTGGCCATTAGTGTCGCAAACAACACGTTCATTGCAAAAACTCGTTCAGTCACAAAAACGGCCTGTCAATAATAGCTGTAGTTCATATATGTTATATATAAAGATATATAAAGTATGTCTGCTTCTCATTTATAAAATATAAATGCTTCTTAGCTCACCACAATAGGCTATATTTCATATTCACCGACGAAACTGAGTCCGTACGCATTTCTATTACGTTCCTGTCAGCGCACTGGAGACCAACACAATACAACGTGTCATTCGCACTGTGTATGATATGATATGGTGAAGTACGCATTCTTCTCAGTCACACGTGTTAAGTAAAATATCGACATTCGAATAGAGATGTTGTATGGAGAAGAACAAGCAAATGGAACAAAACTGGGCGGATGCTTCACATGAATAATCAATGCTGAAATGTAGCAGAAACTGAATGGCTAATAATAAGTGATGGTTATAAAAAAATCAAAGGAAATATAAAGGAAAAAGCATAGCTTCAATGCAGTGTGTTTGTACACATGCCCATGCTGTTTTCACTTCATGCACCTACAATTCACAGTTGTCAGCTGCTAAGATGATTCAGAGGTGTTTTTGTGACTTGCCTCATATAACTATAGTTTGACCTGATCCTATAAATCTAGGATCACAGTCATAGGCATAAAGGAAGGATGCAATCAATAGAGTAATTAAAAACAAGTGAATGAATTTCAATGAGAGAGTGAGGCTTGTTTGTCTTCGAGAATTGTGATTAAATAGGTGTCACTGTATTTCAGATCACGCACACATTAACTGCTTAATTTGGAGATGCTTTGTCTCAGATGTTGAATACCCTTTATATCCACTTCCTGAACTGTATAATATTTGCTCATCAGAAACGTCACTGAAATTAACAGATATATGAAGTGTAAAGACATACAGGAATTTGTTTTATATTGCTGAAGCATAAGGTCATCTGATTTTCTAAGTTTGTGGAGACTCAGTGCTTTCTAAGAGTTTATGAGCAACCAATCACTGTTTTAGAGGCGGCTGTCTACAGTGAGAAGCATAAGACAGCTATAGCGCAGTAGGTGCAATCTACTTCTGTGATTAATGAGCCGGTTGCAGCCTGGGATCGGTTTATCGACCCCCATCATGTGGTAATAAAATAAGCCTTGGGAGAAATAAAAAATATTGAGAAATTACATAAGGCATTTTGGAAGTACATTACCATGTTTCCTCTCACGCAGTTATCTAAAGAGTTTAGGAACAAGCTGGGAAATCATTTTGCTTTAATGCAATATTTCACTCCAAAAAATAAAAGTTTTATCATTCCAAACCTGTTTGACCGTAATTTTTCTGTGGAACACCAAATATATTTTGCAGAACTCTTTTTGCTCATCCAGTGAAAATCAGTGAGGTCCAAAATAACACTGGATCCCATTCACTGTATGTGTGAAAAAAAAACACATTTTAAAAATTATCTTCTGCATTCCACTAAGGAAAGAAAGTCATACAGGTTTGAAATGACATGGGGTGAGTAAATGATGACATAACTGTCCTTTTATGGTTCCCAACTGAGGTTTAAAATACAAAATATGAGGCAGTGCAAATATCCAACTTCACCCCCCATTGTTCAGATGTTTACCCTTAGTAAAAACTAAATGTCACCTCTTTATGCTCTTGTCAGGGCTATTCAATTCATTTGGGGGCTGAATTATCAAACTGAAATTTTGAAGGGGTCCAAGGGTGTGGGGGCGCAATCCCAAGACATTGAAATGCATTTATGAAATCATTTTTCTGTAAGCAATTCTGATTAATCGCATATAAATATATTTATACTATCATAATTTCACACTGAACCTGCAAATTAATATAGAAACAACATAAAGATGGTATCTTTTTATTAAGGTAGCCTATTATTAATAAAGACTATTATTGCTGACCAATAATGTTACTGATTTCTCTATTAAATCCATTTTCCCTTCAAGCTATTAATTAAAGCCATTCAACATTACAGTATAATTGAAATCCATTATATAAAACATTTAATAGGCTCTGAAAAATATTACTTTTAATTTAATTGAACTTAAAACAGTCTTCACATGAACTATGATTTGTATATGCATACAGTCAAACTAAAATTTATTGAGACATCTTCAACATTTCTGACATTATCACAGTTTATTCACTATAGTTTAGAAAATGGTAACAAAATATGACAAGAACTCAAGAGTTAATCTGTGTCAGAACAAATTCATCTTTATAATGTCCGATAACTTTGATAGAAAGGTCAAAGGTGTCTGAATAATTTTTGGCCACAAACTTTTATCAGTTTTACTGGTAGTCCACCGCATGAAGAATTGTTGGTTATAATGTAACAGTTTACTTTAGTTTGCTATCCTCACTTACATAAATGAACTATAATGTCCTGCACCCACTAGTAAAAAAAATGATATCTGGTGTCTGAGTAATTTTTGGATTGTAGATTAATCTTTATTCAAGCTACAAAAGTTAATCAGAGACTAGAGCAGTCTAGTGATTTCTCTTTTTCTTTTGTTATTTTACATCAATGACAGACTGCAGGTTTCTCTTTAAAAGCAGCGCTATCTCTTTAAATCCTGACACATATGATGTATATCTACCACACAACCACTCTTCTCCCAACTCTTTATGGTCATGTAAGACTTTATAACTCATTTAAGACTGTGTGTGTTTATAAGGGTAATTCGCCAAAACCATGCATTTTGACATAATTGTGTGTGTTTTAGTCTGTTGAAGTGCTACTGGTGCGCTATTTGAGATGGAACAGCGTGCGTACAGCCGAAAGCACAGACTTTCAAACATTTGATAATAATATTCGCCCAGTGTCTGCGTTATTTCTCCCCAGAAGTAATGACCAATAACACATCTTTAAATTCATTTAAACTACAATTGTGGATATCTCATAACTCCCTCATACAAACGCTGCTGTCTATTAATGTTGCAGCCTATGGTAGTTTGTTGTAATAGAGTGGTGGAACTATGATGTCACCTTGTAGGCCGATCGGCTGTTAGCATGGCACTGGTTCCCTCAACAAAAAGGCAATAGGATTTTCCCATAGGCTTTTGGATTATCGCAAAAAATAAGCTCTGTGTTCAACCATAGTTCATGGAATTTACACGTTTTGTCCATCTAGATAATTTTCACAATATAATATAATTTTTATGAATTTTGGAGCCTAAATACAAACGGCAGAACTAAAAAGCTAAACTTAGGCTATAAACGAACTACACCACGATCGCTCGAGTTCAACGACACTTGATGCTTCTGACAAGTATTTCAAACTTATTTTTAAAAGCATGTTCAGTGAGAAGGATTTTCTCTGTGGATGAATTTTATTCCACATTACATGAACCTTTTCATATAAAACTGAAATAAATACAAAACTAGAGCCAAACTAAAACCGAAATGAAACATTAATAATAAACCGTAAGGAGTGAATAAATGAAACAATCATAACTAAAACAAATACGAAACACGTATTTCTGTACATTTCGCAATGAGGTGCATTAAAAGTAAAAATCCTTAATTAATATGAATATTTTAATGAAAAATTAGTCTCCACGTAGTATTTAATGAAAATCTAGTGCATGAAATTATTAAATAACAGCAGAGTGAGCAAGTTTTCGATTATGGTAAAATTTATTTTATTTTAGTTACAAAAAGTACCACGTTTCAGCTGTCATTTTGTTAGGGTGGTTACACAAAATGTTATTTTATCCTTGCTTCTAGAAAATCCACAGTCTTTCTGCTTTCCAACAGCTTCATGTGGCCGTAAACATTTCATTTCGTGGCTTCAAGCTCTATGCATCATTAAAGTTTCACCGTGACCACATAAAGTCGGTAAATGTGGTGTTTACATGGAATAATTGTAATATGAGTGTACCTTATGGTACGAACCCAGAGTCTCCACTGGTTCAGTAATAAAACGAGCATCTTCCATAAGAAACTTGTGGTTGCATTTCGGGGCAAAGCACACACACAAAAAAATCATTGTCGAACAACAATATAAAATACAGGGAACTAGTATCCTGTACTACAAATTATACAAAAATGATAAAATACTATAAATTGATCAACTGTCCGGCATGATGATGTTTAATGTCTCCGACAGCACCTGTAGTCCCATTTAGCAACTTGTTAGCAACTGTCTTTTTAAAGGAACGTAACAGTTTTAAAAAATCACGAGTGTGGTGTAACTGGTGCGTTTTAAGTCGTAGAATAAAACGTGAAAGTACCTTGAGCTTGTGTTAACCACGGACCTTATTTAAGGGATTTAACCAAAATCCCATTCAAAAAACCCATTGACTTTGGGACGATGGAACCGGAAGTGCTAAAATGCTAACTCGCGTCCGGGTTTTTGCCTACAAAGTGACGTCATAGTTCCACCACTCTATTGCATCTCTTCCTTTTCTTTTTTTGGCTGGCCCGGGGCCAGTGTTGCCACCTTGTGGACAAACTAATTAGTGCGAAAACAATTCAAGGCATATCTGCAACCTGTGTACTCTTCCCTCGGGCTGGATGAAAATGACTGACGGACCAGATTTGGCCCGCGTGTCACCAATTGAATAGCCCTGGTGTAGAGAGCGTCTGACTTTTTTATACTTAGTGTAAATAATGGCTTATGAAATATTAGCATACCATTTTTTAACTGTATTAATGCCAAGTTCTGTCATGAAACTCGATAGCACAGGCTGATGGGTCCTTACCACAAACTGATGATATTCACGACATGCACAAGCTGATTGGTTCATGTTGCATATGCAACCAATGAACTTGCTGCTTTACACTTACATGGCTGGTTAGCATTCACTAGAGGTGCTCACAGTGCACTTTTAGAGTTTTTCTGAAACCCTCTACCTCCCCAGCTTCACCTGTATAGATTTGCCATGGGTTATTATATGCTATTTGTGCAGCATCAGTATGTTTTAAAAACTCTCAGCAGCATATCAGCATATGTATTGGCATTAACAAGTTCCTGTACTTGCGTTGCACTAGCAGCAGCAGCAATAATCTACAACAGCAATAACCAACAGCATCTATTGAACAAAATACATTACCAGTCATACAGAACAAATACATTACCAGTCATATCGTTACCATGCTAAAATCTTCAGAGAATTGTCATGATAGAACTGTAGTTTGTTTATAAGTCTGCAGGTACTAGTATTGTGGAGTTCAAATATATTTAAGATCACTGTCTAAAACACATCAGAAAATCCTACATACAATCCCAAGATCAAAAGTCAAGATCAAAGGCACTTCCTTCAAGTCCTGCTTCTGCAACTTTTTAGTGTCACACATGTACCAAAACCAACCCCCTTATACTACAGCACTCATTTAAGAAAAACTTTGAGTTTTTTTTTTTTTTATAGAGTTAATAATTTATAGAGTTCCACATAGAATTCCCTTGGTACAAAGCCTAGATGTTTATTAGAAAAACTTTGCCTTTTAAATAGTTTGTTTTCCTTTTGGTGTCAATATGATAAACACCAATATTTAGCCACAGCTGTAAAAAGTTTTCTAAAACAGTTATAGCTTGACACTTTAGCTTGACACTGTGGAAACTGGACCTTAAAGAGTATGGCCAGAATATTTCTTTTTTATGAACTGATAACCAAACCTGTTGAGCATCCAGTGTTCAGCGATTCTTCCAAGTGAGAAACATTCACAGTTGTGCACAGTTAAGTGCCAAGAGAAGGCAAATGCTGTGAATTTAATAGCATATGCTTCTTGTTGTCATGGAGAAGCTCATGCGATTGTTTACAGCATTCGAGCTTCGGCAATAACTGTGTTCTTTACATATATCCTGCAGCTACAAGCAAATGAAAAACAAATGGAAAACATTCATCAATTATATTTCTTTTTGCTGAAGGATACTAGAATTAGAGTAAACATTTGTACATTTCAATTAATTTCGGATTTGTTTCTCATGTACATCATGAGAAAAGGTTAAAAGCTGTTCTTGTTTTTACTACTCTTCCACAGAAAAGTACACAAGCGATGAGGCACAAAAAAATCAATACTGCCCACAATTTCTCTCATTTGTTTTATTTATCAAAAGCTGGCTGATATCCCTCCCTTATCTTTGCATATTTTCCCCTTGATTTGTGCCAAATGAAGCTTGAACATTCAATTATTAAGATAAAAGTAAAAATCGTATCACAGAGACGACCAAAAGAGAGGTTATTGAGTTCACACTCTGCTCTCGACAGCTGAATGATGAATGTGCTCAGGTCTTAGACAGCGCACACACTTTACACCATTTTCACTTTATAGCATTTCAAACTCTACTTCCGAATTTTCAGGTAAATGTACCCTTCATGTATACTGAGCTAACAAAAGGGATGGTAGCCACAAATGTTTATTGATCCTTGTGCAAGCTTAATGGTTCTTATGATCCATTATAAAATATGTGTAAATAGGGCTTGTGTCAGGAAGGAAGTTGTTTTGAGAGGTTGTATCCCCTCAGGTAATGTTTTTACCGATAATGTCAAAAAAATTATGCAAAAACAAAAAGTACATATTACTATTCTGACTCAGTTATGCTGTGCTGAAAATACAGAGGTCATGTTAAATATGTGCCTCTAAAACTGGCAGAAGATATGTAAAAGTTGAATTGGATACATATTATGTAAACAAAAGTGTTGACAGTTTGTAAGATGAAAAGTGGAATCTGAAGAAAAATGGTAACCTTTATTGAAACTTTATTAGTGATTTTATATATATGTTGTGTATGGCTATAATGCTTTACTATTAGTGTCACTGCTGAATAATCCACACAGTGCAGTGTGCACAAAAGAAACACCAAGAGTCAATGCTGTTGAACAGATGTTCACAGGAGGATATAGAGCTCTGTTGGCCAATCAAGCTTGATGTTGGACTGGAGCTGTTGTGCTGTGTGAATGAACTAAATGAGAATATTTGAGGCCAAGCTTCTCTGCAGAATCATAAAAAAAACAGATAAAACCACAGTCCTTGCCTAGGCTGATGAAGGGTCAGAAATGAACATTTCCATTAAGGGGCAATGTTTGCCCCCTGAAATTGATTTCCAGTGGCATTTTTTAACTTTTGTGAGGGTAATTTTTATAATCTTATTATTATAAAATGATTATTATTATAAAAAAACATACTATTTTCAGTATGTTGTCGTTAATGTCAAATACTGTACATAAATTTACCCAATTACTTTAATCAAGACTGTTTAAATTTGTATCTAAATTATACATGGGAAAAACAGGAGCTTATAGGGCTGCAATATTATGACAAAAATCATTATTGTAGATTTTTGCTTTTTATATTGTAATAATTATTATTAATATTGATATAGAAAACAATATCAAAAGTTGTTTTTTTATTTTAGGCACGTCACATTCTGGCTTAACGTGTCAGTCCATGTGACACTAGCCAACTCTAGCATAAGTTATGCAAAAACACACATTATAATCACTGAAGCTGCAAAATTTTATTTACATCAAATTTACACTGTTGGTGTATATGATGAGGGAATTCACAAGCATGCGCAATCAACAACAGCTCTGGCTGATCTAAGCGCCTCTGGTTGGTGGGTTTTCAGCGCTGACTAATCTAATTGGCCAATGCATTCCTAAATTCATCAAAAATGTGTTTGATATACCCATTTGATGATTGGTTATAAGGCTCAACGCTGCACAAAACAGCACATAAAAGCAATCTGATGCAGTGTGAGCGAATCTAAATTTAATTCCGCAAATTTACACTTTTCATTCATTTTCACATATAATTTTAATCACAACAGCCATAATACACTGTTTAATTGTGCAGAGGCAAATTTTGCCCCTTTGTCTTTAATTTATGGGACATTTTTGCCATAAGCCCTCATTAATGTCCGACCCTAGAACTGCAGAACATGCTTATAAAACACAGAACGTTATTGTGTGTTGGTGTGGATGCTAATATATTTATCACTGTTGACGTAAACAGTCCTTGACTCTAAAAATACAGTAAAAATTGTAATTTAAACTGTAATTTACACACACACACACACACACACTATATTTTAAACTGGAAAATCCAGCAGCCCTTTTCAGCCAAAAAATAATTTAGCTTTTACAACAAAGTAGGTTTTCCACAAGCTGAGGTAAATAGTAATACATAGAAAGTCCACAGTGTCATAGACACAGATACACCATGGTAACTCACAACACTAAGATGATGCAATAAACATGAATTAAACAACATAAGTTGTAACATAAAACCCTAATGTACATACAATAACTGATACCAAAAACGATTTAATTAAAATACAATCAAATGTGAAATGTGAAGGGAATTCTGTTTTGTTTTTCACTGTAAATTTTAAGACAATTTTTATTTTTTAACTTCCAAAAACAGTACATTTAACAGTATTTTACTGTAAAATCACATGAAATGCAAGTTTAGACCTATTGCAGTTTTCCCTGTACATATAGTAGTAAAGAGAACTTAACTTAACCGTTAATTAATTGTGTGTCTTACCCTGTTATTTTAATGTATTTTCTTAATTACTGCACGTTGTTATCCTTCTCGTTATTTCCCTATAGCGGCTAATGAACCGGGAGTCTCAGCCATAGGCTTACTTCATTAAAGAAAAAGGTATAGTAAATGAAAATAAATAATGTTCAAAGCCCCAACAGATTCTTAGAGATACTTCAGCCTCTACACTCTTAAAAAAAGGTGCTTCACAATGCCATAAAATAACCTTTTTTGTTTAAATGGTTCTATAAAGAACCTTTAACTTCTGAACAACCTTTCTGTTTTCACAAAAGAAGGTTCTTTTGATTATAAAAAGAAAAGAAAGAGAATGGTTTTGACTGAATGGTTTTTTGTGGACCCAAAAATGGTTCTTCTATGGCATCACTGTGAAGAACCTTTTAAAGCACCTTTATTGTGTAAGAGCCATGGAATGACTTGAAAAGCACTATTTGTCAGCACCCTTATCCTTGACAGATGCCAAGACATCTGATTGGCATGGAAACATAAGCACACAAGCGGGCTGGTTGTTGTTGGGACTCCAGGTGCTGGCACTGGACTCCAGCCTAGTAAGCGTACATTAGCTGTGTCTGACAGTCTGAAATGTAAACGTCGCCTTTGATTAGTTTTGAATCAGCATAGGCAACTCATGCATGACTCACCCAGAATAGTCTGTCTTGATCCATTTTGGTTACATTATAATATTTTCCTCTGCCATTTTGGAAGCTTTGAAATCAGAAGCACGTAATGACAAAGAAAGAAAAGAAGCTTTGGATTTATTCATCCGTTTCTATCCCATTTTCTTCTTTTCTGCCTTTTATAGATGAAAAACGTTTGCTGATGCCCATTTTAGAAGCGTGACATTTGGATTGACAGCTTGCATTTAAAAGCTAATAATTGGGTATTCAAACCGTGTTTGTTTCATATACATGCTATCAAATCAAAGAGACAATAAAGCGATAACCAGGATGTAGTTTTAAAGCTTCAATTATTCTGAGTCATCATCCTTTATTTGTGATGCACATCTCCCACTTATGGCAATCAAATGCCATTTGGAGTTAATGCTTAAGTGCAGCGTCTAATTCACAAACACCATAAAGTTCATTTGTTCCAAGTGTTTTCTCAACCAATATCTGGTATTTAGCATAGCAATATGTCCATATATACGAGCAGATTGCACATAGGTAGATGGTATGAGAAATCTGCACATGTTCTGGTGTTCCCTAGCAACAAGCAAGTCCTTGGTTTTTTCACAACAAAATCTGATTTGCCTGGCTACTACACTGTTCCTTTCTTCAGCAAAAGTAATTTACAAATGCATTGTCTCTGGAAAAATTATATTAACAATAATGATAATATCAGTGAAGTGGCCTTGTTTTTCATCTTTATGTTTTTTCTTTATAATATTCTTATTCTGTTTCATAAAAGCATGATTCTTTTTTAAACAGTATTTCTTTAAAGTTAAGCATTTCATTTGTAATTTATGATAATAAACTCATAATTAACAATTAAAAAAGGTAAGAAAGAAATATGTGAACATTAAATCAATACCATTCTATTCAACAAAAATACAGCAAAAACATGACATTGTGAAATATTGTTACTAAAAATACAGTATTTCTATTTCAATATATCAATATATTTTGAAATGTAATTTATTTCTGTGATGGCAAAGATGAATTTTCAGCTAATATGCTGATTTGGTTCTTAAGAAACAATTTTTTTCTTTTTTCAGGTATTTTTGATAAGTTCAAATGAACAGCCTAATATTAGTGGAATGATGTTATGTTTTACGGTTTGTCTTTATACAGTTTTAACAGTAATATTCTTTTTTTAACATAAAGACATGAGCTCAAGAGTTTTAAGCAGTATTCTTTAAGGTTAAAAGGATAGTTCAGCCAAAAATGAAAATTCATTCATTTCTAACCTCATGTCGTTCCAAACCCATATAAAAAAATTATTTATCTTTAGAACACAAATAAACCCTTTTAAACCAAACGTGTTGGCGCCGACACATTAAACCAAGCTGTATTCATGTGACCATAGGGAAGGATGAATTGCAACCCAGTGTCACAAAAATACTTGTAGATATGTAATATAGTTGAATTTTGAAGTAGGAAGTGTTGAATTATTTCGATCATGATTTTTGTCTTTTTTTCAAAATAAAAATCAGAAAATATATTCCTTTTTTTTTTGCCTATTTTGATTTTGTTTACAAATTCACCAGACAACATTTGTTTTCTGAAAAAAATTACAACTTGCACTTGAAAATAGCACATTCTTTTAACATTTTACAGTCAAATAAACAAAATATGTGAAAATTACCTATTTTACCCTTAGGTCTTGATTGACAACTGACATGTTCAATGCCCAAAAAGGTAGTAAGGATCTTTAAAGTGAACCCCGGGTATTAAAACTTCTATGGCTTAATACAACATAAGTTATGTCTCTTCCTAAAATATGTAGTAGAAGACCCATGAGAGACACATCATTCTATGACATGAAATGGTTGCACTCTGTGAGCTACGGGCGCTACCTGTTGCTATTTTTACAGCAACTCTGAAAATAAAATACTGATACGATGCCACATTGTGCGGCTTTTGGTTGTCATTTTCAGTCTTCACTGCTTTCCTAGCGAAAAGAATGGGAAGGTGCCTGTGAATGCCCACATCTTTCTCCTCTCAGATTTAGCCCTGATGACCACAGCTACTGAAAAAGCTTACAAACAGCAGAAACAAGAAACGCTAGATGCCATCCTGGCAAGACATGCTTGTCATGACAGCGCAGATACTGAAGAAGTTCCTCAGAGTGCACTTTACTCGATATCCGGGGCCAGTTAGAATCCTTGTGGGGAAAAATCAAAGTTACGACCTTTGGTTTAAGCCAATGGTTATATCCATCGAGTTTATCGAATCAGTGTTTTATATTCGCCAGTCACTCACCAAGCGCAACCATTTTGCATCATAACAGCGCCCCCCATAGTCCAAAAGTATAAAAAGTTCAACAGAACACCACCTGCATACATCGTTGTACTCTCAGGAATGCACATCAGAGACTGACAGGGAAGAGAAGAAATTGTTGAATAAAGTCATTTTTGTTTTCTTTGTAGCTTTGTCACATTACGGTTGAACCTTTGATGTCACATAGACTATTTTATCGATGTCCTTACTACCCTTCTGGGCCTTAAACATGGCAGTTGCATTGCTGTCTATGCAGGGTCAGAAAGCTCTTGGATTTCATCAGAAATATATTAATTTGTGTTCCAAATATGAACGAAGGACTTATGGGTTTGGAACAACATGAGGGTGAGTAATTTTAGGCTGAATTATCCTATTAAACATTTCATTTGTAATTTATGTAAATAATAATGAGAATACAACAGTAACAGACAGAAAATTAATGATGTCGGCACAAATCTTCTTACCATCAAGACCTGAGGCTGCACGTGTGGGGCATTTAAAATCCCTGTTTTCACAGTGTGTCATCTGTCATGTTTTATGAGCATTAACTGTCTCTACATGCCAGAGGCAGGGATAATTATACTCAGACATTTTAAATCAGTTCAGCTTCACTCTAGAAGACTGACATGGACAAAGACACCTTCTGAATGACAGGTATTTCATTCCCATGTTTTGACGCTTGAACGGGGGGGTTTTGACAGCTCTCTGTAGAACGTGTGTTAACTGTTGAAGACATGTGTCTGTCTTCATCTCAGAGTTAGCAGGTGGATGTCCTCGCTTAACTTATGAACTGTGCCCTGAGCTGACGGATGACACTTCTAATTCTTTCCATAAGCAGTACTGCACACCCTCCTGTAGGTTAATCAGAAGTTTTGGTTGCCATGCATGTTGTCAGATATGCACTTATTCGCTCTTGGTTTCTTTCTAAAGCTTCAGAGATGGCATAGATGTACAAGGAACAGTTTCTGTAAAGAACTGCTCACCAGCATCCAAAACACAACATACTGGCAATCATAGCAAGATTAAGATAGATACATTTTTAATGTGCTTCCAGTAAGTGGTGTTCACAGCACCAAAAAGCAGCTCCTCCACTCAATGATTAGACTCGAAGGCCTGGCATTTCACCTCAAATGTCTTTAATGTGAAGTACGGAGGAGCAGTGCATCCCTTGAGATGCCCTCAATTAGTCTGTGCCTTGTGGGAAACATAAGCGGTGTGATCATTTGTCTGGAGCAAAGAGCCTCTGGATGACAAGGTAATCATTAGTAATGGCTGCCAGCCTAAACCCTTGTATGAGACTTCCAGTTAGTGATGAATGAAACTGCCCACTTCACCATGGGCAAGAGTGTTGTGTCTAGGCATTTTCACTAATGCTTTACAGCTGTTGAAATGTTTTAATTACTTTTATTCAATTATTTTAATTCATTTTCATTTACTTGTTCAGGAAAATGCTCTGATGTACAATGGCCTGTTTGTTGGCAATTTATGACAAATTATCCAGTAGACAAAAATATTTTTTGTTAATTTTTACATTTTTCTTTCAAGTATTTAACAAGTAATACGTTGCAAAAATAAATAAATATTTATTATTTTGGAGGTTGTAAGATTTATTGTTATTGAAAAAAGTCTTTGAAAACCAAGGCTGCATTTATTTTATTCAGAAATATAGTGTAAACAGTAATACTTTGAAAAATGATTATAATTTAAAATAACAGTTTTCTATTTGAATACATTTTAAAATATAATTTATTGCTGTGATGGCAAGGCTGAATTTTTAGCAGCTGGTAAAGTTAAAAAACAGTTGTGCTGTAAATTCCATCATTAAATCAAGTGCAAGCTATTGAATGGGAACAGCTTGGCTGTAAATAGGTTTGAAGGCTTAGCCATTTCATGTTTGTGACGTTCATGATTGTGACCTTGCATTTTCTTGAGTTTAGCCTGTGACCATCAGCTAAGCGGAACTGCAGCTGCGTTTATCAAACGCACACTCTGTTTTTGCAGAAGTTGTTTTGTCCACACACTGTCTATATATTTATAGCTGACTGTATATATTTGGATGGACTAGACTTTGTCTTGATTTATGTTTATTTCTGTGAAAGTCAAACAGTGGAGCTCTAACAAACCATAATCATTTTTACTGAGATGGTAGTTTACATAGTGTAAATGCTGTTAATTTATCATCTCCGCTGCGATTGCAATACATCAGAATTTGTGTATCTTCCTAGTCCAGACTGGCACATGGCTCATCTTTTGTTTATCTTGCCAAGAAGAACGGGAACAAACATGGAGACTTTAAAGGAGGTATTTCTTTCATCTGGATTTAGTGTTTACTATGGATGAATACCAGCCATATCCAAGAGTATCTAAAGAAATCTCTTCTGCATTCCCAAGAAATTATGCTTTAATGCAATTTTCTCCTGAACAAAGGAATTAACTATTTAGATCTGCAATCGTTTGATAAAGGAAGTGAGTTGTTATTCTCAGAACTCCCCATTAAGCAAGGGATAGAGACCTAAACACTGAAAGTAGGTGCTAGAAGTCAGAATATATTTATGGAAATGAGGCAAGAATCCATGAGTTATGCATTATTCATGAAATTCTTACATATCTAGATTGATGCAGGCAACCATTTTGCACTCAGTTTTTATTATTCCAGGCTAAATTGTTGTTTAAATCAATATCTCATCTTTTCAGTGATCGAAAAATCCCCCCGTTGCTCTATTATTCATGGGGTTCTCTATCAAACAATAACTTGAAAAATTATCTGCCAATTTCTGCACCAAAGGTATCTTTCCATTTCATCACACCATGCGCCACTCAGTTAAGGAAATAATGCCTTGTGTAGATAGCTTGCTGTGCTAGTGATGTGTGCAAGCCATTCTTTCTTGCTACTCCAGCAGTGGTATTATGAATGTGAAGGTTGGGAATGCATTTGCGAACAGTAGGATTTAAATTTTTGTCAAAACGGAAAACACAAACAAATCTGAAGGTTTTTGTACATCAGGTTTAAACCAGCCAAACATCTCTTTAGTCCAATTCAGAAAGGTAATTGTTTCTCATATGGATGTCTGTAAAAATAAATTTACGTACATGGCACCTCAGTAATAAAACCCATGGATTTGGATTGCGATTTATTAATAGTGGAGACGTGAGTACTGTGATCCTACGAACCAAGAAACGTGCTGCTCTACATGGATAGGTCGCATGATTGTCTGCTGTAAATAAAATGTCAAATGCTTAGAATAATAAGAATAAATATATATTTAATAATATCCTATTTATTATTTGACTATTTAAATCTCCTGTTTAATAATAGGAAACATGCACTATAGTTGTATATACAGTTGATATAAAAGGTTTACATACACCTTGCACAATCAGCAAAATGTTAATTATTTTGCCAAAATAAGAGGGATCATACAAAATGCATCTTGTTTTTTATAGTCCACAAGAGAAATTAATGAAATAGTGATGTTGAATTTATAAAAACTACACCGTTCAAAAGATTACATACGCTTGATTCTTAATACTGTGTGTTACCTGAATGATCCACAGCTGTTTTTTTTTTTTTTTTTTGTGATAGTTGTTCATGAGTCCCTTGAGTCACTTGTTTGTCCTGAAAAGTTAAACTGCCAGCTGTTCTTCAGAAAAATCCCTCAGGTCCCACAAATTCTTTGGTTTTCAGCATTTTTGTGTATTCAAGCCCTTCCCAACAATGACTGTATGATTTTGAGATCCATCTTTTCACACTGAGGACAACTGAGGGACTCACACACAACTATTACAGAAGGTTCAAATGCTTACTGATGCTCCAGAAGGAGACACAATTAAGAACCAGGTGGTGAAAACTTTTTGAGTTTGAAGATCAGGGTAAATTTAACTTATTTTGTCTTCTGGGAAACATGTAAGTATATTCTAAATGAATAAAATGTGAAATATTAGGCAAAATAAGAAAAATGTACACATCTTCATTCTGTCCAAAAGTATTCACCCCCTGGCTCTTAATGCATGTTTTTTCCTTCTGGAGCATCAGTGATCATTTGATCTTTTTGTATAGTTGCACATGAGTCCCTCTGTTATCCTCAGTGTGAAAAGATGGATCTCAAACCCATACAGTCATTGTTGGAAAGGGTTCAAATACACAAAAATGCTGAAAACTCAAAGTATTAGTGGACCTAAAGGATTTTTCTTCTGAAGAACAGCAGGCAGTTTAACTGTTCAGGACAAACTGGGGACTCATGAACAACTACCACTACCACTAACTTAAACATCAACATTCTGGTTTCGGACGGTAATAAAATCACGACTAGCCCCTGTAAATGTTGAAAATAGCTTACCTCCCCATGAGAAATAATTATCATCCAAACAGGGCTTTTGTGTTATATTCAATACATTCTATAAGAGGTCTTTTCTACTAGAGGGTTATTTATTGTAATTGAATTTAACCTGCACATTTCTAAATATACATCTATAAGATGTCATCCATAGAACAACATTGTCTTGAATTTGTATACCTCACCTCATATTGGATAAACAGCTGCTCAAAAGCTTGTAAATATGTTACAGGTTTTTTATTACTCAAGGCTGCAGCGGTATTCATGTGGATATTCATGTGGATACTAGCATTTGCATAATGGTGTATATAATAGTGGTTATCTGTCCTCTTATAATAACATTTGAATGAAGGTCATAGTCACATTACAAGATGCACAAGGTACCTTTCTTAATGGCTTGATGCAGCATGTGTATTGTGACTGAAATAATTTTAAGCGTTCATATGGAATAAGGTGTACTATGTGTTCCTTTCATGTCTGTTCTGTTTATTTTTAGTATTTTTCTGAGAAACATTTTTATAGTCCCTTCACTGCCCCATTACTCACCCTGACCAAACTGTTTTTCCTGAAAACTGAATACACATTGTACTCACGATATTTAATAAACACAGTTGGCGTAATGATCTCCATCTATTTTTATCCATTGCAGATACACCAAAATGAAAACTGCGACCAACATCTACATCTTCAACCTTGCTTTAGCAGATGCCTTGGCAACAAGCACTCTACCGTTCCAGAGTGTGAATTACCTGATGGGTACATGGCCTTTTGGAGACGTGCTGTGCAAGATTGTGATGTCCATTGATTACTACAACATGTTCACCAGTATTTTTACCCTCACCACTATGAGCGTCGACCGCTACATCGCTGTTTGTCACCCAGTTAAAGCCCTGGACTTCAGAACCCCCCGGAACGCCAAGATTGTCAACGTGTGTAACTGGATCCTCTCATCTGCCATCAGTCTCCCGGTTATGGTCATGGCCTCCACCACTATTGAGTACCACAGCAGTTGTATGTTTTCCACCACATTCAATATAAAAATCTGATATTGCTGCAGTTAATGTAATAGTTTTCTCAAAACTGAAATGTCAGTCATGACTATGGAACACAAAAGGAGATATTTTAAAAACATATTTTGTCCACATAATAGAGTAGAAAAAAAAGAATATCTTCTTTTGTGTTCAGTAGAAGAAAGAAAGTCATACAGTTTTAGAAAGACACGTGAGTGAGCAATTGATGCCGTTTTTATTTCTCTTTAAGCCAATGACAATGTAAAATGTGCAATCAATTTTACATTTTGACAATGAACTATTGCCTTGTAAGTAGGTTTCACAAAGTGACAGATGGTGTCTTGCCAAAGTACAAACTTCCATCTGTTTGTCTAGATACTGAGACTTTCACATAAACATTTAAGTGCTCCAGACTATTAAATCTAAATATCTACGACAGTAATTTAAAATAGTTGGGTCCACAACAGTAAATCTCTACACTGCAAAAAAAATGCTTGTTTTCAGCCAAAATATCTAAAAAAAAACTTAAATCAAGAAGGATTTTCTAGACAAGTAAGAATTAAGTGTGTTTTTGCTTGAAACAAGCACAATAATCTGCCAATGGGGTAAGCAAAATAATCTTGTTTTCTATTTGAAATAACAGAATACAAGAAAATAATTTTTACTTGTCTAGAAAATCCTTCTTGATTTAAGAATTTTTAGATATTTTGACTGGAAACAAGACAAAAGGAAAAAGAAAGAAAAGCCTTTTTGCTGTGTATGTGAGGTCATTTGCAGTTTTATCAGATATCATCTTGATAAAGTGCGTTGCACATCAGTGTTTTTCTGCTCACTACAGTGAACACAATGCATCGATGCGAAAGGCAATATCCAATTCGTGCTTGCGCGTTTGCAGTTTCACACCTCAGTAACGAACGGTTGAAAATGAACAGGACATCTATTTTGTGTTGTCTATTTTTGATGGTTGTTCAAGAAAACATCGTTATAGACACTGAATTTTGCTTATAAATTAAAAAAATTAATCATTTTGCCAAACAGTTGTTAAAACGTATTGGTTTATGAAACAAATGTATATTTTAAAAAACTAGAAAAACCAACCTAGTTACCATACATTACCATATAATGTTAAATGGAAAATTCACTTAAAAATGAAAATTCTGTCATTAATTTTTCACCTTCATGACCTTCGTTCATCTACAAATTAAGATATTTTTGATGAAATCCAAGAGCTTTCTAAACCCTGCATAGACAGCAGTGCAACTCCCATATTCAAGGCCCAGAAACCTTGCTGAAAAAAACAATAGAAACCATCACAGAAATTCTAATGGTTTCCACTACAAATACCATTACAAACCATAAACTTTTAACTATTAAAAAATGGTTTCCTGTACTGTGTCTTGGCACATATTCTATTAGGATTTAATGGATTTAACAAGCCACCAATAGAAGGCAACCAATTACCAGTAGAGACCAACAGGCGCCATTACAGTTTTCATTGAAACCAGTACAAGTCCAATTATAACCAGTAAAACCATTACAAATTCTGTGGTTTCTATTGTTTTGTTTTTTCAGCAGGGAAGGTAGTAAGGATGTCATTAAAATAGTCCATCTGACATCTGTGGTTCAACTGTAATGTTATGAAGCTACGAAAACAAAAATAACAAATATTTTTTTCTCTTCAACGTCAGTCACTGACACGTTTATGAGAGTAATATGACGCATATGTGTGGTGCTGCTAACGCTGGAGCCGGCGTTCTAACACGGAAGACAAGAAATTGTTGAATAAAGTTGTTATTTTTTATTTGTTTGGGCACAGAAAGTATCTTAAAGGAACACTCCACTTTTTTTGCAAATAGGCTCATTTTCCAACTCCCCCAGATTTGAACAGATGAGTTTTACCATTTTCGAATCCATTCAAAAATAAAACTAAAGACTTTTGATATTTTTCCTATTTAAAACTTGACTCTTATGTAGTTTAATCGTGTACCGGCAGAAAATGAAAAGTTGCGATTTTCTAGGCTTTTCTAACTACAGAAGTGTCAAGTTTTAAATAGGAAGTAAAGTTTTATTTTTTTTTTTTTTTTATTTTAAGCGATGCTTATGGTCTAATCTGATTCAATGATTTATGCTAAGCTATGCTAAAAGGGCTACCGGGAGAACCGGAGATCGGCTGAATGGATTCGAAAACGGTAAAACTCATCTGTTTAACTCTGGGGGAGTTGGAAAATGAGCCTATTTGCAAAAAAGTTCCTTTAAATAATGAGGAAGTTCTCAGATTTCATTAAAAATATCTTCATTTGTGTTCTGAAGATGAACACAAAGGTCTTGGGTGAGTAATTAATGACAGAATTGTAATTTTTTTGTGTGAACTGTCCTTTTAATATGTTAGAAAGTAATGTTTATAGAACACTTCACCGTAGTTTTTCTGCAACCCCATCAGAACAGTCTGCACTTGAACACACTCACCCAGTTCTTAGCTTGATCTCCTTTTAATATATTAAGACATTTTCCTCAATACTGGAAACGTCCCATATTATTACTGTGGCGGCACAAATTTTGCAGACACGAAAGAAGTGTTGAGGCAGAAAATTGTTATTGAGTGAATTTAGATTAATGTCACTTCTAGTCATTTGGGAAGACAATCAAAAGGTGGTTTAATAGCCGTAGCATAAAGGCCTGGGCTGCTGAGGCTCCCTAAACAATGCCTTGAAGAAATATTGACTAGTGGTTCAACTGTCATCTCTACAAATATGAACTGATTTTCACATGACTCAATGTGTTCTTGTACTCTGCTATATTCTTACTTTCACAGCTTTTGGCATCACTGACTGCATTTTGCTCTTTCCTCATCCTTCCTGGTATTGGGAGAACCTCCTGAAGATCTGCGTCTTCATCTTTGCCTTCATCATGCCCGTTCTCATCATCACCATCTGTTACGGCTTAATGATCCTCCGCCTGAAGAGTGTGCGCATGCTGTCTGGCTCCAAGGAGAAGGACCGCAACCTCCGGCGCATCACTCGAATGGTCCTGGTGGTGGTGGCGGTTTTCATCGTCTGCTGGACGCCGATCCACATCTTCGTCATCATCAAGGCCCTGGTGACCATTCCAAGCTCGCTCCTGCAGACCGTCACCTGGCATTTCTGCATCGCCCTCGGCTACACCAACAGCTGCCTCAACCCAGTGCTCTACGCCTTCCTGGACGAGAACTTCAAGCGGTGTTTTCGGGAGTTCTGCATTCCCAGTCCGTCCGTGCTGGACCTTCAGAACTCCACACGCACCAGGAACCCGCAGCGCGAGGGCCAGTCCAGCGGCCACACAGTAGACAGGACGAATCAGCAGGTATGACTAGTCCTGGAAATGTCATCACTGGAGTCCCGCTGCCAGCCCAGTGTTGACATGAGCTCGGATGTCACGCAGGTCACCACGGGTGTCTAACACCTTCACCTACAGGAGCTGCGGTAGGCTGAACCATCTTGCTAGGCCTCCTCACAATTTCAGACTGTTAAAGTAGATTGCAGTGTGAAATACAACACATACAAGATTATTGACCCCAAATGACCCCAATAAGCTGAGCTTATTTCACTATCTGTGATGTTCACAGCCATGCATCTGATGTATCTGTTAGGTTAGTCCAGCATTCAAGAACTGTATTTATGTACTTAGAGTTGCATCTTAAGTCCCCTTTAACATTTAAAATGCTATAAGAATAATTATTTTATAACTAATAACACTTTTATTTGTAGAAAGAAGAAAATGTATGAATTCATTTAGGATCACAGAAAGTGTAAATTATGTATTTAGAATAAAAATGTTCAACCTTTAGCGTATTTTTCTTTGCCTTAAATCATACAGTATTTCGATTTTCACTTGTTTTCATGGCCAGAAAAGCAATTTGGTTAAACTGTCTTGTTCAGTTACGTTCCTTTGCAGTGACTGAAATTAATCATCAAATGACTGTTGGATGTGACGTGCGCACTGTTTCTCTGATTTACCATGGACTTCATAGAAATGCCGAACACAATAACAAAAACGCCTCTTGCAACAATGGCTAATTTTCATGCTTCGGTGGTGACAGATGTATTGTGCTTGTACTCTGATGCAAATCTCTTGTACTAATGTAAATGTCTTATGTCCTATAACTGTCTGATTGTCACTCACATCAAGACACTCTGTCTGAAAAAAGGAAATGTTTTATGCTCTAAAATACCTTGAAGATCTATGTGCAGGTGTTTCTGTAAGTTTTTATATACTGTACGCAGCATCATAAATAAATAATTCACACTAGAATATGTGTTTGTAGTGAGATGGCACATAATTACATTTGATTTGAAAGTTATGCAGCACTATACAGTTGAGGTCAAAAGTTTACATCCCCTTTTCAGAATCTACAAAACGTTATTTCATCAAAATAAGAGGGATCATACAAAGTGTTATTGATTATTTAGTACTGACCTGAGTAAGATATTTCACATAAAAGAGGTTTACATATAGTCCACAAGAGAAAATAATAGTTACATTTATAAAAATGATGCCATTTAAAAGTTTACATACGCTTGATTCTTAATACTGTGTTTTAAACGATGGATCTCAAAATCATACAGTCATTGTTGGAAAGTTGTAAACTGCTGAAAAAAGCAAAGAATTGTGGGACCTGAAGGATTTTTCTGAAGAACAGCTGGCAGTTAAGGACAACTGTTAAGGACAAACAAGGAACTCATGAACAACTCTCACTAAACCAAAAACGAAAAAAACAGCTGTGGATCATTCAGGTAACAACACAGTATTAAAAATCCATTAAACATTTGAAAGGGGTCATTTTTATAAATTAAACTTATTTTCTCTTGTGGACTATATGTAAACTTTTCTGTGAAATATCTTATTCAGTTCAGTACTAAATAAACAACATGCATTTTGTATGATCCCTCTTATTTTGGTAAAATAACATTTAGCAGATTCTGAAAGAAGGATGTAAAGTTTTGACCACAACTGTATATTATGAGTCCGTCGTTAATTGTTGTGGTTCTAAAAAATGAATCGATGTTGAATGAGGGGTGGGTTATATGCCTTAAAGGGATATATATATATATATTGATATTATGCGCATCTCATCAGTAAAGCCGGTTCTTTGATTAGCAGTAAATATCCATCATCTTTTTTCAAACGGAGCGCCAGTTAATACACAGAGCCGTAGATCACTGACAAGCTATGCAATATTGGGTTCAGTTTCGCGGGTGATTCATTGAGGTAGCTTTTCAGTGATCTACGGCTCTGTGTATTAACTGGCGCTCCGTTTGAAAACAGGTGATGGAGATTTACCGCTAATCAAAGAACCGGCTTTACTGACAAGATGCGCATGAATATATCGATCGATATATATCGCCCAGCCCTAATAGTTCACCCAAAAATGAAAATTCTGTGATTAATTACTCACCCTAATGTCATCCCAAACCCATATGTGACTTTAGTTCACCTTCAGAACACAAATTAAGATTCAGTTCATTCAAGGTCCAGAAAGGTATTAAGAATATCATTAAAATAGTCCATGTGGCATCAGTGGTTAAACTGTAATGTTATGAAGCTACGAGAAAACTTCATTCAACAATTTATTCTCTTCCGTGTTAGTCTTTGACGCACGTTTGTCCTTACTCCATTGGCCTTGAACATGTTATTCGATCTGGCATATTGACAGAATCTCTCTCTCTCTCTCTCTCTCTCTCTCTCTATATATATATATATATATATATTTTTTTTTTTTTTCTAAAGATTCTGCAAACTAAGGAAAAATTAGCTTATGTTGCTCACATCGATTCATTGCAATAACCAACACAAAGCTGCTTGGTTTGAAAATGATTTCTGTGTGAGCTGTGTTTCATACATCACTATACTACTGATAATTGATTTTGGCAGAACTTACTGCACCCTTCATATATTATGACATCTCCAATTTTTGAGGTACTCCATCTTTCACATCAAAATCTCATGGAATGAACATATAACGGGACTCTTATTAGTAAGAAAGCGAGTAAAAAGACAAAATATAAGACTACTCCAGCTGTTTTCAGTTATTACCAGGATCTCTTATCTAGTTTGAGACCCATGCCAGCTGTAAGGGGCCAATAATTTGGTTCTGTAATACTCTGAAATCAAATAATCATGGCCTTTGAGCTGCCATTTCAGTCATTTTGTAGCAGAGTTTCCCCCCACATGCAGTCTTGCTGCAACACCCCAGGGAAATTAAGGAACAGAGAGCTAGTATGTTCAGGACTGCTCAGCACATAACCTAAGGCGTGAGAAACAGCAGAGTGGTGGAGAGCAGGCAAGAGGGGGGCAGCAGTCATTTTGGTCATCATTGCAGTTCTCATTTAACTGTGGCTTTAGGGTGAAGGATATGTACAACAATGCGTGACTGTTTCTTTTCCTTAGCAGATATGAAAATGTATTAAACCTAATTAAGATGGAATCCTTATGATGAAACCAAGAACATTTTGGTTGATTGCTTAATGTGAAGGAACCAGAGTTTTATGTCTCCTCATCTACTCTTTGCTGAATACAGCATAATTAAAGTTTGACAAGGATCCTATAGACTGCAGAGGAAGAAAGTGCACTGGAGATTAAATGAAACTTAAGGTAATAAAGATTGTGGCTTTAGTAATTTAGCTTAGTTTAGACACTCCAATGAAGAACACATTGCTTCCTTTGTCTGAAACATTTTAATAGACTGACTGGCCTTCACCCCTAAACAGATGAGTTTTACCGTTTTTTTAATCCATTCAGCCGATCTCTGGGTCTGCCGTTAGCACTTTCAGCATAGCTTAACAAAAATCACTGAATCAGATTAGACCATTAGCTTCTCGTTCAAAAATGACCAAAGATTTTTGATATTTTTCCTATTTAATACTTGACTCTTCTGTAGTTACATCGTGTACAAAGACCGACAGAAAATCAAAAGTTGTGATTTTTCAAGTTGATATGGATAGGAACTACACTCTCATTCCAGCGTAATAATCAGTGCAGCAGGCGCAATGATATTATGCAGCACCTGAATATAGTTCCCAGCTATTTTACTATTTAATTACTATAGTGGTTTAGTGCTGGTCACGTTGGAAGTTACCTACCTGGGGACTATTTTCAGGCGCTACGTAATATCATTGCGCCTGCTGCACCCATGGTACGGCATTCCCTGATTATTACGCCAGAATAACAGTATAGTTCCTATCCATATCAGCTTGGAAAATTGCAACTTTTTATTTTTTGTCAGTTTTAGTACACAATGTAACTACAGAAGAGTCAAGTTTTAAATAGGAAAAATATTGAAAATATTACATTTTTGAATAAGATGCTTATGGTCTACTCAGATTCAATGATTTATGCTAAGCTATGCTAAAAGTGCTACAGGCAGACCTCGAGATCGGCTGAATGGATAAAAAAAAAACGGTAAAACTCATCCATTTAACTCTTGGGGAGTTGGAAAATGAGCCTATTTGCAAAAAAAGTGGAGTGTTCCTTTAAAGGTCCAAATTAGAGTTTCAGTGCAGCTTCAGAGGGCTCTACACGATCCCAACTAAGGTATAAGGGTCTTGTCTAGCGAAACGATCTGTCATTTTCCAAAAAATAATTACAATTTATATACTTTTTAACCACAAAAGCGCATCTTGCACTAGCTCTGTGAGACAAGCATTTGTGGTTAAAAAGTTTAGAAATGTTGATTATTTTTAGAAAACGGTCAATCGTTTCGGTAGACAAGACCCTTATTCGTTGGCTGGGATCGTGTAGAGCCCTTTGAAGCTGCACTGAAACCTGCAATTTGGACCTTGAAGGCCACTAAATGGAAAAAATCCTTGAATGTTTTCCTCAAAAATCTTAATTTCTTTTCAACTGAAGAAAGAAAGACATGAACATCTTGGATGACACTGGTGGAAGTAAATTATCAAGAATTTTTTATTCTAGAAGTGAACTAATGCTTTAAATTACTGGTTGCAAATTTAAAATATAATCAATAATGGCAAGAATTAAAGGCATAGTTCTGTCATCATGTTGAGTTTCAGCGGTTTTGTCTATATAGTAAAAGTCAATGGGGTCCAGGGGGGTCTCAAAATATCTTCTGTGTTTCATGTAAATGATGAGAGAAATTTCATTTTTGGATGAACTGTTTCTTTAAGAACAGAAAGAGACCCATTTTTTGATGCATAGCATTTTTTTAAAACCTCAAATTGTACGAATTCATTCAACTTCACCACCAGTTTGTCAAAACACGAAATCCTAATTTTCTCATGAGATCAGGTTGCCTGCATTATACATCCTTTCTCGGTTCAAGCCTTTTCCTCTCCAAATGTGGTGCACTGTGCTGCTAAAATTAATGAGGCTGTCAGAAAGCTAAAGACTGGTGATTTTCACACCCACTACCATATGTCATTGTGAGGACAAAAGAAAAACTGTTGACCTTTTGCCAATAATGACTATTTTTAATGTGCGGTTCGCAGCTATCACATATCCACGGATGCCTCTGACACCTGGTTCTATTAAAGGACAAGTGCTCTCACAAGCCTCTGCTCTTATCTCTCCTTTCTAAAAATTTCACACAATATATCGGTGATTTAAAGAGAAAATCATTACTGTGATCAGCAACACAAAGCTCAAGTGTTTTTATAGTAGATGACGCACATGGATGTACCCCATATGAGAAAGCACACATTTTCTTGATAGCACACATTCATTACATTGAAGTGCATGCTTTTATCAGGAAAATGTATATTTTTAGACTGTTTACTGATGCTCAATATATCCTTAATATGTTTCCTGCCAAGATGTGAAATTGACATGATTTTAAGATCAAGATTGTTAATTATCCTCATGAGATCTGCCTTTTAAAGTGTTTCTTTGACAATAAAGCAGCTGTGTGATATGGCCAACATAATCTCACTTCAATTAATATAACCAGGAGTAAAGCCACTTGTTTTTGAGTGGATTCCGTGTCACTCTTTTTATTTTATTAAAAATATGCTCTTGAAAAGCAACTGCAACAATTTTTTTATGTTCTGGAACACTTGATTCTGACCTGCCGTAATGAGTGTTTTGTTTTTTGTTTTTATAGCTATAAGGTTGTTAAACAATGGTATACACTATCAATCAAAAGTTTTTGAACAGTAAAATTTTCAAATAAGTTCACCAAGTTCACCAAGCCTGCATTTATTTGATCCAAAATACAGCAAAAGCAGTAATGTTGTGAAATATATTAACTATTTAAAATAACTGCTTTCTATTTGAATATATTAAAATCTTTAAAAGCAATTTGTTTGTTTTTTTGCACCGTTACTCCGGTCTTCAGTGTCACACACATGATCCTTCATAAATCATTCTAATACAGATGTTACAAAAGATTTCTATTTCAGATAAATGCTATTCTTCTGAACTTTCTATTCATCAAAGAAACTTGAAAAAAATCTACTTAGCCGTTTTCAACATAATAATAATAATAATAATAATAAAAATAAATAATAATAATACATGTTTTTTTGAGCAACAAATCAAAATATTAGATGATTTCTAAACAAACATGACTGGAATAATGATGCTAAAAATTCAGCTTTGGAATCACAGGAATAAATTTACATTTTAAATACATTTGAAAAAAAAGTTATTTTAAATAGTAAATATATTACTTTTTTTACTGTTTTGCTGTATTTTGGATCAAATAATGCAGGCTTGGTGCGCACAAGAGACTTCTTTTAAAAAACATAAAAAATCTTACTGTTCAAAAACTTTTGACTGGTAGTGTATGCTTTTGTTGAAGCCATCAGTCAGAATTATTTCAATGTATTTTTTCAAACAGTCATGTTTAAAATGTATGGTTTAAAAACTGCATTACCCATGATTCTGCAAAAAAAAAAAAAAATTAGAGAATCGAACCAAGCAATTGTGCCATGAACATGCTAAAGTGCCTGTCTGCTTCAATAAAGCACTGCAAATGACATAATTCAGTAAATATCCCTTTGTCTTTTTGTCCAGTTTTCAAAGACCTTTTTTTAGATTCACCTCAAAGCGAACTGGTTTGTTTCATGCGTTACGACTCTTTAACAAAAACAACTTCTTCAAATCCCTACGGGGAAAATACTTTGTAAGGCAAAGATAGCTTTGCTCAGGTTCCCGAAGAAGCCAGCGTTACGTGAACAGTGGATGCAATTCCTTTTTCCGGGGCAGCAATGGAGTTTAGCAAGTGTGTGTTTGCTGACGAACATTTCATATACAAGGCCCAGTTCGACGCTAGATTTGCCCATTGTTTGATACTGAAAGATGGAGCAGTCCCAGCTATAAAAGATCCCGGTCATGATTCAGAACTGCAGATGGTAAGTGAAACACCATCAAATGTCTGTTTTATTGGCAATCCTAACGCAAGTGATCGTCGAACTTAGCTCTGCCCACGGCGCGCCTCCAGAAGCTCAGGTTTTTCTGGAGAAAATTGGAAAACTGTAATTTTCTTTTATAAATATGATAAAATTAAAGACTTTTTGGACATAATAAGGATACAGTACTACTCTATAGGTACTCAGGAATAACATGAGATTAGGTGAAACTGTGTATGTTATGTACCCTTTAAGGATTTTTTTTACTGTTGTTCGAAACCAATACCTGTGTTTTAGTATCACTCTGCGGTCTTTTCATATCAAAGTAATTTAAAGTAGCTCTAAAATATTTACTACAACTACCAGCTGTATTGCAATTAAGGAAAGTATTAATTTTAATATAGGCTAAAGGCAATCTGATGAGCCTTTGTTGACTGGCTATAGTGTGTTTGAGACTGTCCTCAAAGAAAATACGACCCAGTTGTACGTGTTTGAATCGACCAAATACGACCCATATTTACATTTTAAAGTTAAGCGCCCTCTAGCGGTCGTAAAAATAATGACAGTGTCGCGTTGGATCTGACGTCATGGAATGACGTATGAGTTTTTATACCGATTTCATGGTAATTTAAATGTGTTTTACTAGGTGTAATTCGTATAAATGACCACACCTAACCCCACCCTAAACCTACCCCTTACAGAAATAGTGCAAAATCATGATTTCTAGTGCATATTCCAAAAATCCCCTGAGGTATTTTCAGGTCACCGCGACTTTCGGAAGATTTGCGTGGCTTTCAACCGGTCGGCGAGCTTCATCTAAGCTTTGGACACTAATGAAAGATAGCTGGACATAAATACATAGCTTTTATCTTGGTACTAATGAAATTTCATCGAAATCCATAGAGGAGAACGTACTTTACTAAATCGCGAAAATTGGGTAGTCACATTTGTGGCAGCTAGATTAGCGCACTGTCAGATGTACTGCAGGCGTCGTTCTAAAAAAAAAAGTCTGTCAGTTGTACTTTTGTGAATGACAATTAATATTTGTTTTGTACTTGTATGAATATGAATTAACAATTAATAGTGATGTTTTGTATATGCATTGTTGTTGTTTTCTCTTGTATTCTGAAAATAAATGCTTATGAATATAAATGAAAGCTTATTAATTATAATTGTTTTCAGTGAGTTACCATGGGTCTGATGCCCATTCCAGTTAAAACAATACATTTTCATGATTTCATTTGAAAGAACTAACAAAATTCTACATTCTATTCAAATTTCATGCAAATATCTGATAAAATGAGGAAGTTATAAGCAAACATGTGTGAATAATAAGCATTTTCGGTCACAGGACTTCTATTGTAATCAATGTATAGTTTTTTAACACATTTCCCATTATTATAAATATCATAACTTTCGCAAACCTTAACTGATTTTCACAATCCAGGTGTCGTTGTAAAGGGAATTTTCTTCTCTGTCTAGTCATGTGATCCATTTTAAGCTTAGGGGTGTTTGAAAATTTTGTCATCATACCTATATAAATTAGTTTTATATTTTATATGTTGTTGAAATACTCCCTGTTGCTAGGCCAACAGTTTTCTATCCCTTGACTATTTTTTCCTAATGGAGTCTTTGTGGCAGTAAAGTAAGGTAATAACGTTTAAACTCAAATCAACATTTCTTGTTCTTATAGCCGTGTAATAAGGTAGATAATCAGCCAGTCGATAGCACAAAAATAAACCCCTTCACCGTCACGAGGACTTACCACTCCGGCGGTTCATCCGAGCGGAACTCTTGTCTACGCCAATGTTTTCCACACCGACAGATATCTGAGTAACTCCTTCCGCTCCGGTTGCAGCCTGTTTTCACGCACAGCCGCTAAGTTAACAACACTTGAGAACTGCTAAAGGAACATTTACTTTCTACACATTTTACTCTGTTTTAAGGTAAGTACGTACAATAATATTTAATAACAATAACACATAATAACAATAACACATTACAGTGTCGTCGTTTGAAGAGATATTTGATTTGAAAGAATGTTACCCGTTCAGCTGAATTAGCTCAACTAACGTTAGTTAACTAAGTAAATAAACTCAATGTCCACATCGTAGTACAAGCTGATGGTTTGCATTTATTGTTTTGCTTTTCGATTTCCGAGTAACGTTAGATGTTCGTTATGTAAGGTATTTATTAGTATGTTATTGTTTTATATCACAGAAGGGCTTTAATAAGTTATTGTTTTCATGGCTTTTTGTCGGAAACACAGATATTTGAAGATGACAGACCGTTACAACATCCACAGTCAGCTGGAGCATCTGCAGTCGAAGTACATCGGCACGGGACACGCAGACACCAGCAAATGGGAATGGCTGGTTAACCAGCACAGAGACTCATACTGCTCCTACATGGGACATTTCGACCTTCTCAATTACTTCGCCATTGCTGAGAATGAGAGCAAGGCTCGGGTCCGCTTTAACCTGATGGAGAAGATGCTGCAGCCGTGTGGTCCGCCAGCTGACAAACCTGAAGATGCTTAAGACTGTTTTGACTTTGGATGTTTTCTTCAGTTCATTCAGTGCTGGGAGGTCAAATATAGAGACCCTAGACACATGGTGGGAGGTTGTGGGTGCTCTTTGAATCCTCTTTGTGAACCAGTCAATGTTTTCTCTCTTTTTTATGCTTCTTTTTTTGTGGTATTTTGTATAGATTGTTGGACCACAAGTGTCTTTGAAAAAAATAAAGTTGATCCTTTACCAAATGCATTGATTTTATTATTATTATTATTATTATTTTAATAATTGCAAACTTTTTTTTAAAGAAATTACTTTTATTCTGCACGCACCCATTCAATTGATCAAAAGTGACAGAAAAGACTATCACCATGTTACAAGAAATGTTTCAAATTATTTCAATTTCTATTCATTAAAGAATAAAAATGTATTAGCTTTTCACACAGCACAACTTTGCTCAACATTGATAATAAGAAATTATATCTTGAGCAACAAATCAGCATATTAGAATGATTTCTAAAGGATAATGTGATACTAAAGTCTATAGCTTTGCAATCACAGGAATACATTACATTTGAAAATATATATGAAAAATGACAATGATTGATTCAAATAGTAAAATAGTGTTGAACAATATTACTGTTTTTATTTTTAATCAAATAATGCAGCCTGTGTGAACATACTTTTGTGTGTTTTGAAGTTTAAAAAATAGATACTTGCTTAATAGGGCTGGGTAAAAAAATATGGATTTCTGATTTTAATCTAATCTCATTTTTATGAAACGATATTGATTATTAAATCCCAATAACTGATTAGTCTAGCCTGTTTTTAATGAATAAAACATACCGCACCGCCTATCCAATAAATCGTAATAAGCTTTGTGTTTTGTTACTTTTAATATGAAACAAAGTCTGTTCATTTTATTACACTATTCAAACAATAAATGCCGTTTTGGTGCTGTTTTAATGTGGAGTGACAGATCGCTGTAAAGCCTCATTTTCAGAGAAGCGACACTTGAACGGATCGTCTGCTTGCTTTAATACTAGTGTTAGCATGAAATAAACACGAATAAACAACCAAAGGTATGTTAAAAGAAAAAGTACAACTTACCGAAATCCGTATCCGGTCTCATGTAATCGCTCAATCAGTGTTTCAATGGCGCAAAGACATCAGTGTAACGGCTTGTAAACAATGTCACATAAAAGTAACATTTACCTCAGAAAAAACATATTCGGTGACTTTAAACTCTTTAGTCAGCTAGAAAACCACATTAGAAACAAGCATTTTGCTAAATATATGCACCATATAACATATCTTTTTTAATTTTTGTAGTAGATGGAGTAGAAATATAATTATGTAATTGTAACTTTATAATTATAAAAACTTCATTAAGTGTAATTTAAGCATTTGTATAAAAATCAGTTAATTTTAACCTTCAGTATTATAGTAATATAGTACCAAATGACTCTCATGTGACCCTGGACCACAAAACGAGTCATAAGTCAATTTTTTGAAAGTTTTGTTAGGATAGGACAATATTTGGCTGAGGTAAAACTATTTGAAAATCTGGACTCTGGGGGTGCACAAACAAAAATCTAAATATTGCAAAAAATCGCCTTTAAAGTGTCCAAAATAAGTTTTTAGCAATGCATTTTACTAATCAAAAAAGTTTTTATATATTTACGGTGGGAAATGAACAAAATATTTTAATGGAACATGATCTTTACTTAACATGCTAATGATTTTTGGCTTTTTTATATATATATATTTGAACCCATACAATGTATTCTACAAATATACAGATGCTACTTAAGACTGCTTTTGTGGTCCAGGGTACACCCCTTACATTTCAGCAACCATTTACAGTATATCTTCTCAAGGGACAATACTATAGAAATAAAACTTAGATATATTTTATAGCAGTCAATGTGCAGCTTGTATAGCAGTATAAATTTACTGTCCTCTGTATGGTCCTGTCAAGCAGACAAAAACAAACATGATGAATAGGACATGTGGCTTTGCGTGGTTAAACAACATACTGCTGTTATCACTTAGGAAGTACTCACTTTTGTTGGCAGCTATTTTGACAATAATGGCTGTATACTGATAATAATATTCAGGGGCAGTAAATCTAGACTGCTATACAAGCTGCACACAGAATACACTCAAATATATCCAAGTTTCATTTCTACAGTATTGTCCCTTGTGAAGATATACTAAAATGGTTGCTGAAATGTGAGGGGTGTACTCACTTTTATGAGATACTGTATAAATTTGACAGCATTACTTGAGAAGTGTGGCATGCTTTACCTGATATATATTCAAATTGTGAAATTTGTGTCAAAACCCATTTGCTAACAACATGTGTTATATAACAGTGTTAACATTCTTAATGAAATGTACTATTATTATTATTAGGAAAATGATCTTTAGTTCACCCAAAAAATGTCATTAATTTTTTATTTATTTTTTTATCCAAATAAAGATTTGACCCTCCATATACAGCAAGGGTCCCACCATGGTCAAGGCACAGAAATGTACTAAGGGCATTGTTAAAATGGTCCATGTGACATCAGTGGTTAAACGCAATTTTATGAAGCTACGAGAATACTTTTTATGCACAAAAAACAAACAAAAATAATTACATTTGCTACCTTACCGTGGTAGGACTCTTGCTGTATATGGAGGGTCAGAAAGCAAAAATATCATCAAAAATATCTTTATATTGTGTTCCGAAGTTTTTCCGAAGAAACGCCTTGGGGTGAGTAATTAATGACATCATTTTTAGGGATGCACCGAAATGAAAATTCTTGGTCGAAGCCGAAACTGAACAAAATGAAACACTGGGCCGAAGGCCGATTACTGAATACATTTTTTTCGGGGGTTTTCCCCCATTGTATTTTGCCAATTTTTTTCACCATTGCATAAAATTAAAAAGCCAAAATGTGCTTTTTACAGTTTTGTCTTGCTTTTCAAGGAAAAGAACAAATCAATTACAAAACAACAATTGAAAAATATTTACTTAACGCTGAACATTTTTAACATTCTAGTAGACATTATAGCCTACCAACAAAGCATAATTTAACTTAAAATAAATAAGTATTAAAAGAGTTGTTGTAATTATTATCATTATTTTTGTCTTACTTTTTTATTTTATTTTACATAACAACAGTAAAATTACAGTACCAACGTTTATGAATGTTGACTTTTATTTTGGCGGAAACCAGCATAAGACGTTGGTACTTCTTTTTGATGACAGGAGCAGATTTATGAATGATTCTCTCATTAATGTAACACAAACGGGACGTGGACAGGTATTTATAGCAATCGTAGTCGTACAGGCGAGGTCAAAACAGGAGAGGACAGGGACAACGAAGGACAAACAAAGAGGCGTCAATATCCAAGCGTGGGGGTCTGGGGCCGGCTGCGAGCTAAGAGTAATCCAAGGGCAGGCAAGGGGTCGATAGGCGGGCGGAGAACAGTCACGGGAAACCATGGAACAAAAGAGTTCGGCAACGGGAGGGCAACCAGGAAATAACGCTCAGAAATGACAGTATTAACTAATCAAGACTTCGCAAATAAACAGTGAACAAACCAGTCTATTTATACTGTGTGATAAGCAAGATGGCCGACAGGGGTGAGAGGTGAGAGGACACAGGAAGTTCATGAGAATGGGGCTATGGGAAATGTAGTGAGTAAATGGTCCATGAGAACAGAGAAGGCTCCCTCTAGAGGTGAAAGGAGGGAGCCATGACAGTTCGTGGTAATTAAGCTGTTTCAGCGCAGATTTTCCTTGCGCTTTGGACTTTGAACCTTGGCTAACGAGCTCATGCAGCGCTGTCAGAATACATACAATTTGTGCATGTATTAGAAAAAATAAGGTTCTGTAGAGTATTTACTTTCGCTTATTCGGCTGAATTTTCATTTTTTGGGTGAACTATCCCTTTAAGTCTGTAAATGCTGAAAGCCCCTACTATATCAATGAGATTTTATGGTTGGTCTGATAAGTCATTTACTTTTGATGTGAAAGCAGATCCATTTACATGATCATGAGATTAAAAAGTATGGAAAGCTGCATCGATTTGTTGCTCATTTAAAGGAAAACCAAGCGGGTACATAAAAAGGATTGGATTTTTCCAATGTTTGTCTGATAAATCACTGCAGAGGAAATTTCGCATCACCATGACTTCACTGATAAGAGATTTGCAGCGTTTGAGCGTGGCAGTCAGCGGTTGCTGCCAGCATAGCAGGGCAAATCCTCGCCAGCTGGCCACACAGTTGGACTTATTCTTACAACAGAGTCATTTCTGCTGTGTCAGGATCAGGAATAACATACTGGCACAGCAGATCACCGGCTGAGCTCATGCTGAAGCTCACCAGCTATTTTTATTTTTAAATGAAGAATAATGCTGAATTAAGCTGCTGAAGAGCCTAGGAAGATGCTACAGAAGAAATTGTGTACAAAAACACTGCAGTTGAGCAGATGGTCAGTTTTGTTTTCCATTTTTTAGAGGGGTTGAAGCAGCAACAAACAACCCTTTCAGTCACTCATTACCTTCCTACAGCTTGAGCTCTTCTTTCAAACACATCGTCGCTCTGAGAAAGTAGCACCTGGACTGGCCACACAAAAAGGTCATTGAGCAAACATTTAACGTCCTTCGGTGGCTGACACTAACCTTGACAGGATGCGTTTACAGACGTGGCTATTGCTATTTAGTCAACCATAAAGCCATCAGCAACATCTCTAATGGTAGAATCTCAAATAGCCATCATTTCCAGCGGAAAAGACGTTCGTGTGAGCAAAGAAAGCGAAGTCTTAAGTCAGCTTGTGCCTAAATGTGCTTATAGATTAAAGGTCATTTTGCTCCAGCGAGTCATTTATGCACAATTAACTTTGAAAATCTGCCTGTCATGCTGTAATTCAATTTAAGATCATAGAGGTTTCAATTTAAAACGTTCTGTATGAGTACATATCTATGATTAAATATGTGAGAACAGATGCCGGTACCATCTGATTAGAGGCACAAGCAACTGGAGAAGAAAAACAAGTTAAAACAAGCATGAAATCAAATGGAGTGCACTTGGCGCCTGTGACGACAGCACCGGTCATGTCTAAAAGGGCTTGATGGGAAAGGTGTGACCGGCCGACATATACAATATTTGCTCTGTATTTGTATACATAGCAGTTCCTCTTACAAGAAATAGGCTGACTGTTTGTATGTGTCATTTACTGTACATCAAACATGTTCCACAGAACCAAAGGCGGCTTATGGATTTCTTGCAGATGGATCGTTACAGATCCGCAGTTAGAGCGCAAACACATATGTCAATATTAAGACGAAGCCACAATACAAGACTGTGCACAGCGCTGCTGGGAAAAGTGTTCAAGAGCACAGCTGACTCGTTCAATTCTCTTACGCACAAAGATTTCCTGGACGCCATCCAGTATGTACAATAATATCAAGCGTGTGATTGATCATTTACAATAATGACATGTTAATACAATCATTTTGACTTGATATCAGTGTCTCTGGCCACTGCAGGATGTTGACCTACTGTAGGTCAATCTAACCAGTAGAGATTCATTAAAATGGCTTTATTTTTATGCCAATATCCCTACAATCAAATATAATAATGAAACCTGCTTATTTCATTAGGAATCCTCTTGCTTTGTTTTACTAGAATTAGTTTTGCAGTTGACGGCACCATGAAAGAAAACCAGCCAGATGTCCTTGTGTCCTTTCATTCGTTGCCCAAACATTCTATAAAACAAGCGCACTCATGATGTTTGGATTCTCAGGCCATTATCTTCATTAAGCACAATAACAAACGAAGGCTTTAGTGATTTGAGGCCATTTAGATGTGATAGAGATGACTGAAGAGGAAACATCACTAGGATATTAGCGTTTACAGTTATTTTCATGTTTTTATAGTTTGAAATCATTTACATTTTCATATATGTGGGCCATTCTACAGAACTGTTGGAAAAAATTTGTCTTTTTCCACAAATGTTGTATGTATGCAAATTGTATAATATTCAAGGTACGCATTTCTAGTATTTGTGCCGTTAATTCTCATATTGTATTTTCAGGAAGTTTTGGAATATTTGTCCTCTCCCCAAATTTTTCACTACCAAAACACAGTAAATGTAATTTAATTAGAAGGGTTATATTGACCTTTTAAGATTTTGCTTACATCTACATTGTAAATATATTTCTTTGCTATTTTATTCAAATTTAAAAGGGTAATCAATAAAAATTTAATTTGAACAATATTTCAAGTGTAATTTATGAGATATAAATTACACTATTTTTTCAACAACAATTTTTCTTTGTTAAAGGCAAAAAGTTGATCATACTGACTTCAAAGTTGAGGATTCATTACACTGAATATTACACTGAAAACAATGATTACATGTTTCAGTTGTGAACGTTATGGTAGTGACAATTTATGGATGTCAATTTGACAATTTTAGATAGTTTTGAACCTAGCTCAAAGATGCTAATCAGCACATGGTTAGCAAGCACAGTTCGGAACAATTTTACACAAAACTAAACGTTATGGAATAACTCCCTAAAAAGTGTGCTTAACTGCAGAAAAAAGGTGTTTGGTAGTGACGTTCCTTAAAGTTACACACAAATTTTTCAGGCTTTTGAACACATTTACCTCAAAACGATGGGGCCTATCTACTCACACCTCATAGCTATGAGAAAGAGAGTGACACAGAAATATTTCCTGATCATGAACTTAAAATCAGTTTCAGCCAATGGACTAAAACATACACTGTTTTGGTAGTGACATGAAAATGTGGCACAAGTTTCGTATTTTACAAGGAAAATATAAAATAAGCATTTTATTAACCTCACTTTGTAAAAGATTAAAAAAATACTTTTAAAAATAACAATGGAAAATTATTTCAATATAATTTTCGTAAGTTGAAATTTAGGGGTTAGAGTTTAGGACAGCCACCTGCCAATTGAAAGTACCCAATAAATGATGATTTTATATACATTAAGCTTACTAATATTTTAAATATTATTGTGGGTTCCAATAGATAATAGAAGGATCTTAATAAACATCTAAGATTTGAATACCTAAATGCTTTTTAAATGTGTTTTTTGGTTGTGGGACAGCAGTTTGCACCATTTCTGTAGAAAGCTCATACTCCTGTTAAAAAAATAGCAGTACAAAATTGGTAACTCGATGAACCACTGTTATTATCAGTAGTGATATTTCTGCATTTCAAAAAACAAAATAACTAACATGACATGCATGCTGCTTGTTCTAATTGACTAATGCATTAAAAAGGGGTGTGTTCAAAATAATAGCAGTTTGGAGTTTAATAGAAGAATTCATTCATTCAGTGAAAAAACAGGAACAGTCCTTTAATAAGGAGGAAGGGAATCACACGCATAGTTGTAAAATATATTTCCTTCTGAACTGCGAAGTAAAATGGGCCATTCCAAACAGTGTTCAGAAGAACAATGTAATTTGATTAAAAGTTGATTGGAGAAGGTAAAACGCATAAAGAAGTGCAGCAATTTATAGGATACCCCTGAAATGGGTGTTTCAACAAGACAATGACACTAAACACATGAGTAAGCGAGCAACATCTTGGTTTCAGACAAAAAGGATTGAGGTAATTGAGTGACCAGCTCAATCCCCTGACCTCAACCAATTGAAGACTTGTGGGGTGACATTAAAAATTGAGTTTCTGAAGCAAAACCCCAAAAATTCACCGGAACTGTGGAACATAGTTCATTCATCCTGGGCTGAAAAACCTGTTTAAAGGTGGCAGAAGTTGGTTGACTCAAATCAACGCAGATTTGATCAAAAACAATGGTTATGCAACTAAATGTTAGTTAAGCAATTTAAACTGAAGTTTAACTGTCAACACTGCTTTTTTTTTTTTTTTAAAACAGATGTTCCTTTTCTTTGCCTCCTGTAAAAACAGACTTGATAAAATGTCTTAATCCTTTGATTTTGAATTGAATGTGTAATATTTATACTATATTTGAAGTATGGCAATAAAAGCTATTTATATGAACACAAGAGTGTATGTGTATATATATATATATATATATATATATATATATATAGCAAAACAGTAACATTTTTAATTTTTACCATTTAAAATAACTCTTTTCGATTTGAATACATTTTAAAATGCAATTTATTCCTGTGACTAAATATTCAGCATCATTACTCCAGTCTTCAGTGTCACATGATCCTTCAGAAATCATTCTAATAATGCTGATTTGCTGTTTAAGCAACATTTATTATTAATATTATTATCATCATCATCAATATTTAAAACAGTTGAATACATTTTTTTTTTTCAGGATTCTTTGATGAATAAAAGATTCAAAGATCAGCATTCATCTGAAATGAGAAGCTTTTGTAACATTATACACTTTTTGAAAGCTTGGAGTCAGAAGAAATTATCAAAATTTATCATTTTATTTAGCAAGGATGCTTTAAATTGATCAGTGATGATAAAGACATTTATAAAGTTGCAAAAGATTTCTATTTCAGATAAACGCTGTTCTTCTGAACTTTCAATTCATCAAAGAAACCTGAAAAAAAAAAGTACTCAGCTGTTTTCAACAGCAAATCAGCATATTAGAATGATTTCTGAAGCATCATGTGAAACTGAAGACTGGAGTAATGATGATAAAAATTAAGCTTTGAAATCACAGGAATAAATTACATTTTAAAATGAAACACTAATTAGAAAGACTTAAAATATGACCCAAATAGATCTATTTCTGCTTGAAAACCTGATAAATATATAGCTTTAAATATGAATAGATGTCTCAATATTCAGTGCGGGAGTAAGAAATTCACGTGTACACTAATCTATATTCCACTAATCCATTTAATAAAAGTAATCTTAATGGTTTTTCCTTTAATAAATAGCCATTAGAACCTACATAAATGTGACTTAGAACTGTCCAATTGTGACTGAGGTGATTTTTCTTGTACATGTACATTTGAAAGTTTGATAACCTACATAACTACATAAACACATATATAAACAATAAACCACTTTAAAATTGTTTCTCAGAGAAAGAAATCAAGCCAATATACTGCAATATACTGGATGTATTCACATATATCATACACAGACTGTACAACTGATTTGAAATAATTTAAGTTTCCCCAATTTCTAACTACATGAAAAAAACAAACAAACAAAAAAATAACCTCAAAGCTGGACATAAGTGACCATCCAGCAAATTCTGCCTGTGATATACAATCATATATTATATAGAGCACCAAAATGTGCAATAATGCAATACACACATTCTATAATGGACTAAAATAATGGACTAGAAGCCCTTTCCAATTTGAGTTAAAACTACTCTTACTACATTATATTGCTTGCCACATCTTGTATATGGTCGACACCACTGTACTCAATAAAACCCACCAAATTTATGTACAACCTAAAAGCCAAATCAATGAGATGCTAGCTTAGACTTTGGGAAAACTGTGATAATGTTGGGGGAAACTAAAATACAAGGTATATAAACATGAATTATATCATAAACATCTGATGATAGTCTTCCTGAACAGCAGTTACAGATATGTTACAACATGACCACATATATATCAAGTAATCAGAAGTTTTTTGGGGAAAACTAAACAACACTGTCAAGGCACAACATAAATCTGATTACATTCTATTATATTGAGGACATATTAATCTGGATACAGAGTAATAATGGCAGTAATAAATCTGGACATTGCAATGGCCAAATAGACCTCAATATCCATGTAATATACACTGAACCAGATACATGAGTCTTATAAAATGTTTTTTTTCACATGCATGGATATTCATAGATATTACTGGACTCTGCACGAATACTGCAAGAAATATGTAATATATACAAAACAAAACAAAGAAGATCCTCAGAGCTGCACGCAGCAACAATGCAAGCCGCCGATGAGTCACTGCACGCGCATCAATGTTTTACACTGCTGTGCTCAACCTTGAGAGAATATCAGGGACACTTTAAATTAAAAGAGTGCAAGTCTTGTCCTTAGTGTGTGCAAAAACATTACAGATATGAAAAACGTGTCAGAACCATTGCATTGCTTCATCTCGTTTGAAGGTCCCTCTCTCTCCGTTTCCATTCGCAATGGCCTTCCAGGCCCATCTTTAGCCACGCTGTAGCCCTCTAGTGGCTGCAAGCGAGAACCAAAGCGCAGCCGGTGCCAGAGAAGAGCCGGCTGCCGCAGGGAGCCAGTCTGTTAGCCTCATGGCAGGAAGCATGGCGAAGAAACAGGAAGAGAGAGCCTCGAGTTTGCGGCCGTCCAGCCCCCCCACCAACCAGGCACAGCCTCAGGGCCGATGAAACCTGCCACCAAACGGAGAGAGCAGACGCTAGTTTAGCAGCGATGCCAGCAGACGGGACGCAGAACAGATCTGAGCAATATTTAGAGGAAACGAGGCAGTGAAATGAGCAGCTGATGAGATCTTTTTTATCAACTGCGAGTCTATTAACACGCCGCTTGATGAATGAAGACCCTTGCCAGATACTGACAGATGGATAAGAGATGCAAAGTAGTTGCACTTTGTCTATGCATTTCCAGCAGTTTGACCCATTCAGGGTGATCTGCAGAACCATCATGTGACTTTATGCTGTATTTCAGCCCAAAAATGTAAATTCTGTGATTAATTAATCACCCTAATGTCATTCCAAATCCGTAAGACCTGCATTCATCTTCGCAACACAAATTAAAAGATTTTCGATTAAATTCGAGAGCACTCTGGAAATGTAAACACTGAACATTAAAATAGTCCATGTGACATCTGTGGTTTAACCGTCATTTTATGAAGTTACGAGAACACTTTTTGTGCATAAAGAAAACAAAAACAACATCTTTATTCAGCAATTTCTTCTATTCAGTTCCATTGCTGTTTATGCAGGGTCAGAAAATTCTTGGATTTCATCAAAAATATCTTAATTTGTGTTCTGTAGACAAACAAAGGTCTTACAGGTTTGGAATGACATGAGGGAGAGTAATTAATGACAGAATTTTTATTTTTGGGTGAGCTATCCCTTTAAAAGGATGCGAGAATGCTTCCTGTGGGTCGACAAACTCGTACTGAAAAAGGAACTGCTCTGGACTGTAGGTCAGTGAAAGGCTAATGTTAAATTATTATGAAAATAAAACATTGTACTGACTGAAGACCATCTGTAATGTCTATTCAATGCTTTACTCATCTCCCACAATGTTTCAAATTCATCCTCCTTCGATCAGGCTGCTAGGACACAAACGTACCTGGTAAACTGTTTGCTTTCTTCATGAACTTCCATTTCTTTGCTTTTAAATTCATTAAGTTCTTTACGTATAGCAGCCTGTAACAAGAAAAAAGAAAGGTCATTAGTGACAATAACAAGTAGAACTTTGTCAAATTACTTTCGGAAACAACGCAAACCGAAGAAAGTTTTTATAATGCACTACCATTTAAAAATTGAGGATCAGTAAGACTTTTAATGTTCCTTAAAGAACACTCAGAACAACTATATTTATTTAATTAAAATATGTGAAATATTACTACAATTTAACATAACTGTTTTCCATTTAAATTTATTTTAAAATGTAATTTATACCCGTGATGTCAGATTAATTTTTTAGCAGCCATTACTTTAGTCTTCAGTGTCACAAAATCCTACTAGAAATCATTCCAACAAGCTGATTTGGTTCTTATGAAACATTTATTATTATTGTTATTGTTATTATTATTATTATTATCAGCGTTGAATATTTTGTGGAAACCATGACATATTTTTGCAGTATTCTTTGAATAGTAAGTTCAAAAGAACAGTTTTTTTTAAAAATGTGTATTTTGAAGTATATTACACATAAAAATAGCACTTTTCATTATGGTGAACTACTGACAACACAAGTAATTTGATTTTTGTTAATTACCATATTTTAATGCAAGAATCACATGTCCAGTAGGTGGCATCTTTGATCATAGAAAAGTAATGTGATGTAAAATAATTTACACTATCCAGATTTATTTTTCTCCAAATTATACAAGAGGAACTTGTATGCATAGTTGATATTATGCAGTTGATAGCCCCAAAGATATATAACAATATAGACAGGTAATGAAAATGTGTTTAATCTGTTTTTTAATAACCAATCAAGAAATGGTTGTATAGTATGAAAATGTGTCATCATTTACTTTTGATTTGCCCATTAAATGAGACCCGCGGCTGTCAAAAAGTCCTATAATAACATTTTAAGTCCATATGATTTCTTGTGTTCAACAAGAAATAACAGCAGGTAACAGGTTTTGAATGATATATGGGTAAATATTTACAGAGGTTTTTTTTATTTTTGTTTAGACTGGACTACTCTTATTTTGAGAAAACCAATAAAGCATTTGTGCTTTGAAATATTTCAAACGATCTGGAAGATCTTTTAATCTGCATAAGCGATTGAATTAGAATTAGTTTAAGATTCCCATTGTTTTAAAAAAAAAAAAGAATTAAAAAATACATTAAACTAAATAGATAATTGATTAAGATTAAGATCAAAATCTCACAATACGATAATATCGGGATATGAAGTCCATGATACAATATTTATTGTGATTTTAAAGTTTAATTATTTTATGTAATGCACTTTGAGAGTTTGAAATTAAGAGCTCCAACCCATGTTCTTAAAGGAACACAGATTTTCAATATTTTTCCTATTTAAAACTTGACTCTTCTGTAGTTACATCTTGTACTAAGAACGACAGAAAATTAAAAGTTGTGACTTTCTAGGCTGATATGGATAGGAACTATACTCTCGTTCAGGCATAATAATCAAGGAACTTTGCTGCGTACCACGGGAGCAGCAGGCGCAATGATATTACGCAGCACTTGAATATAGTCCCCAACTAATTTACTATTAGCTTAGTGGCTTAGTGCCAGTCACGTTGGAAGTTACCTAACTGGGGACTATTTTCAGGCGCTGCGTAATATCATTGCGCCTGCTGCACCCATGGTACGGCAGTTCCTTGATTATTACGCCGGAATGAGAGTATAGTTCCTAACCATATCAGCCTAGAAACTCACAACTTTTCATTTTCTGTCTGTCTTAATACGCAATGTAACTACAGAAGAGTCAAGTTTTAAATAGGAAAAATATTGAAACTCATGCTAACAGTCTAATCATATTCAGAGTGCTACCGCCAGACCCGGAGATTGGCTGAATGGATTTAAAAACGGTTAAAACTCATCTGTTTAACTCTAGGGGAGTTGGTTCCACTTTTATTTGCAAAAAAAGTGGAGTGTTCCTTTAACTAAGAACACTTAAGTCAGAAAAAAGTCAGTGGATTGACTTGTACCTGAACTTTAAAGGGGACTCTTTTTATGTGTGGTATACTGTCTCAGTCTAAATTACATTCACACTGGTGAATTGGAATATAATAATAATAATAATAATAACAACAACAGCGATTTGATATTATTGTGATTCCTATGACAGTAATAGCCATATACTGTAAAACAATTACACTAAAATAAATACAAATTAATATTTTATATATTATTTTTGCTTTACACTACAGTAGGGAAATTACAATACTTCTTTCCTAATGTCCTAAAGAGATATTTTGAGTTTATGTTACGTTACCCATTTAAACCCATCTGAAGCTTTTATTTGGACTTAAACAGCAGTAGAGCTTTTATTTTGACTAAAAAACTCCAGCTTCAGTGAAAACAATAAGCTTACAAAAATGCGTTTCACTACAAATCAAGTGAAATGCTATAATCATCTGCCTTGAAAATAAAGCATAACTGGTAGCTGTTACATTCCCAAATGTGCGCTAAACTCACAGAACATGTAATAAATGAATTCACTGCATTCACTGTGAACTGAGCCGTTCTGAGGCATGGAAATCACAGGTTTACGAGTGTGCACTTCGCTCTGAAACGTATAGCAAAAACTTGATGAAGGGATTAGGCCATATTGTGCTTTCGTTTTTAGTTCGTTTGACAGATACTGTGCCAAAGCATAATGGCCCAAAACACATCTTTAAAGACCTTTTATGTTTGAATAAGAAGTTTAAATATATTTTAAAAACCACACTTTTTGTGACCACGATGATAGAGTACTGCTATCACAATACCACGGTATTTATAATAATGTTACATTCCTATTTAGTTAGTGTTGTTTTAGTGCAGTTTAATCTTTAATCTACTATAAAGATATTACCTACTTTTAAAAAAAAAAAGTTATTTAAAATGAAAAATACCCTACTATTCTTTAAACTTCAACAACTGGCATTGTGTATGTGCATATAGCACAGCATGCACAATGCATAGCAACAGTAAGAAAGAGGAATGGCTTACTTTGTCTGCAGGGGTTAACCTGGTCCAGGGCTTGTCAGCACGCCGATCATAGTCTTTTGCATCTGTGACCTCCACATATTCATTGAACCGCAAAATTCTCCGTGCCACCAGCTCTGCAACTGTGGGCCGAACGCTGAGCTACAGACACAGAGCAATTCCTTTAGTCACCTTTAAAAGCAGTAAAACATGTTCCTTCTAGTCTAGTAATACCTTATGTGTGTGAAACAGTATATGTCAAAAAAAATTTCTTCTTTAAAAAATGAAGCAGGTTGGATGTGACTGACTTTACTAGTGAAAATATTTAGAGATGGTTTCTTTGCCTGCAGTCATTTGTCTGAAAAGCATTGTCCATTATCTAGTTTCAACTAGAACAGGTCAATTTTGAGAAAATCTCTGTAACTGACTATTGAACCATTTTATAGATCTGGTCTATCCGCCCGATTACATCCTCTGTCCTAATTCTCTCCATAATATAGGACATTAGCAGCAAACTAAATTAGAAGGCCATAATTAAAACGGTCAGACTTCCAGCCACTTCTGGACACCACTCTCACAAACTCTTTTATACTCCTCGCACATTATAATTTGGAGTTAGCTAGTCGGTTGCAGACACAACCAAATTAATTATTTTTTAATTAATTAATTTCACAATTACAAAGGAACATCTTAAAATATTAAATAATAAATTCAAGTACAAGGACATTATAAAAAATCAATTTGTCTTTGTGAAAGTGATGTATTGAGCTATTAGTCTCCTCTTATTTTATATATTTTTTATTTTAATTCCTTGTAAGGCCAGCAGATGGCGCAATGCCCCACAAACCCCTATTTTCCACTAGATGATGTCACAATGATTTTGATTCATGATGATTCATAAGTTCTGTTTTCACTGTATTTACTCAAGATTATTTTGGAAGGATTTAGAATTCTTATTAATAGTAAGCTTGAGTGAATGATAGAAATATGTATATTTGATGTACTTTTTTTATACAGAGAATGAAAATTTTAAATGTGAAAAACATATATTTATTTTAGTAGGAAAATATCATATACATAAAAAAGTGGGCTCAATATAAAGCAAATTTCTCACATTTTATAAATGACTTTAAATTATATGTAATCTCTTGGAACTAACCAAAAACAAAAAAAGCACTGAAAACAAAATGAAAGAATGGAAATTATGTAATTTTCTTTCTTTCGTGCACAATTTATCACAATTATGACTCATCTTTTTAAATTTTTCATATACACTACCAATCAAAAGTTTTTGAACAGTAATATTTTTAATGCTGAAAATGTAGCTTTGAACACAGGAATAAATTACATTTTAAAATATATTCAAATAGAAAACAGTTACTTTAAATAGTAAAAATATTACTGTTTTGCTGTACTTTGGATTAAATAAATGCAGGCTTGGCGAGCAGAAGAGACTTAAAAAAAAAAAAAACATTTAAAATCTTACTGTTCAAAAACTTTTGACTGGTCGTGTACATTTCTGACAAAATAAGGAAATGGTTATTGTACCTTTCGGGATAGTCGTCTTTTAATCTCCTGCTTGGCCTCTTGTTCTTCTTCCTCATTTTTCTCTAAAGGAATGCAAGAAAGATTTTTCAGTTGAAAGTTTTAAGTCAGTTTTTATCTTATCCAATGACCAAATATTTGCTCTGAAATTTAAATACATAATTTGACAATTATTGAAAACCTTGAAAACACAACTTTACCACAGCCAAGGTCACTCTAACTGACATCTGACACTGCTGATTTTTAGTCTTTGTCAGCAAGTGATCAGAGTACAGTAAATGCCAGTGTAACATGACAAGTGATAAAATCAAAGCATTGTGAGTGAGGAGTGAAACTAAATTGTGTAACACTGGCTAAAATCTTAAATTTGCTATGGGCTCATGAGAATTTCTTGTAGACTCATCTATCCTACTCTGACCTTTTGATCTAAACATGATTATGCAATTTTTGAAACAATTATGTATTTTCTTTTATTTTTCTAGTTAGAAGAAGTTCAAACTATTAAGATTTCTTTAAATTATCTATATCTAATTTAATAATGCACCCCACTTTTACTTCAGGCAACAATAATGACTTGTTTATATTATAACTCTAGATTTGGGACATTCAAGCCCTCTAAGGAATATTTGCTGCGAAGATCAATTATATCTCAGGTAAGCAGTGAGCTTTAGGCAACTGTTTGATGAATTGTTTACACCCGCCTGTTTGTCAGCATATCGCTTACAGCTTGTTAGAGCAGAGCTCCTTCATCACTTTCCTAGCCTTCATCAATTATATCACATAAAACCAAGGCAACAGAAAAGGCAGAACGACAGGGACTAAGACACAATGTGCCTCAATGAATGTCTCTGCAACATCACAAGCAAGAACAAACATTAAAGCCCTGGGCATCCCAAACAAAGCAACCGTCTACAGACTATGTAAATGAGATTGAGACATACGTTTTAGAATATTTCGCTGTTCAAGCTCTTCTGTGGTGGGCCTTTGGCTCAGCCGTCTATGAGAGGAGGAAAACAAAAATCAGTCAGGGAGGAACCACAAAGACTATTGATTAATCTTTAGAATGTGTTTTGCAAATGGAAAAACATGCCCAATTTATACATCCCAAGTCAGGTGTTTTCAAACTTTTGACTGACAGTATATTGATTATAATAAATTGACAATGTTGGTGTCCAAAACATATTAGCTGGTACAGAACAGCATGGTTCAATGTACCTCACTAGTTTACAGCCAATCTGCTGCCGTAGCTCCTGTCGCTCCGTCTCTGATGTCCGTGGCAGAATGTTCTTCTCCTCTAGTTCCTTCTTGCTGGGCCTGTTACCAAGTTTGATGGCGAGCGTGTCCTTGCGGCGAATTTTGCTGGCAAGTGAGCCTACAAACAGAAAAATTAACAACAAACTATGTGTAATATTCATACCATATTGGTTATCGGGTCAATATTAGAGTCATCTTAACATTATAGGTATCATTATAGGTAAATGGATATACAATTGAGCTTTTACATACAGTTGAACAGTTTACATACACCTTGCAGAATCTGCAAAATGTTAATTATTTTACCAAAATATTTTTTTGTTTTTGTTTTGTGATAGTTGTTCATGTTTGTCCTGAACAGATAAAACTGCCCACTGTTCTTCAGAAAAATCTGTCAGGTCCTAAAATTTATTTGGTTTTTCAGCAGTTTTGTCTATTTTAACTCTTTCCAACCATGAATATGATTTTAAGATCCATCTTTTCACATTGAGGACAACTGAGGGACTCATATGCATCTATTACAGAAGGTTTAAACTCTGAATGATGTTTCAGAAGGAAACAGAATGCATTAAGCCTTCTGAAAACTTTTTGAATTTAAAGATCAGGGTAAATTTAACTGATTCATCTTCTGGGAAACAAGCAGGTATCTTCTGTAGTTTCTAAAGGGCAGCACTAAATGGAAAAAATATATATATTTAGGCAAAATAACAAACATGTACACATCCTCATTCTGTTCAAAAGTTTACACCCCTGGATTTTAATGCATCGTGTTTCCTTTTGGAGCATCAGTGACCATTTGAACTTTCTGTAATAGTTGCGTATGAGTGTCTCAGTTGTCTTTAGTGTGGAAAAAAAAAACTATGGGGGACAAAGCAAAACAAAACAAAGCAAACCAAAAAAAAAAAAAAAAAAGAAAAAAAAAATCAAAGTCATTGTTGGAAAGGGTTCAAACTTCAAATACACAAAAATGCTGAAAAACCAAAGAATTTGTGGGACCTGAAGAATTTTTCTGAAGAACAACGGGCAGTTTAACTGTCCTTTAACAGGACCAACAAGGGACTCATGAACAACGATCACTAAACAAACAAAACACAGTTGTGGATCATTCAGATAACAACACAGTGTTAAGAATCAACTGTATGTAAACTTTTGAGCTAATTAGAATAGTGTGATGCTTAATTCACTTGCAGCATTAATTGTGTATGTATGTCTGTGTTTATTTAATTTACTTGGTAAACAAAATGACAAAATGGTAAATTTAAATATCTGCCATTTATTAGTTAAAATTATTATTGACTTATCTGCACTGGATAGTACTTCAATACTTGCTAAAAAAAAAAACTAAAAACTAAAAAGGTATTTGCATTCTGACACCAGTGAAGCATCTTCAGATTGCAGTGTGGAAAGAACAGAAAATGAGAAACAGGCATCAGTCTTTGCAGGAATGTGTTGTGCTTGGTGCACTAGCAGCAAAGTCTGCATAGTAACCAGCATGTCAGAAAGTAACGCTAACTACACTGAGCATGTTTTTCCAGTTTGACAAACTAAAGGCTCGAAGCTTCAAAGAATTCTGGCAAAGCTGTGGTCCAAAAGAAACTTGTAAAATGCAGATACCAAGAATGAAACCTCTTGGAAATGTATCAACTGTACTATTGTGTCATTTATACATAAACATTTGGCTAAAGACACACCTGTGTTAGTATACTCTAAATGCATATCCAGCAAAGCTGCATATTTAAGGCCTTTCAGTTACAATTTTTAAATGCCTTTAGTGCCAGAATATACAGAAAAAAGAGGTTGGGATTTAAATAACACAAACCAAACTTGAACACATACTAGAGGTATATTCATCATCCTCATCCTCCTCTTCATCATCCTTGTAGAGTATAGGTCCATCTGAATCAGAGTCGTTGGCCTGGTTTTCTCGAATGGAGTCAGGAATGATGGTCACGTCTGGGCTTTCCACATTGACGATTTGTTGTCTCTCTCCCACTTCAGTCCCAACAATCCTACAAAAGGCAAAGCAAAATAATCATTCAGCCTAGCTAAAACATTCATTAGGATGAGCAGATGTCATAAACAGTTTACATAATCAAATAAGGGAAATAAGTCAACTTTCAAGACACTAAATAGAGAAAACATCATATCATTTTAGGTCCATTTAGAATTTCAGTTTCAAGTTCTTCTGTGCCAACAGAATTTTTTTTTTGTTATAATTATAAACATAATATATATAATCATAATTTAAGTTTTAATCCCCCTCTCTGACTCTTTGAGATAAATGGCTTGTTTTTGACTGTTGTGCCTTTAAGAAACCATTTCACGTGTGAGGTGAGCAACCGAGTTGATTCCTGCACTTCAGTGAACACAATTTCTTTTTTTTACAGTACACTGTAAGTAGCATAAGTTTGACAAACTGTCCCGCATACATGCTGATTCATCATCATATAACCCCTTTAGTGCAGCTGTTTTCCTGTAACAAATGATTATACATGTAATCATGCGATAATGTGCTAGCCAGTTACTATATTACTACAACTTTATCACTAGTCAAATTTCCTGTCACGCAACTTACAAGGTCTATTTGATGTCTCATGAAATACTGATAACAAAACCATGTTGGCAAACTATGAATAAACAGCACAAAAAAAAAAAAAAAAAAACGCAAAAAAAAAAAAATACTTAACAGAATTACACTACTGGCCAAACGTTTAAGGGTCTGTATGGATGTTTTTCTAAAAGAAATTAATATTTTTATTTAGCAACGACACATTAAACTGACCAAAAGCAACAGTAATTATAAAACAGTAATTATAAAAACACAAGAACTCTGCTATTTTGAACCTTCTATTCATCAAAGAACCTTAAAAAAAGTATTAAAGTTTCTACAAAAGTACTAAATACCAAACTGTTTTCAATTTTGATAAGAAATGTTGCTTGAGCAGAAAATTAACATTTTAGAATATTTCTGAATGATCATGTGACACTAAAAACTGGAGTAAACTGAAAATCCAGCTTTGCCACCACAGAAACAAAATACATTTTAATATATATTTAAGAGTAGTATATTATTATTATTACTAGGGCTGCCCTTGAGTCGACTAGTAGTAATTTTAAGCATTTTATTAATAAACCATATAAATCATCATAATGAGCCGTTAATTGCCTACATAGCCTAATAAGTGCTCAAGCGCATGCAAAAAAAAGCCTGCCACAGTGCACCGGCAGATGTAATAATTATGAATGTGTCGGGAAAAACAGCAAGGAGACTGCAAAAACGTTTTAATAATTTATTGATTAACTAGTGATTTCTTTGTTTTCGGCTTAAGAGATAAAGCTGGCTTGTCATCTCTGCAGGAGAGATGAGCCTGTATGTACATTTCAGACGGATTACATAATCTGAGAATATTTGGTTTCTATTTGAACTGGTTCATTTAAAAGTAGACATTTCGCTCTCACATATTTTTGAAGGACAATGCACATTGTAGTAAGTTAAACCTAGTCTCATTAAACATTTGATTGGAGGATGACACAGAGTATGACTCAACTTCAACAATCATATTACCCTTAGGGGAAATACACAGTAAGAGCACATGACACAGACATGCATGTGTTTTATAATCAATAGCACAACACAAGTGACTAAACATTTAAAGGAATATGACAACATATGTAAACTGACCTCTGCGTTTGGTCTGTCACATCCTTCTCTTTTTCTGTTTCACTCTCTGTGCTCGCAGGTTGCCCTGAAGTGTCTGAAGAAAGTCCATTTGAAGATCCAGTGAAGGACGTTTCCTCTGTGGTTTGGTTCACATAGGGTTGCCTTTTGTCCTTCTCTGCAGAGGACTCGGAGAGATGACTAGCACCCTTCCCATTCTGAGATGTCTCCTCAGCCTTTTTATTATTGGAGGTCACTTCTTTTTTCTTTTGGTCCTTTTTAGAAGAGCTTTCCACAGTCTCGGACGGGGTTTTGGAAGTGGGCCGTGGTGACCTGGAAGGTTCGGTTTTCTTGGTAGACTTGGGTTGCGCTGCAGTTACTTCTAAGCTGTTGTTCTTTGGGGTCTTTGAGCAGGTCAATGAAGAAGATTGTCCTGAGGCCTGCGAGGAACTCTTGGATGTGCCTGCCGTTTTCTTAGGATTCGAAGGCTTAGCTGTGAAGAAATATAGGGAAATCAGAGACTTAGGTCTTAAAACAATAAGTTTATGGATACACCAACAACATATGGTGGCATTTTAAATGGTCTTTCTAAGAATAAAAACCAATTACTTAATGATAATCACAGAACTAAAAGATAATAAGATAATACAGTACACAATCACATGCAGGTTCAAACTAAAAACAAAAACTAAAACCAAAGATAAGAATTTAGTTTAACATTCACAAGAGCAAGGAAGTACAAAACACAATAAAACTATAAAAGACAACAATATTATATTCACTTGTGTATTTAAAAAAATACACAGATGTTCATTTAAAAAAATAAATAAATGCTTTTGCTAAAAAAGGAAGCTGTCAAGCCACCAACGATGAGCTGCACCAGAGACGCACAATGGATAGGTAGAAGGACAAAGGAACAGCACAATGTGGAACAATAAGACCCTGTTTATAGACTATTACATGAGTGTGGCGTACATGCACAAAGTCCCAGTTACATGCAAAATGCAACACATTTATTGTACCATTATATTTAGACAAAGGCAAACATCAATAAAAGATAATGTGTTTAACCAATGAGAATGTAATGCAGGCACAATGACAACACAAGAAAGCCATACTGGCTCACAAATGAGTCAGGATGTCACTTTGCATAGTGGATACCAATCCCAAGCTAGTAAAACCATATAACAAAAAAAAAAAATGCTGTCTAGCAAACTTCTCATTTTCCCTTTTTCCAACAGAAGAAAGACAGTAAGACATTTCTGACAAACTCTTTCTAACTGTTCCTCTAAAGACCAAGTTGGTTCCCAGGGAGACCAGTCAGGGGGAAAGAGACGCAAAGAGGACCCTCCATGCAGAGCTTGTTCACCGCGCATGCAAACACGATGCTCTATTCACATCACTGACACATGTACTTACCATTGCCACGAGTGGCAGTTCGGGTGGTTTGTTTGGGTGGAGGAGCGGGGACCTGCTTATTGGTGCTCTTGGTTACCTTTTTAGCCCCTGCTTGGCCCCCTTTCTTCACGCCTGTACTTGTTGCCTCACCGGAGGGTTTTTGGGGTGTGGCCTGATGTTTTTTAGTAGGGGTTTTTGGAGCGGCTGACTCACTGGCCTGCAGGCTGCATTTGCTGTCATTCCTCTCTACAGGAGCACAGAGGAGCAGAGCACCCTAAACTGTTATTGACTAGGAAGACCCTCATGAGAAAGCTCATGAAGAAAGCATTCAGCACTAAATTCTGACTGGATAAGCCACTTTCTAGGGCAAATGGGACCAAACATTATATAATAATGCGGTGGGTAGTGACACTAAATGGCTTAAAGTAAAGCTTATTATCTACAGTTGAGGTAAAAAGTTAACATCCCCCTTTCAGAATCTGCAAAATGTTAATTATTTACCAAAATAAGAGGGATCATACAAAATGCATGTTATTGTTTATTTAGTACTGACCTGAATAAGATATTTCACATAAAATGTGTTTACATATAGTCCACAAGAGAAAATAATAGTTGAATTTATAAAAGTTATCCATTTCAAAAGTTTACAAGGTTTATAAGTTATCCATTTCAAAAGTTATTTTTAATAACTTGTTACTTGAACGAGCTTCCACAGCTGTTTTTTTTTTTTTTTTTTTTTTAGTGATAGTTGAATTCCTTTTCTATCCTGAACAGTTAAACTACTTCAGAAAAATCCTTCAGGTCCCACAAATCTTTGTTTGGTTTTCCAGCTTTTTAGTGTATTTGAAACCTTTCCAACAATGACTGCATGATTTTAAGATCCATCTTTTTACACTGAGGACAACTGAGGGACATGCAAGTATCTTCTGTAGTCTCTGTGGTATTAAATGAAAAAAAATATATAATATTTAGGCAAAATAAAAAAAAATGTACACATCTCGATTCTGTTCAAAAGTTTTCACCCCCAGGCTCTTAATGAATGTGTTTTTTGTTTTTTCCTTCTGGAGCATCAGTGAGCATTTGAACCTTCTGTAATAGCTGCATAGTCCCTCAGTGTAAAGAGATGGATCTCAAAATCATACAATCATTTTTGGAAAAAAATGCTGAAAAATCAAAGAATTTGTGGGACCTGAAGGATTTTTCTGAAGAACAGCGGGCAGTTTAACTGTTCAGAACAAACAAGGGACTGAACAACTATCACTACACAAAAAAAAACACAGATGTGGATCATTTAAGTAACAACACATGAAGTGTAAAAATGAAGAGTATGTAAACTTTTGAACTGGGTCTTTTTTTTTTTTAATTCAACTATTATTTTCTCTTGTGGACTATATGCAAACATTTTTTATGTGAAATATCTTATTCAGGTCAGTACTAAATAAACGATAACATGCATTTTTTATGATCCCTCTTATTTTGGTGAAATGATTAATTTGAAGATTCTAAAAGGGGGATGTTAACTTTTGACCTCATTATTAGTAACTGAATTGGTTTATTAAGCTATTTATTCAACATTGGTCTTAAGCTGGTGGTGCTGTTTTATAAAAGCATTTTATAACGAGTGTTTTAAGGCATTTTAAAAGGTTTTTTTTTTTAAATCCATTCCCCAAGGCCTCTCCAAGATTAGCAGAAGAATAAAATATATTCATTGATGGGAGAAAAAGTGGTGGAAACAATTACAGAATTGTTGTACAACATAAAGAGGCAGAAATGATAAAAATACAGTTTTGACGTTTCCCTTGAGCATCTCATGACTGTGGCCACTTCTGCCCACAGCTCTGATTAAAGAAAACAAAATTATGTCAGTCTAAACGGCATAATAACCATTCCCTAAACGGATGGATTAACCCCTTAACTGTCACCCCGTCCCCTCAGAGGAACACCTAAGTTTACTTCACCATTTTACAAATAAATCCTAATTTAATCATGACAAACTATATATCTTTGGAAAGGTCTAAGACTCCTAAATAGATATTTTACCATTGTTTTGTGTTACATGTAGGTAAAGTAATAGATTAATTTATGAAATCAAGAGTGCACCTCAAATATGTACTTCATAACAGGAGTTCTGACCTTTGTCACAAAATAACTTTCTTCGTTTCCTTAGAAATTGCTTTAGAAATCATAAGAAATTATATATCACCTGAAAACTTAAAATCACAAAATTCATCCTTTGAAAACCATTTTAAAATCAGACATTGCATTACCATGGCAAATGTACATCAAATCCATATAAAAAAATTATTTTCATTCATGAATTATAAAAAATTAAGTTTGAATACTTCATTTTCATGTCTTCAAAAATGGGAGTGACAGTTAAAGGGTTAAATACAAAGCATTTCAAGCTATTATTAAAAATGGTTTTAATATAACTTCAACCAAATCTATACAGCACCTTAGACACCACCTGAGAGTTTCAGACAATCAAGAGACATTCATTAAAGACATATATGGAGAAACCCAACACCCTTGTTCTACAAGCAACGTAATTTTTAGTTTATTAAAAACTTGACCACATCTTCATTTCATTTTACTGAACGAAACTGTTGCTCCAAAGCTGCTCAAACTTCCTCTTAACAACACATTATTTTTACCATCAGTCTTTTTCCGCCCATGTTGATACATTTGCTCTTACACTACAAGCATTGATTTTACTAATGTTCAGCCACAATGATATGAAATGATATGGATGGTGTGATATGCAGAAATTACACTGCAACAGCCATTTCAATATTAATAATTCTGCTCTGCCCATGCAGTGAAGAAATGCTGTGTAGTAACTAAATGACCAAAACAGCATCCAGTTAGACTGAATAGACTAAGTATTAGTATTGCGGTTAAACTCATGCTAAAGATTCAGCACTTTGTTTGACCTCTTTTTGCTAGATTAAACAGAAAACGGTACCTTCTGGGTCCTCTGCCACTGCCGCCAAGTCTTTGTCTTCTGGGACCAGTTCTGGTGTTTCAATGTCTACTTTGACCTTTTCAGTAACTCCACTGGGCACTGCATGACCATTCAAGGTTTCTGTGTTCAAAGGATCATCTAAAGATAGGCAAACATGGCTCAGTTATCGTAGAATCAAGACTACATGTTTATTCAGTTAAAACACATTTTTGTTTGCATTATTTTTCAAGTCATTCCGCAGATGTTCTTATAAAAAGCTTTGGTTTCCTCATGTAAGACTGAGAGCTCAATAGAAGGCCTAATAAGAGTATTACTGAAATTCTTTACTCTGAGCCTGAAGATTGAGAGTGATTCTGTTGTTCTCACAAAGTAAGTCAATTTCAAAATGTTGGCTGTGAACAGTATGTCCAGGAAGTGCTTAGCTTTTATTATATGGTTGGATAACATCAATCAAAGCCATGTAATAGAAAACATTCCTGGATTGAAATAACAAATTATTAATCTTAATTGCTAAAGCACACTATGCATATCAGTTGTTTACACAGTGGTAACTGCGGCTATAGACATTGATAAAAGTCTTAATGAATTTGTCTTCTACTGTAGGTGGTGGCACCACAGTGGTTAAATTTTAAAGTGTGCATCTGATAACCCACCAGCACCAATTCATACGTGAAGTACACAGAATATTCCTCCATTTAACCTCACTGAATCATATGTTGCTGCAGGCAACTGTACTTATAGCGTACTAGAAACCACTTTAAGAGAGAAGTTCACTTCCAAAATAAAATCTCCTGATAACCGACTAGGGATGCCACAATTCTCAATATAATATGGAACTGTTCGGTATGACATCCGCGGTTCAATAAGCGCTTCTGAATTGCGTTTTTCCAGTTTTGCATTTAAATAATTTCCTTGTTTTATTTCTCTCGGAATTTGCTGTGTGTGCGCCTGTGATTTCACGTGCTGAGATGAGGAAACACTTATATTTGAAAAAGCAACACACGCAGAGCATCTTTCCTTCTAATGACACGCAATGATAAGCCCAGGGGTGATTCTACGATTTTCATTTTAGGGAAGCTCAGCCCCCAATGAGGGTATAATAATAAAAAATAATAATAAATAAATAAAACTTAAAAAATGTTTGACTAATAGGGGTGGTTTCCGTGTTATTGCAGTATGCCACTGTATTGCCCAGACAGGTATAATATTTGAGTACTAAAAAAAAAAAAAAAAGGCCAAATACAAGTCTTTATGATCTCTCTCTTTCTCTCACACACACCGGTTTACTGTAGTTACAAACACAAAATTTTACTGCTTTTTTAATTTCTATAGTACAACCCTCATTCTTTAGTTCAAGTATGCACACCTCTTTGCCACATGCACTGTAATATGTATTATATTGAAAGTTAAATTTTCAAATGAAAATGGCAACATGGTCGTTTTGCGTTCATGTGTGTTAAGGGCTTCATTTTCGCAGAAGGAAACAGCTGTGGTGTGCTGAGGGGTGAGCGCAGCGCAAACTTTACAGTAGATGGGAAACGATTGCTGCCAATAAAATTTTATAACCTATTTATCAAAAAGGACTGCACAGATGCAGATATTATAACAATCTCTCGATAAACACATACCTTGTTCTCTGTCTCTAGTTCTGTGCCGCCATGGTCTGTGGTTTGAAGAACGTGCTGGGGTGGGGAGGAGCCAAACTGCCGCCATTTTTATATGTTATTTAAAGATGTCTGAGGCAATTACGAACGTGTGTACAGTTTATGGAGCTGATTGCAACAGTGTTTGAAATAACTTCCGTATGTGATCTGATGTGGCTTCGTATCACAGAATGAGGCAGACAATATATTCTATACTCATATTCTATGCATCTCTCTCAAAAGAAATATTAAGCAGACATATAATAATCCATGCTTTTTCCAGTGTACAGAGGTTTACAGGAGTATTTTGTTGTTAATTTGTTTCGAAAAAAAAAAACAAAAAACACATTGATGTGGCAAGCTATCAGAACCGAACCGAGGTTCATATTGAACCGAACTGTATTGTTGCATCCCTATAACTGACCCCCATGTCATTCAAGATGTTCAGGTCTTTCTGTCTTCAGTCGCAAAGAAATGAAGGTTTTTGAGGAAAACATTCCAGGACACTCCATATAGTGTAATTCAATGGGAACCAATCGGCTGAAGGTCCAAATTGTTGTTTCTTATCTAGCAAAATGATTGGTCATTTTCTATATATAAAATATAAAAATATATAATATAAATATATATATTAAAAAAAAAAGTGTATACTTTTTAATCACAAATGCTCTTCTCACACTTGCTCTGTGATGCACATTTTTATTGTTTTTAAAAAATAACCGATTGTTTCACTAGATAAGACCCTTATTCCTTGGCTGGGATTGTGTAGAGCCCTTTAAAGCTGCATTGAAACTGCAATTTGGACCTTCAAACCATTAGCCACCATTGAAGTGCACCAAAGTTTTCCTCAAAAACTTTAATTTCTTTGCAACTAAAGACAGAAAGACATGAACATCTTGGATCACATGGGGGTAAATGATCAGAAAATGTTTACTCTGGAAGTGAACTTCTCCTTTAAATTATCTAATAATTCTATTGAGCCTAGAACACTCCTTTAGTATTACAGAATAAACAGGTCAATGGCTATCCATGCATGCTCAGCATCACATTCACTTTGTTTTTATAAAATCTCACCTTGGTCTGGAATAAGAACACCTTTTCTTATAAGCTCCTCACGAGTTTGCCTGGTGGATATTTTCCTCTCCAGAACTATAAAGATGAAGGAGAGAGAACATTTCAAGACATCATTATATTTAGGCCAATATATGGGTACTATGGCTCACAGAGTTCAGTGAAACAGCAGGCAGCTGCCAGCTGTAATGTGTGTAATAAATTTTATGATCCATCCAACATAATCACCAACTGAATGTCATACTGGATGATGTAACTTTCATAAAATTGTAAGGGAGCATCAAGAAAAGCCAAGAGGGTATCAAACTACATAAACATTCAAGCAAAATGGTATTAATAAACGGGGATATACCTTTTGAAAGGTCTTGGAACTTATCACTGGTTCTCTTCTTTCTCCATTTCCAAGGTTTAAAGATCTTGCCCAGGGAAGAGAGCTTCCCCTTTCCTTTCAGCTGAGGAGACTGTGAGCTTCCCACCACATCACAGTTGGCTAGAGAAGATTTTTCCAGTCCATCCACTAGAAGTGAATCACAGCAAGAACACAATTTTGAATGGACTGAATAAAAAAAAAAAAAAAAAAAAACCCTGAGCTGACCCCTAAACAATGGAAAAAGCCAACTGTTGTTTATAACAGGAAATACTTGTGAATGAATGTTTCTGACCATAACAACAGACATTAGGGCACCCTTAATCAACAAGAACAACTAGCAGTCTCTTTCCACAAACAACATACCAAAACAGGGTATATAAGAGCCTCAAGTTCAGAAAAATCCTAAAATCAATAAACCCTGCCTCTTGTGTTCGTGCTTGTTCTGCAAATAAGTCTGAATGAGCAAAAAATGAAGAAGTTAATGGGAAGAATACTTTATAAAAAGTAAGTAAATAACTCACACACTTATATATAACCACACTGTAACCTCAAAATAGAACTTAAAATGGCCTGTGGGAGATCTCTGGGAGTTTTTAGTGAGTAATCTGCTTGCTGAAATTTAAAGTAAAATTCTGTGACTAATATTTCCAAGCTTTGATGACTGAAGTTCACTATTAAAAAGAATAGCTGAAGTTAACAAATAAAATATATTGTTTATATTGTTACTGCTTTGAGTTATTATTTTGAAATAAAGGTAAAATGCTCAAAAACACTAATTTGATAAGATGTATACTTGGCTTTAATAAATAGAATATTGATTACACTGTTAATGCAAAAATATAAAATATAATTTTTCTGATAGTGTCATGTTTATTTAAGAAAATGTGACTGGGGCACTAATTTACATTTGATTGAAGTTTGAGGACTTTTTGAGAACACCACTGCTGTACACGTATGTGGAAATACCACATACAGTATATACTGCACCTCTGTTACCAACATTTTGGATGAATGGGTAACAGTGTTGCAATATATTTACAGTAAATGTAGTATGTTGGTTTGTAGTTACTGATAAACATATACTTTCCATAAACTGATTTGTGCTTTAAAAGAGGAATGGAAGGTGTCCGTTACAAGCATATGAGCCATCCAAGACCCTTAAATCACAGAACCGACTGATGTTTTTAGAATAGATGCTCGCTTTGAGTTTAAGGTTTGTGATTCAGCCAAGATTTGAACTCTCTTCCACCCTACCCCTACATCATTTCTTCTTAGCTTGCAAAAAGAATAGATTCTGACAGATAGGTACAGCTTTTCCACATGGCCTACGCAGGGAGATATTAAACCCGTTCATCAAACGTAATGCAACAGAACAGCAGACCTAAAGTCACAGGCACACGCACACGCACACCTCGCCAGATGAAGTGTAAAACGATCACAAGAGCATTTCCACACGCCTAAACAACATCAAACAACTGAGAACAATAAACAAAGAGTCAGGCTGCAAAGTAGTGACACCATTTATCATTTCAAGAAAATGCACACACACTTACATTGTTCTCGGCAGAATTACAGCAGAGACCTGGGTCAGTGTGTGCATGGGTCATTGTTATGAGACCTGCCCTATTAAAGACATCTATAAAAATAACAGTCCTTCAAGGGACAGTTCACAAAAACTGGATGTTCTGAAAGATTTTTCAGTCATACAGTAAACTGCAGTACATTTTACAATAAAATACTATTGCAAGGTTTCTACTTCTAAATTTTATGTTTAATTCAAAGTGTCGTTTCTTTGTTAATTATTTGTGAAATTTATGAGCAATTACTGAGTGAAAATAGTAAATCCATCACCAAATTTTTAGTGATGTTTGAAATGACGTGAGGGTAACTTTTCATTTTGAGAACCATCCCTTCAAATGCTCAGGAGACAGGAACTTCCTGACTCTTGCATTTCAACTATGAGATTTTATCACTTGTTTCTGATTATACCGTCAAAACACAGGCCACCTAATTTAGAAACAAAATGAGAGACAATTTTTGTTTCACTTTTCACAACTGTTGTTTCTCAAAATCATCACACAGAATGTTGCTTCAACAGACAGCTTGATATTTACCACACATTTCCAATGTTTAAAGTGGTTTACTCCATTATGTAATGTTTCTTAAGAGCCTACAGTTAATCAAAAGATTGTGTTGTTAAATGGACCTACAGAAAATGTCACCCTCAAGGCATGTAGCAAAAATAGGCTCAAGCTCCAAAACTACACTCAAATCAATGTTCTTTACTGGCATCAGAACCTTTAACATCCATGGAACCTTTCCATTGCACAAAAGGTTCTTTATAGTTGAAAAAGGTTATTAAAATGTTTTTCACATTAAGAAAAATAAACACTATTTTGGAAGCTTTAAAAGTGTACGCTTCTGCCATGCATCAATACACCACATTGTGTAAAGTGCAAGAGTGAAATGTGCTGCCAAACACGCATTGCTTCCAAATGCATCACAAAACATCTCTAGGAGTCCAAAAACCGACTAGCAAACAAGATATTTTTCACATAGAAATGTGTGAAACCCAAACATGAAGCCTGTTTTTCACACTGCACTGAACGATTTCATTAGCGGACACATGTGACAGGAAAGTGCCAGACGACATGTCCGTGGTCTTTTCACCACCATCATGAGGATGCCAAAGCACCTCTTCACTAATCAATTCTCCCCAAGGAGCCACTGACCCTATATTTCATTGGCCTGTCAACAGGCAGTTGGCCTCTGATTGGATTATTAATAGAAAGTGTTACTCCTAGAACTCCCAGTGATGAGCACACTCCCGGAGATCAAACCCCAGAGGATCAAGCTCATTTAAAACAAAGAGGACACCGTAGAATTCATCTGAAGGGCACAGATGAACAGGTGTGGATACTGCATGAAATAGAGCTACAGAAAATGATTGAAATACTGTACATGATGCCAGTTTGATACTTTATGCACTTTAGTTGCATGAATTCAACAGACAGGTTATCCTCAAGTTTCCTATGCCCAATGAGGCCTTGCATCAAACATGGGAGCGTCTACCAGTTCAAAGTAAACAAGCGGGACGTGACACTCATTCATTCAACAGTTGACAGTACTTATGGGCAAAGAAGCACTGAGAATTTCCTCTGACTGTTTCGGCAAAAGATTCAAAGCTTTAAGTGTCAAAAATAGCGCTTTCTGGTGGTTAGCAAACAATAAAGCAGCCAAAACCCAGTGAAAGAAACTTAAATAAAACACAAATAAAAGCGTAACAGTGTGTTTGTTGAATTTCTGTCTCTGATAAATTAATTTACCCATTAAACTGTGCCATTAAATGCCAGTACAAATATCAATATGATGTAGTAGAAGTATATGAATTGCGTATGGCAAATATTTAATTTTCCCGAAATAATTTGTATTTTTCATATTACTTGTATGACTGGGTATTTAAAAATGTAATGAAATAAATCTGAAAAAGATCTGGGGTTCAAACATTCCGACACGCAAAGTGAATCACGCACGGGACTGGACAGAAAGCGAGGCTTTGTCACTGGTTTAGTGATTTCTATGTTAACAACACAAGCCTCAAATCGAGGCTTCATCTGGCACACCCCTAAACACAAGCTCTGACGACTCGGTTCAAATGTCACATCACTAGTTGACAGTCATTCAAGATTTAGCGATCCAAACTTGCTAACAATGTGCAAACAACTTTGAACAGCACATGTTGTCCCTGAGCACCGCCACTTTACAAAGTAAACAATGATCTGAAAAACACCTAGCCTCTTCGCTAATTAGCACACAAAATACCATTGGTATACTACTTCCAGCGCATCACCAGAAGTTGTACCCACATTCTTTTTTACAGTAGCGCCCCCCGGAAACTTGTGGATAATTTCAACTTATATGAAGCTTTTAAATAGATAGTTCACCCAAAAATGAAAATTCTGTCATTACTCAGCCTTTATGCTGTTCCAAACCTTCGTTCACCTTCAAGACAGAAATGAAGATATTTTTGATAAAATCCAAGAGCTTTCTGACTTTCCGAGAGCATAGACAGCAACACAACTGACACATTTAAGGCTCAGAAAGGTAGTAAGGACATTGTTAACATAGTCCATGTGATGCCAGTGGTTCAACCATAATTTTATGAAGCTACAAGAACACTTTTTGTGCCCACAGAAAACTAAAATAATGACTTTATTTAACCATTTATTCTCTTCAGTGTCAGTCTGGCTTAAAGTTGTTATTTTTGTTTTCTTTGCGCAAAAAAGTATTCTCACGTTCTCAACAAATAAAGCGAGCTATAGGGGGCCGCTAACGGTTGCATGTTAAATTACTGTGCATTTCACTTACCACATAAACATGAGTAAACATGACTGAGGACGATGGCGAATGATTTGCGGATCCTGAGCACCACTGACAAGCATCTAAACTTGTGAAATGTGTAACTGCCGCTCTACTATACACAGAGCACGTATGATCGTGAATCTTAAAAGTGAAAGTAAAAACCAACCGTGCTTTCAGGAGGAGTTTCGATGGCCAGTATATTAATAGTGGCTCCCTGATGTCTGCAATTTATATACAGTATAATTACCCAATGATGTATAACTGTGAGAGAAAGTATTGAAATATAGACTTCCTCCCATCTCGTCTTTATTCCATGTAGCTATCGGCGATGGACGATGGCACTGTCTATCATCCCAACCCTAATACAAACTCCACTTTAACTTCAATTTGCATCAGACAAAAAGGCAATTTTATGGTAATTGTCTTATATTATGCTAAAATGGCTGGCTTGAATGAAACCATCAAATAAATGAAATATACTGCATATCAACAAAAGGCCATACATTTTTTAGCCATCTAAATTATGGCAAAACATTTTATCTCACATTTGTGGTTGTACGGTTGACTAAATTGCTCACTTCCTCTTATAAAAGGGAGGGCCACTGAAAATGCATGAAACATGACATATAATCATGATGACCAGAAAGTAAAAGGCATCATTTATTCAAACCTCCAATCACACATTTGACTTGCCTTATGCTTCTAAATATAAAAGCAGCTGTAGAGATCTGTGATGGCTAATTAGTTCATTATCTAAATGCTTTAAGCCTCAACTTCCCTAATGAGCAAATCAAAAAACGAGCCAAGGATAGTTCTAAAAGTGTTAAAGTCATCAATTACTACCATTTTTAATTTACTGCAGCCAGTTGTTTTTTTAACATCCGTATAGTGCATTCAGCCTATAACAAATGCTAAACCTAGCTTTGTATTAACAACTGCTTGCAGCATAGGCTAATCCCACAGCCTCAGTTCCTCATAATTGCCAATGAAAAAACAATAGGCCAATTTTAAGACGACGCTTTGTTCCTCTATTTACAGAAAGGAAATGCCTATGTTTGCAATGGCCTTTCCTATTAAATGATTTAGAAAAACTAAAGACCCAAGTAAAAAAAAGTTTTGATTATTTATGGAACTAATTAATAGAGGTAGAGATCGTTCTGTGTAATACGATCCTTTCTTTTTATTCATCCGGTGCTATACATTTCAAACAACATCAAAACTATTTAAAACATGATTCAGTAATATTTAAAGCATAATAAGCACGCTGTTCATGAGGACACACAATAACATCTAAACAACCTTCCTTCGAGAGCTAGTAAACTGATAGCAACAGAAGCTTTTATATCACAGCACTCTGGCAATAATGGAAATTATGGGGAAATTAAGGTAGTGGCTCGTGATTCAACATTTGGTGCTGAAAGAAGCTTAAAATTACAATAACGCTGCTTTGTGGAGCACTTGCTTGCAACTGTAGAAACTGAAATGTGATTGTAGCGCGTACCAAGACATTTCTGTTCCTGTTGCTGCTTTTTTAAATAAAAAAATACACCTTAGAATTAACACTCAAGTCTCTTGTATTACATGAAACCAAAATCAGTAAACCAGCTATTTAAAATTGGGTTTTAATCATGAATTGAACAACTCCACTGTGAAAAAAGCTTTGTTAAATTTACAGTAAAAATAAATAAATAAATAAAAATTGGAGCACTTCTGAAACAAAATGGTTTTACTTGTTATTAATGGGAATTGTATTGGTTTTAATGGAAACTGCAATGTTAGCTGTAATTAGCTGCCTTATATTGGTGGCTTGTTAAAAACCACTAAATCCTATATTACAGGAAACATTTTTGATTGGCTTTAATGGTTAAAAGTTTGTGTAAAATGTATCAACACAGGTGGCAAAACAATGGAAGGCCACATGATGAAAGTTCTTTCTAACAAATGCAGCCAATAATAACAACAAATTAGCAAAGTGTCACTCACACAAACACAAAATAGTAATGTAATAGCCTTCAAAATTAACAATTTAAAAAAAAAAAAAAAAACACAAGTGTGATGGCTAATGCAGACAATCCTGGGAATACCCCTTTCTTTTAAGTTAATACACTTAAAACAGCCTATGTATTATGTTTTGCATGCCTAAACGTGCATGTATCGTTTCCACACAAATATAACTTTATGGTAACTTACAGTTAACGAAGTAACACGTTTAAAGTGTATCGTTTTCCGTTAAAATGACTCACATTTTTACATTATGCACTCTGGCACGAATTAGGAAGTGCATTTGTAACAGCGCATCGCCTTGACAGCACATTACGACAAACAACATGTGAGCAAAAGAGAGTAAAACAGTCGTTTCCTGAATTTACGAGAGAGTAAATGTATGTTTCTTCGTCCGTTTCAAATAAGGATGTTACTGTTACATCAACACAAACACCTCAATTCGCCGAAAGATGCGCTTGACAAAGTCCCACTTGTTGATCGTTTGCACTGGAAGCGACAAACCAAAATCCACGCTTTCGCTTCTAACATTATAATGAGAGTGTTTTAGACCGTCGCATCACGTAGATAGCAGTAGATTACTTGAAAGCCAACGTGCAAGAATCAGACTTGATAATGAACTTGGTTTGCCGCGGAACCGGACTTAACTATTTACGTCTTCCCTCCCTGAGATAGCGGTGTGGGTGAGTAAACAGCAGGTCATTGAATGAAGAACAAGCCCTTCCAGACACTTACCGCTCGCTCTCTGAGACAAGCTGGAGACAGATGTCTGGCCCATGTCGATCTTCAATGGACCACTAAACAAAAATCATACGACGCCCCAAGAACTTGTGCAACAAAGCCCACTCGATCGACATAACAGCAGACTCATTTCACTCCTCCGACTCTGAGATCTGCTTCTCAAAAGAGCTTTTTCATACTTTGTGAACTCGCAAGACACGCAAACGAACTCCGAGTCTCCGGATTGAAATGCCTGTCATTCCTTTTTTGCAGATTGTAAGCAGTCAGAGGTCATAAGGAGGAAGTTTTAAGCCCCTCCTTGCTTCAGCCCTGCTTAAAGCATGGAAATGTATGTGGGTAATAATGCGTTGGCCAAAAGTGACATCATTAGAAAATACTAGACCAGGAGTGTCCGTGCTATTTTTGACTGCACTGGTTTACTCCATTAAAAATGAAGTTAAAATACAATAAGACATGGTTTGTTCTGTTGGAAATTCTGTTCTGTTGCTAAGTATCAGGGTATTTCTGAGCAAGAAATGACAGTGTAAAAGTTTCCCTGAGTTTTACATCCTCTAACCAAAGACAGTATTCATACATTGTGTATAAAATCTTAAGATTATTCGCTATTGATCATTTTAACACACAATCATTTTGAGTAATGCTACTTTTTACTCAGTGAGTTAGTCTGTTTCTGTAAAGACATACTGTAACACTGACCTTCAGTGGCGGGGCATTTTGTCCCACCAGAACTGGCCATTAAATAGGCTTTCAAATGCTTTAAAGCAACATTTCAATGGTACAAAATATAAAACATTAAATAATTAAAGGTAACCTGTAAAATACAAAAATACCATAGGCTATTTTATTTTAAATAATAAGTCATATGTCACCCTGGTCCACAAAACCAAACATAAGGGTACATTTTTTAAAATTGAGATTTATACATAATCTGGAAGCTGAATAAATAAACTTTGCATTGATGTATGGTTTGTTAGCATAATATTTGGCCGAGATGCATCTATTTGAAAATCTGGAATCTGAGAGTACAAAAAAATCTAAATATTGAGAAAATCGACTTTAAAATTGTCCAAATGAAATTCTTAGCAATTCATAATACTAATCAAAAATTAAGTTTTGATATATTTACGGTAGGAAATTCACACAATATCTTGATGGAACATGATCTTTACTTAATGTCCTAATGATTTTTGGAATACATTTTTTTTTAATAATTTTGACCCATACAATGTATTTTTGGCTATTGCTACAAATATACCCATGCTACTTAAGACTGGTCTTCTAACATTTTAAACCTAGGACAACTTGCCTCAATCGCCCTGAATGAAAATGCCCTTGAGAACAACTCAACCTTAGTGACTCTGAGTAAATGTCACTGTGGTTTTATTGTTCACAATAAGACCATTTTCAAGGTTTGACCCTTTTAGGTGCTTGAAACAAACACTGTTAACAAAAACACGTGTAATCACACTTTTGAGTCATAGCCCTTATGACAACTTCTCACATAACACTGCACATAGTCTTCTGAATGTCAGTGTTCTATGATTAGAGTAGTATTTTATTTATTTAGCATAAAAAGGGAAGCCAAACATACACACTATCAAAACTCTGGTTCCATTTCTCCTTTACATCCCATGAGAACAAGCATTTTTTAGTAACAAAAACTCAGTTTTATACCACAAAATACTAACGTTGCTATAATCTTCAAGTTTGTTTGTGGCTAAACCTTCGCTTCCGTCAAAAGAGGCCAAAAGCCCCACAGATTTAGGCCCCAGACTCCCCCCTCTTCCAAAGCAGAAGTGGTGGGTGGGATTCAGAGCAGGAAGCCTTACGAAAACAAGTCTACTCTAGAGATGTGAGCTATTGTTTTGCACACAGTTAAGCTGAATGTTCTCATCAAGTATGAGCTCTCCACCCCTTCCTCTCTTCCTGAAGGTCCTCCTTACCATCATAACACCACAGCCCTGAGTACAAGCAGCTGGAAACCATGTGATATGTTGGTGCAATCTTTGTTTGTGCAATTTTTGCCTCATTTGATTGTAATGTTTTTGCATGTGTGAATTATTGTTTTTTTTTATTCAAGAGGGGTGACTTAGTTTGATGGTTTAGTATAAAGGTCACAAACCCATATAGGAAGACCATAACCTACAGAGCTACTGAATGAACCCTGTCAACTGTTCCCTACCACTAAAGCTAGTTAATCTAAAGCAGTGCTTCTCAACCAGGGGTTCGGGGGCCCACTGGGGGCCTGAGCAAACTTCCAGGATGATCTAAAAGTATTTCAATAAATAAATTATTATTAATATTTTAACACTCTAACTTTAGTTTAAATGAAAATGCTAATAAAAATGTAATATTTATTATGTATATATACACACTACCAGTCAAAAGTTTTTAGATTTGTAATGTTTTTTTATCTAATTCTCTCCTGCATACCTGAAGCATTTTTCTGAAGAACAGCAGGCAGGTTAACTGTTCAGGACAAACAAGTGACTCAAGTGAACAAACTTCACTAATCAAAAAAATAAACAAAAACAAAAAACAGCTGTGGATCATTAGGAAAACAAACACAGTATTAAGAATCAAGTGTATGTAAACTTTTGGGGTCATTTTTATTTTCTATTTTCTTTTGTGGACTATGTAAACATTTTATGTGAAATATCTTTTATTCAGGTCAGTACTAAATTCAAAAAATATGCATTTTGTATGATCCCTCTTATTTTGGTAAAATAATTAACATTTGACAGATTCTGTGAGGTGTATATACACTATTGACTTCAACTGTATTTGATCCAAAATACAGAAGAAGCAGTAATATATATATATATATATATATTTTTTTTTTTTTTTTTTTTTTTCACAAAAATTAATGCTTTTATTTACCAAGGATGCTTTAAATTTATCAAAAGTGATAATAAAGACATTTATAATGCTGCTCTATAGATACCAGGAAACAATTCTACTAAGCTGTTTTCAACATAAAAATAATGAATGTCTTTTGAGCAGCAAATCAGAATATTATAATGATTTCTGTGACTGGAGTAATGATGCTAAAAATGCAGCTTTGAAATCACAGGAATAAATAACATTTTAAAATATATTAAAATAGAAAACAGTTATTTTAAATAGTAAACTTTTTTTCAAAATTGTACAGTTTTTGCTGTACATTAAATCAAATAAATGCAGGCTTGATGAGCAGAAGAGACTTCTTTAAAAAACATAAAAAAAATCTTACTGTTCAAACTGGCAGTGTATAACATACTATGTACTAAGCCTTACTATATATATATACATTTTTATTTTTTTTTGTCTGGGGTTAGCAGAAGGCCTGAATGGCTTGTATGTTGTCAGAGTGGCATGTCAGTCTGATATCATGGTCTGTCTGCATCTGTTCAGTTAACACTGACAGAGAACCTTGTGTACTCTGATAACCCAGTTTCACACACAACACATATTAAACACAAAAGACTGACGCACACATAGGTTTAACAAAATCCAGAGTCAAAACAAAATTGTAAGGGCACATTAATTTTAAGTTCCCCTTTAATTTTCCATGAAATACACCTTAATATAGAAACACAAATTGTGATTGTGCCAAACAACTTGTTTATTTTTAGCTTAATAACCTTGGAAATAATGTGAATTATATCTCCACGCTAAAGAATATCTCTGGAAACCTATTCAAGATGGCTACATTAGTATGCATACAAAAGAACTGAATCACAGTATTCTATAATGAGTTCCTGACATGCATCGATTATGGCCTCGGCCCAGGTTTAAAAACAGAAGGGGCGTATGGTGAGTCACCAAATCACAACACACCTCCTCATATCCTGACACTATTCCCGGAGAACGCTGCCATCTATTGACCAAATGCAAATGTCTCATTTGGGTAAAACACTCGCATTTCTACCTGGCTTGTGAATGTTTTTGCATGTATTGTGAGGCTATTTGATCATTTAGAATGTGAACCACTGCCAGCGCCACTTTCATCACAACTTGTAACAAGTAAATCTGTTCAATCAAATGAATTGAATTCACTTACTGGCACGATTGTTTGTCCACATGCCACGCAGACGTTCTACCTGAACTCTTTTGAGAACATTTGAGAAGGTTAATCTGAATTCCAATGTAGTCTGATATCCCAAGAGATGGACGTCTGGACTTTGTGTAGAGAGAAAAATCTGTCCATTTGCTCTAGAGTGCAGCCTAAGTGCATATGGGAAGACAGTAATTGCATACAGCTAATATCGGCAAAGCGGATCTCTTTGCAACCCATCAAAACAAACACAAGCCTCAAATGTTTACAGAATGTCTATGTCTTTAATACACCGTTCATCAGCTCATCCATGTCTCTGTCTTATATATTGTTAAAGGTAATGTGTGCTGATCAAAATGATCACTTCAAGCCTTTGGAATCCAACCTAAATGGGTGCAAGGACCGAAACTTAAATGCAACATCACTGGAAACAGCGCTCATCAATTATTAACTGCCAATCTCAGCACAAAATAGCAGCTAATTATTGTTTAAGTGATGCCATTTAGTTCTTTCCTCTGCTCAGATGATTTATTTATTAACTCTAAACCTAGAAAAAAGTTATAGCGTGTCAAGTTTCTTGATCATGATATGCAAATATCTAAACCGCAGAATCAACTCTGCAAATTTAAGCAAGATCTAAAGATAATCATCTTGTGCATTTTCTATAACTGTGATGCACGAGACATAAGCAGTTTGGTTAAACAAGCATCGCCTAAATATAATATATGACCTGCACAAACCACCAGATGATGTATTGCTGGAAATGTTTTTGTAGACAACTGGCTCCTGTTGGCCCGTTTACCCAATGATGGAGCGCAACTAGGTATGGCAAACCTTGTCGATCAATACTTGACATCCTGCCTGTAAGTGTTTTTCCCCAGCATGGATGGCTCTTATTTGGAAATCTGGGACATTTAATAATAGTACATCGCAGGGGGAATGGAGAGCATTAAGTTTCACTAAGCAGGGAAACAGACGCTGATGATGCTCCCAACATTGGAGAACCAACACGGTTCACCTACTGAGGGGAGACTATAGCACACTAACAAGAGATATTACAAGGACACTAAAATGTAAGGAAACACTCATTATGTTTAATGAAGGGGTTAAGTACTATATTGTTCAGTTTACCACATAAGTACTTCAGATTTATGTGACAGGATACTGTATGCAGAGGTAAGTGTAACGATTCATGCTCACTTTACAAATATAATGCAAAAAGGGCATTAATAGCACACGTACATTAGTAAGCTGTTTTTATTCCTTTTTGCACTTTGTAAAGTAGATATGAATATTGTAAATATCAATGCTGAATTACAACTAGTTTATTTTCAAAATGACTAACAACTGCTTCACCATGTTATTCTATTCTCTGCCATTTGCAGTTTGTTTCACTGTCCGATATGGCAATCATCTTGGACTTTTTACTGCTTTAATTTTTTAAGTGGAATCAAATTAGCTGTACAAGTTATTTCAAATCAAGTAATTTTTATCTTTTTTATCTTCTATATAAGATTTAATTGATTTACGTAATGGAAAAACACAAACCAAACTTAATTCAGACACCTTCAACATTTTTCACATTATCAGTTTATTCGCTATAGTTTAGAAAATGGTAATAAATATAACAAAAACTCTGTGTCAGAACAAATTCATCTTAATAATGTTAATGGATAATGGATTACAATCAACCAAAAATGTAACTGTTAGTATGACAATATTTACACAACTATCAACACTTTGTTGACCCATTACCAAGCAATGCTTAATTTTGTTCAGTCTGTGGTCTAAAAAGATTGCATTAGCAATTAAAGAAAAAACACTTAAGCAAAACATGTCAGTTTACTTTATTTTGCTATCCTCACTTTAGGGATGACTCAATACCATAATTTTGGCTTCGGTACCAAATACCAGATACCGGAATCTAATACCTTGGTATTGATACTAAATCAATACCATAGGTGACATATTTCAGACTAGGCCAAAGAGTATTAAATGCATTAAATAAATGGGTTAAATAAATCTCTTTCTCTGCTGCTTCATATTAACGGTAGGCGGTGCAGCAGAAACATTTCCTCCATATTATTGAAAATAAAATATAGCAAAACTCTTCCTTCATTCAAATTCACTTAATATTTGATTGAATAAAATGATCAGGATGAGCAAAATTTGATGTGTTGCTTCCTGTGGCAACACATGATTTATAGCAATGCTTGAATACAGGTGCACTAAGGTCAGAATAATGCCATATTTTACTGCTACTGTTGTCTTTATTTACTAGTTTTGAGCGCCTTGATGGAGTTTAATCTGTTTGATGATCAATCGCGTTGTTCTGTTGTCACGTTTACCCGTTTCGCAGCAATTTAGGAAGCACTGCCTCCTACAGGTGAACTTCGGAACAGCAGCGTCTAAAATACCGATTTGATCAAAATGATAGTATTGAACAGTTTGAAATAAAATATATACACCGGTATTTTTGCAGCACCGGTATACCGCGCATCCCTACCTCACATAAATGAACTGTAGTGTCCTTCACCCATTAGTAAAAAATAACAAAAATTGGTGTCTGAATAGTATTTGGTTTGACTGTATGTTGCAATGACGTTATAAATCAGTTTTTACAGTGTGCTCCCTGCCACCAGTCATGATTCATTTGCTAATTTATGTGAGTAAAAGTGTCAAATATCAGGCTTTTCTGAGGGAAGTAGTATTCATGTGATCTCAATATGGCCGCCCCCATAAGCAAACCCACTCCATGTAAAACAAAACACCTTTTATTAGTCTATTGATCTATTTCATGTGTGTCATTTTCTTTGAAAAAAAAGTCAAAGTGCACCGTAACAGCCATTTTCACAGTATTTCTGAATTGTTGGGTTGCATGTGGAGTGCAAACAAGAGGATATACATTTAACTTCAATTTTATGAACCTCAGCTTTGACAGATCACTAACAGCCAGTCACATGCCTCTTTCATTAGAACAACAGCTTATACTACATTTCCTGAGGATTTCCACTGATACAGCAGATCCATTCAGTTACTCTGTGACTAACTTTTTCACAGCATGAATGACCCATATCACCATTCCTGCCATGGAAGAATAACCCTGCTTGTATGTAAACCCCAACTCTGAAAGGTTTTGCAAACCACTCCTAAACAAATACGAATTTGCTTTGCAAAATATCCAGAGGGAGGTTTCCCCATGTAGTTTGTGTGAGCCACAAGCACGCACATATACATGCATGCAAGCCTTCAGAACGTATGTCAGGTAGAAAAACAGGATATCAAAGCAGTCCTGAATGGCAACAGACAAACTTGTGTTTGCTCTGTTTTGGTATATGTGACACATGTGATGTTACAATCAAAGTAACGCCATAGTTCCTGTCAGATTTACTATACACAGAGTCACAGACAAATGTTATCTATGTCAGATTTCCTCTTTGCTGCCAAAAAAATAAATGACAGAATGAGGGACCGAACCTACTCACAGCATTTCCATGCTATGACACACAAAAACCATTGCAAATCCAATCGAACATCTTATGACACGGACCAAAAATAGGACAGTAATACAGCACCAGTGCTAAGCCTATGTGTGTTTATTCAATGATTAAACATCACGCTAGCTGGATTCCCAGAATGTGAGCCGATAATGAAAACATCAATACAGTGTGAGGTATGTTAAAGAGTGTACAAAAGTGCGCGTGTCAACACACACTCCTGCAAACTAAAAAACCCATAAGGTATTTAAATCAAATAACCTAATCAGAATGAAGCCTAATAAAAACTTTCTTAACTCAGTACTTTATCCATCTACGTACACACACACACACACACACACACACACACATGCATGTACAAGTGTCAGAAAGTTTAAGACTTACAGGCATGTTCCATGACTGGAAGGATATAAAAAAAGCCAACTGCTCCAGTGAGATGGTCCTCAGTTTCCCTTCTCACTCTTTCTCTCCGATTCCCTCTCTCTCTGCCTCGCACTCACTCTCTCTCCTCACTTCCTGTGGTGCTCTCGCAGCCTTCTTCTCTGCAGTGGTGCGCGGCAGGAAGAGCGGCGAAGGCTTGAGGATGACAAACAGCCATTACCTCCATTAAAGTGAGCTGACTGAGCCAGTCTGAGCCCATCAAGTGGAACCTCCCAGTCCACTGGGGCTTTCAGCTATCGCCTTTGGCTACGGGGAATGGGGCTGAGGAGGAGGGGTGAGTTGATGTAGCGTGAGACAGCTCTGTAGCCTTCATTAAATTACTCGTGTCCCGTTGAAACAGATGACTCTAGTCTTATCGCCAGCGTTAAGTTGTTTTACACGCTGCGTGCTGAGGCACATAAGTGAAGTGCTCGCCGGTGTGTGATGTGCTAAATTCCAAAGGAAAGTAAGCCGCGTCGGGGTCAAAGCCGGGCAGGGCCTCGCACAAGTGGGCTTGATGGGCGCGTTACTTGTGGGTGAGAATCTTTAACAATTTCTTGCAAATCTATTTTCATGTCGCAACCTGACGTCAAGAATTGGCTGCAGTTCAGACAGGATGAATCACTGCTTGAGAGTAGGATTTCAAAGCTCACCCCTGTAGGCTGAGTTCTCACATGAACCTAAATGTTTTCTTAGCATTGGTCAACTGCAGAAGCACTATTTACAGGACATATGAGTTTACCGCATGATTTTGTATAAATCAAAATTTACACTGTGAAGGTGGCACAGAAGTGCTTCAGATGTGACTTTTAATGGGATAGTTCAACCAAAAAATTTTTAATTCTGTCATTAATTACTCGCCCTCATGTCGTCCCAAACCCGTATGACCTTCTTTCATCTTCAGAACACAAATTAAGATTTTTTGATGAAATCCAAGAGCTTTCTGACCCTGCATAGACAGCAACGCTGCTACCACGTTCAAGGCCCAGAAAGGTGGTAAGAACATTGTTAAAATAGTCCACGTGACATCAGTGGTTCAACCGTGATGTTATGAAGCATGCTTTCAAAACAAAAATAATTACTTTATTCAACAATTTCACACAGAAGAGATTAAATTGTCGATTTGCTATTTGTGTTACAAGTGTTCTCGTAGCTGTATAAAATTACAGTTGAACCACTGATGTCACATGTCAGCTGCATTTTCTATGCAGGTTCAGAAAGCTCTCGGATTTCATCAAAAATATCTATTTGCGTTCTGAAGATGAACAAAGGTCTCACCGGTTTGGAATGACATGAGGGTGAGTAATTAATGACAGAATTTTCATTTTTGGGTGAACTAGCCCTTTAAGACTGCTCAATGCTGCTTGGAGGTGGCATGAATGCATTTACACAGCTATTACAACTGTATATTTTTGATACTCGGTTTGAGCTGGTTCAGAGCAGGCATAATCTAGTCTGGCTTTTATGTAGCATTATGTATTTACTATGCATTTATTTTCCAGTTAGAAACATAGTAAGTATTCCAAATGGGATAATAATTAGCTTATTGTCTTTCTTTCTTCAGTCACAAAGAAATTTGTGTATTTGAGGAAAAGATTTTTTTCCATATAGTGGACTTTAAAGGTGGCCAATGGGCTGAAGATCCAAACTACAGTTTCAATGCAGCTTCGAAGAGCTCTACACGATCCCAGCCGTGGAATTACCGTTGGTCATTTTCTTAAAAAAAAATAATATTTATATACTGTTTAACCACAAATTCTAATCTTGCACTAGTGCAACTTCACACATTACGTAATCATTTTGGAAAGGTTATGCGTAGTTAGTTCTTGATCTGTGTACTTCAGCTCAAAAAGGTAGGGTAGGGCGAAAAACTCCATCTCATTTGACTTTCTTTGCACATTCGCGTTGTAAACACTGGGTTGGTATTTCCGCCTATCTCACTTGTGACCTTTGCAACAAGGTATTTTTTTGTTTTGTTTTGTTTTTTTTACGAAAATTACAAATTTCGCTAGATAAGACCCTCATTCCTTGTCTGTGATGTAGTGTGTAGAGCCCTTTAAAACTGCAATTTGAACCTTTAACCTGTTGGCCATCATAGAAGTCCACTATATGGAGAATATCCTTAAATATTTTCCTCAAAAAACGTAATTTCTTTGCGACTGAAGAAAGAAAGAGATGAACATCTTTGATGACTTGGGGTTAAGTAAATTATCAGGAAATGTTTATTCTGAAAAGTGAACTTCTCCATTAACAGAATGTTCTGGGTTCTATTTGAGTTTAAGATGATGCATGTAATTTTTAGATTAAGTATTCTTTTATTCCAATATAACATGCAAAGACAACTATATGCAAGACATTTTAACTTTTTATAAATCCATTTGCTGACAGTAATTGTGCAGAAATTACACCTTATTTCATCTTTAAGATTTATTCGACATGCTGTCATGTACCTAGAAAATCAGTCAGTACAGGGTGTATTTGCAGTAATGCACTTTCAGCAGGCTGTGGGCTATTGTCAGCATCATGCAAAGTTACCAGCAAAAGGGTTTACTGCTGCATACAATTTTGCAGAGTAAAGTTAGTAAGTGATTTTATCTCACTAGTCTCATGTTAACATATACAAAACATTTAGGTCTAGTAAATGTAGGGCAGGAAGTTCCAGGAACTTGATTCTATCCATCAGTTGTTGATTGGATTTTGAGATGTGGGCGTTACGCTCAAAAATGAATGTAAGCTTGAAGTGGACTGTGGAGGGGCAGGGTTCAAGCAGACTAAATCATTGGAGAAGAACCATTTAAAAAAAATAAACAAATAAAACAGACCAAAGAGCTGCACTTTAATAACAAACACAAACATTTGAATCACAGGAACCACATAAAGCACATCAATAGGGATATTTGTTTAAAAAAAAAGTGGTGTCAAAGTCCAATCAGCACTTCCGAGAGCAATTAATTAGTGCTCCCTAGTGCTGTTACAAGATCATAGCAACACACAGAGATAGTCTTGTGTGCTTTTGGGATATTGTGAAACTGAATTGTGATATTTTAACCAAGTCAGATTACGTTTTGCAATGCAAGTTAACCAGTGGTGAAAGAAAAGCACATGGTGTGATGGAAACATCCAAGTCTTTCAAATAACGCAAGACAGCACTGTCACTGATTTACACTCTATAATAGCAGCAAATAACAGCCGTCGGGTTACATTATCACGCAAGCAATACCAAGCATAATTGATTTTTAACTGTAACCATGCTGAGACTAACCATAACGAGATACTGTCATGCTGGTGGGTTGACTCACGGATAATGTGGTATGTCTTAGCCTGAAATGCTCATAAGTCAGTAAATAAACACCCTTTCGTTGAAATGTTGAATAAATGCAGATGCCATCCTCTCAGCTCTAAAAATACAACAGAGCATAGCAATTACAGATGAAAGGCATGATGGCCCATCTTCACATGTGCTCTTTGTGTGTCTGCCGAGAACGCCCACACTGTCTGACGCATAGAGCCGCTTCACGCTCCTACCAAAGACCAAGCTGAACATGAAGAAGAAGAAAAGGAGGATGAGAGAACGAGAGAAGGGAACAGTCAGATCGGTGGACATAAAGGGCTCTTGTCATGAACCACTGATATGCTAAGAATAGCTGCCTTGCAAGAGCATTCACGCCCCTACGTGAAAAAAAAGAAACCAGATACCTAAACAGTAGCTTTACATGTACATCACTGTCAGATTAAGGTCTAAATTCTGGTTAAGCCTTTATTTAAAGATGTCTACTTGCTCTACAGCTATTCGAATATGATATACTGTATACTTATAATCATCATATTTCAATGAGCTAAAACAAGCATATTCTTCTCCTAATTTATTGTTACAAATAGCTTTGGCCATTATTATGCTGTCTTTAGCTAGATATTCTATTAAATAGCATAATAAATGTATTATTTATTTACATACACTGCCATTAAAAAGTTTGGAATCAGTAAATTTTTTAATGTTTTTTAAAGTAGGCTCATCAAAGTTCCATTTATTTGATCACAAATACAGAAAAAAAAGTATTCAAAAAAAAATTTTTTTAGAAAATTTACATGAACAGTTTTCTATTTTAATATACTTTAAAATATGATTTATTTCTGTGATGCTAAGCTGATTTTTCGTCAGCCAATAATCCAGTCTTCAGTGTCACATGATCCTTCAGAAATCATTCTAATATGCTGATTTATTATCAATTTTGAAAACAGTTGTGCCGTTTAATATTTTTTGGAATCTGACATTTTTTTCAGGATTCTTTGATGAATAAGTTTAAAAGAACAGCATTTATTCAAAATAGAAATATTTTTTTTTTTTAAAAAGTTAGTTTTAAAAGTTAATCTTTTTCTAAAAAATTAAAGTCTTTACTGTCACGTTTTATAATTTAACACATCCTTGCCGAATAAAAGTATTAATTTCTTTCAAAGAAAGAGAAAATTACTGACCCCAAACTTTGTATATTGTTAAAAAAAGATTTCTATTTTAAATAAATGCTGTTCGTTTTAATGTTTCCTTCATCAAAGAATCCTGAAAAAAGTATCACAGGTTCCAAAAAAAAGTAAATAAATAAAAATTAAACAGCACAGCTGTTTCCAACATTGATTATAAATCAGCATATTAGAATGATTTCTGAAGGATCATGTGACACTGAAGACTGAAGTAATGATGCTTCACAGGAATACAGTATAGTAAAATAGAAAACCACTATTTTTAAATTGCAATAATATTTCACAATAATACTGTTTTTTTTCAGTATTTTTAATCAAATAAACATTGCCTTGACGAGCTGAAAAGACTTCTTTAAAAAAGCATTAAAAATCTCACTGATCCTAAACTTTTTAACAGCATGTGCTAATATTATATATATATATATATATATATATATATTTTTTTTTTTTTTTTTTTTTAAAGGTAAATGTACTACTATGTTTTATAGAAAAGTCACTTTATGCTCACCAAGGCTGTATTTATTTGATCAAAATACAACAAAAACAGTAATCTTGTGAAATATTATTAGAATTTAAAATATTTTTTTCTATCTGAATATATTTTAAAATGTAATTTATTCCTGTGATAACAACGCTGAATTTTCAGCATCATTACTCCAGTCTTCAGTGTCACATGATCCTTCAGAAATCATTTTAATATGCTGATTTATTATGCCGCTTAATATTTTTTTGAAACCTGTGATACTTTTTTCAGGAATGTTTGATGGATAAAAAGTTAAAAAGGACAGCATTCATTTAAAACAGGAATCGTTTGTAACCATTTTAAATGTATTTGCTGTGACTTTTCATTTGAAAGAATCCTTGCTGAATAAAAGTGTTAATTTATTTAAAAAGTTTCTATATCATCTATATCACGGACACATTAAACTTAATATGCCAAGTCTCTACTGACACTGCCATGAAACTCTATTCAAAGACCGTTTAAAATTCATCCAGAGGTGAGAGGAACAAGCTTTTAAGAGGGTAAAGAACAGAAAAGGTTCTTTAATGAGTTCTGTCTCCAGCGCATTGTTACAAAAGGGCAGCCTCTCTCGGCAGCTCCGCTCTGCCGGCCTCCATCTCTGTGTCATTACGTGACTAATTGTGTGCAGAGAGGGACGACACACATCCTCACACCAGCATCAAAGAAGGCAAAACCTATAAATTAATCCAAACAAACACCAAACGAGGAGGCTTTTTCTCAGTGCCTTTTCAACGTGTTGCACAGTGTGAAAGATAAAGTGCGGGTTGCGCTAAATGCAAATCACTGTTGGATGTCCATTTAAATGTGTCCCTTACACGGCTTTCGAAACACAATGATGGGATCTTTGCAAAGACTGCATATAGATCACAAAGTGATGGCTGACAGAGAGGAAATAGATGTACACTAAGTAGCATTAAGTGGTTGCAGGAACACAAACAAGACATTATGAATTATTAATGTGAGGCTTTGTGAAAAACAGTCATGGGGTTAGACTTACAACATTGCAGCACAGAATCATTCTTAGACATCAGACAGGGTTCAGAGCAATACTGACAAGAACTGATGCATAGCGTTGGAAAATTCTGAAGGAAAACACCCCCTGGTGGTCATGCAGTGAAACTGCAGTGCAAAAATGCACTGAAATAACGGTATTATTCAATCACAACAGCACAAAAAAGCAAGTCAACTGCTGACATTGGGCATATTTCACATTTTCTAGGTTCAAAATAAGTTTTACAGACAGCATTTCACAGCAATAATGTTGATTACAACACACTTGTATAAAAACATTGTACAAAATTACATGGTGTTCCAATGTAGTAAACAAAAGAAGAAATCTAATGCTTGTATTTTTCAAGAAGCACTTACATTAATTATTCAGTAATGCTGCTTATAATTTAAGTTTAATCAATACGTTTTCTAAATTGTTCATTACCGTTGGGAATACTTCTCTAGGATGAGCCTCTCATTAGAGTTTGCTAATGTAAATAGTGATTTACAGTTCGTACAGTATGTCATACCTATTAAATGGTATTATTGCGATTTTTTTCTTCATTTTTGAGTGTTTTTTGCATGTTACTTTTTTCACTTGTTCCAAGTGAGTCCAGGGTTAGTCAACTAAAATCTGAAACTAAGAAAAAAAAATCATTGCCTGAAATAAAATAAAAGTTCACTAAAAGAAATGATTACAGCTAGCTGCCAAGGCAACATTTCACATTTAAATTTAAGCTTAACTTGGTTGACTAAAATAACACTTTTTATATATAGGCTATATATATATAAAAACTATATAAACAAACTGCTGTTCAAAAGTTTGGGATCAGTAAGTTTTTTTTAAAGTCTCGTATGCTCATCAAAGCTGCATTTATTTAATTAAAAAATACAGAAAAATGATGTACTATTGTGAAATATTATTACAATGTAAAATAAAATGTTCCTATTTTAATATACATTAAAATCAAATTTATTCCTGGGATCAAACCTGAATTTTCAGCATCATTATTCCAATCTTCCAATCAGTGTCACATGATTTCCTTCAGGAATCATTCCAATATGCTGATTGATTGATTTATTTATTTATTTATTTATTTTTGGGAACCTGTGATACTTTTATTTTTAGGATTCTTTGATGAATAAAACAAGTTAGAAAAGAACAGCATTTATTTAAAACAATAAATAACAAATATTTTTATTCTTTCTTTTTTGGAAAGACAATAATATTTTATTCAGCAAGGATGTGTTACATTTATAAAAAGGGATAGCAAACACTTATATTGTAAGTGGAAAAGAGTTCTATTTTGAATAAATGCTGTTCTTTTTAACTTTTTATTCATCAAAGAATCCTGAAAAAAAAAAAGAAATCATAGGTTCCAAAAAATATTTGACAGCTGTTACCAACATTGATAATTCTAAAAATAAATCAGCATATTAGAATGATTTCAGAAGGATTGGGCAACACTTAACACTGGAATAAACTAAAATGAAAAAGGTGCAAAAACGAATTTAAAATATTTATAAAAACTACAATAGCATTTCAATTATTCTAAAATAACAATGCATCAGTGTACATCCTGTATTTTTAAAACGGAATGAATTTTAAATCTCAATGTCAAAACGTGCTTTTCCTTTTTTTTTTTTTTTTTAAACCTGACGGATGAGTCAAAATAATTTTCTGTACTTGAAATCATGACACACAAATGCTGTCAAGTTTACTTAACTGTATTGAACTGTGAGCATGAAGGCCAATGTCTAAAACAAAACAATGAAATCTTTAACTGTTCACATACACTGTGCACTTTAACTGAATTCATTTGAAATGAACTGTATTTCTGTGAATATGCAGCCAACAGGGCTCACTACACTAAAAATAATAAACGTCTCAATTTAAAATCTGGAACACTGATAGAACAAGAATACTTCAACGTGGTTAACTGAAAGGTGAGCTGTCAGGAAGTGGTTTTAAACTGTCATTTCCACAGATATCTTACTGAGCTGAACACTACCAAAAAAGTGCATCAAGCTAAACAAAGACACAATATTTTACATACATCATTAACAAGACTGAATTGGCAGCAAGAGGAGAATTGTGCAGAGAGGCCATTTAAAAATAGATAAGCATGTTACCATTCTATTTGCCTTGGACATCTGAATTGTAAACAGAACTATTGAGCTCAACAATGTTATAAGCTTTTCCACTGTCAGTGTATCTAAACAACTTTCCACATGAGATCACCTCTCATTCTGACATATCTACAGTGATTGTGGTTTAAAAAAAAGTGTCAGACAACAAGGCAGCTGGGTTCAACACGGTTTAAAGGTTACAGAACAATGTGGGTGATAACATTTAAACCAGACTTTCTCTGAATGTGCTTACTAATTACAGTTGGTTTAGAAATTATATCTCTCCTACGTGGTAGGACATGAAACCACAGAGCAAAAGCTTTAACACAAGCCTGTACAAAACTTTACAGTGTTTAGCAGCCATAAAATATTGAGGAAACGGCTTCAATCAAAGAAAAACAAAGAAAAGAAACATAAACAATATTAAGTTTGCAATTCATTCTATTTATAGGTTTAATATTTAGAGCTCAAATGGCAGCACAGGTTGAAGGTGGTAATTGATTGCCGTCAACACTGTTTTATCATTGTAGCTTTAACAAAAGGAAAACCAACAGCCCGCATACATGACTTGCCAATATCCGGTTTGGGTTTATATAAAGCATCTTGAATTGAAACCATTGCTCAGAAAACATGTACATATAAATATCAACATTTTCTCATCAGATTCAGTCAATAGGACACTATATTTGTCATTTGGGGGTTAAACCTAATGCAAAAAATAAAGAAACAAATAAGCAATAAACACTACCAGTCAAATGTTTTTTTATTTATTCATTTTTTTGAAGAAGTCGTCTCTTCTGCTCACCTAGTCTGCATTTATTTGATCCAAAGTACAGCAAAAACAGTGAAATTCTGAAATATTTTACTTTAGAAACATTTTAATATTCTGATTTGCTACTCAAAAAACATTTTTTATTATTATTATAATTATTATTATGTTGAGAACAGTTGAGAATTTTTTTTTTTTTTTTTTTTTGATGAATAGAAAGTTCAGAAGAACAGCATTTAATTTTACAAAAGTTTTTTATTTCAGATAAATGCTGAACTTTGGATCCGTCTATTCATCAAAGAACCCTAAAAAAATGTACTCAACTGTTAAAACAGTTTAAATATTGATAATAATAATAATAATAATAATAATAATAATAGTTACTTGAAAAAAAACTGCTTCATGTGACACTGAAGACTGGAGTAATGATGCTGAAAATTTAGATTTGATCACAGGAATAAATTACATTTTAAAATATATTCAAATAGAAAACAGCAATTTTAAATAGTAAAAATATTTCACAATATTACTGCTCGTGTTTTTGGATCAAATAAATGCAGGCTTGGTGAGCAGAAGAGACTTCTTTAAAAACATTACAAATCTTACTGTTCAAAAACCTTTGGTAGTGAAAATTAATGGAACAATGTAAATAACAAAAACAATAATGTAAAAGCAGCATTTATCATGTCTTCTGAAAACGAGTCATTCATTAGGAACATTACTGAGAAGGGCATCACTGCACCAGCACAATCTGATGCTATAAGAACTTGATTAAAAATAAATATATAAATCCAAAATAAATAAATAAAGAACCATTATCCTACCTGAGCAGGCTGAGCGTAGTCTGGTCATTATTCTGGATTTAAAAGCCGAAGTGTCACTTAGAGAACGAACTCGAAATACAGGAAACACCTGAGGAAATGTCTTTAGGTATGAAAAACTGTCTTCCTCCGCCATTCTGCTTGTATATATAAAAAATGTAGATTCGTTTTAGTGTCCTGTAATCTTGTTGACAGGATAACGTTGCTAAAACCTGATGCTAAGTTCTGTCTGCAGAGCTTTACCCGTCAGTTTGTCGGTAGTAATAATGAGGAACTCTGTTCACCTGGTTACGAGAACTCAACTTTCAAAAACACGAAGTCGACTAGCTACTTCTTCATGAGTCTCACTAGAAGTTGTGCAAGTCTTTCCTCGGCAAATAATCCTTTGCGTTACATCAGCAAATGAGACAGAAACGGAAACACCTCCATCAAAATGATAATCATCTACAAAGACTTTTATCTGGAGGAAGACCGAGGTCACGCAGCTCTTCACAGCTGCAGTAACGAATCATCCCGGTGGGGGGCGATAACATATGGACTTGTACAAAAAAAATACAAGAACATGTAGCCTACTTATGGTGTTAAGACTTTAAATTAGACGTTCTGTATTATATATCTACATTTATTTAGTTATATAACACTTTGCCTTTAATGTATTATCTTAATTATGAGCACACTGGTTTGTAGTGCAAACAGTTGTACGGTTTACTGCACACTGTTGTTCTCGTTATTTCTATTGTACTAAAGCTATTAAAGTAACGGTAAGAAAACATTATTGCAGATGATTGCAACTTCTCAGTATGATTTTCTAAAAATACTACACAATTGAATAGGCCTACTTAAGACTTTAAATAGGGTGATTTTCATTTAGGGTGAAAACTTAATAAGTTTTAAGCAATTTCACAAGGGGTTCAATGACTCAGTTTCCTGTTTTTCATCTTGTTAATGTCAGGTCTATATCATAATGTTCTCTCTCCTCCCACTAGTCTGACATCATGTTAAAGGTAAATATGGTAGCGTGTGGTTTCCTGTTACTAAACTTGTTTATCAACACACAGAAGCTGAACACTGGGGAAATTTGAGTGTCTCAATACTGTGTTAATGTGTAACTAAGTGGACTGGTCATCATGCAATATATGTTATTTAAATACTGGACAGATCCTCAGTCCACCATAGTCCAGCTCTAGAATCAGCAAAGCTTCTGAAGGTAAACAGAAGATGTCTTTTTATCTTTTTTTCACACATGTATGACTGATTATCTATGCCTGTTGTTAAAGAGTTGTTGTAAAATTATATTACTGCATCTCAGTTTTGCTCTGGGATTTTGGACTGTAATTTTGGGCACTAATACATAAAAAATAATATATTAATACAAATGTTTTGTATTTTTTATTGTAGCATACTAATTTAGGCTGTTTTTCCTCTCAAAATGCTTATTGGGGTAGCATTTTTTTTAATCCATGCTGCAAACATTTTTAAATGTTTTGAAAAAATACTTTTTTACTTTCTTTGTCTTTAAAGCGTTGACAGTTTTTCTTTTGTAGAACACATTTAGTCAAAATCTAGAAAAGCTGATGCTGTGTTGGCTGTGACTAAGTGCAAGATAGGCTGCATATCAAGACTCTTTTCATGTTTTTTTCTTTCTTTTTGAGTAAAGATAACACTATATTATTATTATTATTATTATTATTATTATATTATAGGCAAAGAAAAAGTTTTCAAAATAACGTTGTTAAGCAATATTTTTTCTATTCAAACCGGTTTTTAGAACGACAATAATAAAGAGGAAGGCAGTTTAAATACCATTTAAATACCGATTCTGCTCGTATTTATGAGGAGTTCAGATGCAAAACATCGGACCCTGATAAAAAAAATTTTTTTAAAGAAAGATGTCAAATGGATTTAGAGGCTTTTGCATCTTAACTCTTCATATGTATACATACACATTACATGCATAAATGAAACGTAATTAAATTGCCCATTATGTTGTTACACACAACAGAAAAAATAACAGGATCTCTATTTTTTAGGATACAAATAGTTTTAAAGTTACACAGACCTTAAAAATCATTGGAGTATGCTGATTCGATGCTCAAGAAATATTTCTTCTTATTAACAATGTTTAAAACACTAATATATTTTTGTGGAGCCTATATAATACATTTTGAATTTGAATCTGGTCATATTTTCTTGGTGGTGTAACAACAAAAATGTGCAAAAAAGTTTCAATAATTAGCTAAATTTCTGATATTTTTTGTAGTGAAAACAATGGCTGAAATTCCCCAAAAATCCAAAACTTAAACTACATGCTATTTTTTATTTTTTTTAATTCATATTTTTCATACTTCATTTTTGGAGGAAAATAAAATAAAATAAAATAAAAGAATTGCCCATTATGTTGTTACATGCAACAGAAAAAAACCCCAGAAAGCTCTTGTCCTGCTTAATATTTTTTATATAAATATAAATGAATTAGAAATATATATATTATAATTGTATTTTTAGAGTAACATAATACTTAAAAATCATTAGAATATGCTGATTTGGTGCTCAATAAATATTTCTTATTATTATCAATGTTGAAAACACTTGTTCTGTTTAATATTTTTGTGGAGACTATAATACATTTTGAATTAGAATCTGGTCATTTTATTCTTGGTGGTGTAACGACAAAATGAGCAAAAAAAAGTAGCAATTATTTGCTGTTTTTCAGATTTTTTATTTTTTTTTGTAGTGAAAACAACAGCTGAAATTCTTCAAACAGCCAAAACTGACACTACATGCTATTTTTCCCCATGTGTTTTCATACTTCATTTTTAGGATTTGGGGAAAAAAATAATAAATACAAATAATTATTGGCCATTATGTTGTTACATTCAACAGAAAAAATAACAGAAAGCTCTTGTCCTGCTTAACTTTTTTATAGACAATACTTTATTTTATATTGACAGAGATCTTTTGTATTTTATAAAAAAAAATAATACATTTTAAAAATTATTTTAATTGTATTTTTAAAGTTACACAATCCTTAAAATTCATTGGAATATGCTGAGTTGGTGCTCAAGAAATACTAATTATTATCAGTGTTAAAAACACTTCTGTTTAATATTTCAGTTCCGTTTAATATTTTTCTGGAGACTATAATACATTTGAACTTGAATCTGGTCATTTTCTTGGTGTTGTAACAACAAAAATGGGCAAAAAAAATCTCACCAATTTGCTCTTTTTTAATATATTTGTTTTTTAGTGAAAACAGTGGCTGAAATTCCCCAAACAGCCAAAAGTGACACTACATGGTATTTTTTCATTTTCCACTTCATTTTCAGTATTTGAGGGAAAATAAAACAATTATTGCCCATTATGTTACACGCAACAAAAAGCTATTTTTTAAAATACAATTTTAAATGTCTTTACTGTCACAAAAACCCTCTTGTTTGGTATGTACATATTATCTAAGAGCATTTTGAACTATGATGAAGCAGAACTGGAATGTACTCGTTTGTCTCTTTGCTCCTTTATCTGAGTCATGTGTTCTCTGCTCTTTGCTTCAGTTGGGTTATTGCCCTCAAATGCAGCTCAGTCCAGAGACCTCAGCTGCTGTAAGGCAGAAACTGGTCAATTTATTCTGTGAAAAACGGGGGTGGAAGAGAGATCAGAGATCAGCCATAGCAAACAGCCTCCTGTTGGTTCTGAAAAGCAAAAAAAGTGTTCATATGTTTATTATAATTCCATAAAATGTGCTGTAAGTTTTGTTAGTATTCTCATGCATGTCATAATCAAATCAGTTTAATATTCAATAGGCACACCTCAAGGATTTCCCATTAAGATGAACAAGATGTTCCTCACTCTCCTAATGGTTTCCTGCTTTGCAATGGGAATGGCCAATCGAGTGTACGTCCACCCCTTCAACCTCTTTAGCTCTGAAAACATCAGCTGTGAGGTTATCCAGAATGAGGAACACAAGCCCCTTGAGACCGTCCATCCCCTGACTCCTCTTCAGGAGAGCACTGAGCCGGACCCACGATCCGACAGCACCGCAGAGAACCTGAAAAACCTCACCCAACGGACTGCTGTGTTAGCAGAACTGCAGAATTCACTTGGCCTGCGTATGTACCAGGCACTTAGTCGTACGCAGAAGCATGCCAACACACTGTTGTCACCTTTAAATGCCTTTGGGGCTTTGGTGACCCTCTACCTGGGTGCATCCAAAAAGACTGCCATATCCTACCAACAGCTGTTAGGACTCAATCTGGAGTCTAAACAGGCGGACTGTGCGTACTTCATTGATGGACACACAGTGTTGCGTACGCTCCAGGCCATCAGCGCGCATGTAGACGAATGTCGAAATGAGCTCAGGACCCTCGTGTGGACTTTCATTAATAGCAATGCTGACCTTTCCAAAGACTTTTTACGTGGAACACAAGATTTCTCCGATGACTCTTTTGTCCGAGCAGTGGACTTCTCAGAGGCAAAGGAAGCTGAGGTGCAGGTGAACAACTTTATTCAGAAAACATCAGACAGCAAGGTTAAGGATCTGTTTAAGGGTGTTACTCAAAAAACAGACCTGCTGTTTGCTAGTTCAGTGCATTTTAAAGGTGAGTGACAAAAAATTATTCAAAAATGTAAACTGTGTTATCATTGGCCTCATTTAACTAAATAACCCAATATATCCCATCGTGTATGCACAACAGAAACAAATAAAATAAAATAAAAATAATTATCTATTTTTCTGTTACATGCAACAGAAAATAGTGTAGGAAATAAACTCATGCAGGCACTTCAAAACAAAATGAAATAAAAAATAAAAAACTAAAAGAATAAAAGAAAAGAAATACTAAAATAAAATAATTTAAAGATGTTGTTGTTACATGAATTATTAAAATACATTCATGTAACATTACACTACATAACATTACATTACATTACATTATTAAAATAATAAAAGAAAATAAACAATAATGAACTTTAATGATAATGATGAATTTTTGTTGTTACATGCAACAGAAAATAGTCTGGGAAATAGACTCATGGAGGCACTTCAGAAATAAAATGAAATAATAAAATAAAATAAAACAATAATAAAATAAAATAAAATTAAATTAAATAATGAACTATTTTTGTTGTTACATGCAACAGAAAATAATGTATGAAATAGACTCATGGATGCACTTCAAAAATAAAATAAAACCAATTTTTTTTTACTAAAATAATAAAATACAATAAAAAAATACTAAAATTAAATTAAATTAAATAATTACTCATTTTTGTTGTTACATGAAACAGATAATGTAGGAAATAGATTCATGGAGGTACTTCAAAAATAAAATGTTTATTTATAATAAAATAAAATAAAATAAAGAAAATTTAAATAAAGAAAATAAATAATAATTAACCATTTTTGTTGTGACATGCAACAGAAAATAATGCAGGAAATAAACTCATGGAGGCACTTCAAAACAAAATGAAAAAAAAAACTAAGAATAAAAGAAAAGAAAATAAATACTAAAATAATTTTAAAAATGTTGTTACATGAAACAGATGTAGGAAATAGACTCATGGAGGTACTTCAAAAATAAAATGTTTTTTTTTAAATCATAAAATAAAATGAAGAAAATAAACAATAATGAACCATTTTTGTTGTTACATGCAACAGAAAATAATGTAGGATATATATATATATATATTTACTAAAATAATAAAATACAATAATAAAAAAATACTAACATTTTATTAAATTAAATAATTACTCATTTTTGTTGTTACATGAAACAGATAATAATGTAGGAAATAGACTCATGGAGGCACTTCAAAAATAAAATGAAAGGAAAAACTTAACTGAAACAATAAAATTAAATAGAAAAATACTAAAATAAAATAATTACCCATTTTTGTTGTTACAGGCAACAGAAAAATAATTTAGGAAATAGACTCATGAAGGTACTTCTAAAAACAAAATGGGGGAAAAAAACAAATAAATAAAATACAAAAATAAATAAATATCTCTGAAATAAATACCTTTGTTTGTTGTTACATGAAAATACAGAAAATAATGTAAGAAATAAACTTATGGAGGCAAATAAAATAATTACCCATTTTTGTTGTTACATGCACTTCAAAAATAAAATTAAATAAAAAAAACACCTGCTGTAGGTTGGTATTTTAAAAATAGCTTTTTAAAATCTGCAACCTTTTCCAGGTAACTGGAAAACTGCTTTCGAGCCTGAAGCAACCAGTGATCAGAAGTTCTGGACTCATGAGAACTCAAGTGTGGAAGTCCCCTTTATGATGCATACTGGAAACTACATGTACTTCAACAATGTTGGCAGGAAGTGCTCTATAGTCAAGCTTGGTCTCAGTAAGAGGACCTATATGCTTCTAGCACTGCCTCATGAGGGAGCCAGCCTGCAGGATATCGAGAAGCAGCTCTTAACTGTCATACCTACATGGCATAGAAATCTAAAAGAAACGTGAGTACTTGTTTGGTCTGAAAAAGTCCACTGAAAATGGTAAATAACATGACCAGTCACAGATTTACTTGTTTGTGTTGGTTGGACTAGATATCTGGAACTATCTTTGCCCAAATTCTCCTTGACTGCTGTGACAGACCTGAGATCAGTTCTCTCTGAAATGGCTGTGGAGAAATACCTTATGGGCTCTGATGCCAGCTTCAGAAGACTAAGCAGCAAGAAGAACTTCAACGTTGATGAGGTAAAATTCTGTTTAGAGCAAGAATTTGCATCAGTTAAGACCAGTCAAATCTGACCAGCTTTATCTCACAGGTCCTCAACAAGGTTGTGTTTGAGATGACAGCGGGAGGATCGGAGGTTCAGAACACAACCGAAGATGGCAGCGTTCCCCTTAAAGTCACTGTCAACCGGCCGTTCTTCTTTGCTATTGTAGAGGGGAACTCTAATGCCATACTCATGCTCGGCAAAATCGTCAATCCAACAACCTAAAAATCTTTACATTATATTACAATATAAACAGCATTTTATGGTTTCCATTCAACTAATAACTGTATGTTAAAATAATGGATAACATCAAGCCTGTGCTTAGACAATCTTTTTAGGGATTTTCTGAACTTGGATGCTTTATATATTACTATGTGCTAATTCAAAATGTTTAATAGGCCTACAGAGTTAATGAGTTAATTGCAATTATTTAATGACGTATTCATAATAAGAAATATGTATAAACTCCATTCATGTACTGTTAAAACAAATTACATTTGAATATTTATGAATAAATAACCAAAACTGCTAAGTGACTCAACAAAAATGTAAGAAACCAAAAATCATGTAAATAATGTTTCAGTGGGTGACAAGCTCTTGTAACAAATCAATATAATCTATAATCTTTTTCAAATTAACTATTTTGTTTTTCTGCAACCATGATGGGCGCGCATCCCGAATGTTTACAAACCGATAATTGATCTATAGCGGCCATAGTAACAGACGCTACCAGGGCAAATACCCATATCTATGAATGCGGTTGTCGCGCCCGTGTTTTTGAACCATTTGGCCTTCCATAATATGGATAACTTTGTGTCACATCATACAGTGCTAGAGAGATCCGTTCTGCTGAACAGAACACGCGTCTACCATGCGTTGCTTGTTTTCATGTGTGGTTTCGGTAACTTACAGTGACGGAGAAATTAGCTGTTTGTCATCTGAAAGTTATATCCAGTCTCCACCGGAACCGCTCTCGTAAGTTTTATGTTCTGCGAAGGACTCAAATGCTCCGCTCTACACTCAAAGATAAAAACTGTTGTCGGTTAATTAAAATTTGACGCTTGAACTCTTGACGTGTCAGAAAGTGATGGACGTCGACATCTTTGATATTACTTTGGGTGCTGTCGCTATGGTTACTGGTAATGAATACGGGCTTGACTCCAGTTACGTTCACGTTCATACAGAGAGTATCCACCTTTTTCCTGAACGCGGAAGTCTGGAATGTTTTACATTTCCGGTCTCCCGTTCTAGTCAAATTAACGTATTTTCCAAGCCCATAATATAACGTTAAACATATTAAAATGAGTTTGAGAAGCAGATGGCGCCATAGTTTCATCACTTTAAAGTGTTGCAATGACTGTCTTTTTGCAGTAACTCACCTGTCATAGTTTAATGAGCGGGAAGGAGACGCGACGCGAGGTAGTTTGAAAACAGATGAGTGCATATACAGCTCCCGAACGTTGCGAAGTTAGCTGGATTTTTGTCCACAAAACGTTAAGAGCACACATAATTTATTATTTCACACAGTATTTTAACTGAAGCTCTGCAAGCCATGCTCGTTTCCTTTTGTAATCATTTATATAAGGCATACAGAGTCTGACTTTACATAAATTCCTCCAGCTTATTGCTGTTGCGGTGGCAGCCAACAACAGCACAGCTTAAGCCGGCGCACATATTTATATTTAGTTATATTGAAAACGTTTCCGTTTAATCAATTCACATGGAATTCTATGGAGACCGGAACAGGAGAGCATCAAAACGGAAGCTGAGAGTCCTTAATAGCGCTTCATTGATTGCTCAGGAAAAAGGTGGATTCGAGACGCTACTGCAAACTTCTATGTGAACGGAACAATTCGAGACTTAAGTCCCTTAACTGACAGTGTGTACGTAGTCAGTAAAGATATCATTTAAGCACATGAGTAATAAACAATTATTGAAGAAACTGCTATGAAAAGACCCCCTAAAAACTATGCATCTAAAACACACATCCAGTTGAGGGGTCACTGACCTTTTCTAAATGTTCCACAAGGCCATTTTAGAAACAAATTAACTCTGTACACACACAGCACTCATACAATCCTCATTTTTTTATTTTTAAATCTTAGTAGTCCCATTCTTACCCAGTGAAACAAACTCCAACACCCATTTTGAAGAAAAAAATAAAATAAAAAATAGAGGTAATTTGAGCATTAAACCTCCTTAGCGTTTGCACTGTTGATGCTATTTGGCAGGGTTCACCAGAGCCAATGTCTGAGGAGAACAACTTCTGACAGGCACATTTCAAGTTGAACACCTGTGTTGAGTGCAATTTTTTGATGTAACCACATATGACAGGACAAAAGCTTATAGCACGTTATATGTTGAGCGCTGATTGGTTCATACAAAAAAAACTATTAATTTCTCCAATAAGTTTGAACTATACATTATATGACTCCTCAAGCCATATTATCCCATACAGTTCAAGAATAAATAACTTATCAGAGAGAAAATCACATTCTTTTAGTGTGCTCCTTCTCTAGACAGGTTGAGATAGCTGCTATTAAATCAGTTGAGGGATTGCAGAACTTCATGAAACCACTCCTGGAGCAGATACTGAGCCATGTGGCATCATTCAGATCCGTAACCATTTTGGACCCTACTTTTAATCTTGGCCCCTCCAGGGCCACTGTGGTTTAGGAGCCCGTCTGCTCTGCTGAAGCAAGATCTCTTGCTTCCTGCACCAGTTCCAGCAGAGAAGAAAACATGGTGATGTCGCTTGGCTGAAGACCCATCTTCTGAATCTTGGGTTAAAAAAAAAAAAAAAAAAAAGAAGTATAATGAAGCAAATCTGCTATGCACAAATAGGATAGAAAAGCTGATCATACAACAAAAACTATGTTCATACCTGCTCTCCAAGATACTCCACATCCAGTGCCAGCTGCAGGCGGATCTTACTGTCATCTGATGGCCCTGCATTGACGCCTATAGTGCTGGTGGTGGTCGTTTTCCTAGCCTGTTTCAACCTCTTTAGACTTTCCTCCATCTTCCTCACTGAGCTCAGCACATCCGATATAGTCTCAAAATATCTATTAAACACAGAGGTCTTTTTAAAAACAAAGTTCTTCAATCTAGAATTAGTAAAATAGTTTACCTAGATATTTTAGAATCATAAAAGTACCTATGGGTGCAGTCTGAAAGTGTGACCCGGAGCCACTCCTGGATGATTGAGGCTTTCACCACATTTTTGGAGTCGTTGACCAGCTGATGGAGCGGCTGAAGTGCATTGTCCATATAGGCTGAGGCTCTGGTGGGCACTTCCTATTAAGAAGAAAGCTAAAGTTCAGGCCAGAGCACTGAGTATCTAGTTTGCATACAGAGGAAAAAGTGCCCCTATTATGCCATTTCGAATATTGCCTTTCATGCAGTGTAATGTAGCTGTATGTGAATGCAAATGATCTGCAAAGTTGTAAACCCAAAAGTGTATGATAAATAAAGTTATTGTCTTCCAAAAGAAAAAAAAAATAAACTCTGAACAGTATAAACAAGTCATTAGTTGTTTAGATGTTTATGTTTTCTATCTATTTCTATCTTTTCTTTTTATCATTCAAAATATGATACTACGACAATGGGCATAAAGTTTCTGATATGCGCTGTACGTGGTAGACCAATCATAACAAACTGGGCCATCTGACCAATGAGAGCAGAGTAGGCTCATGGAAAGCAGGGAAGCTTTGAACTGCTTCAAACGAATTGTTTAAGAATCCCTGGAAAATGAGGCGATATTAAATACATATTTTGAGAAAATCCTGAATGCATGAGACTCCCAAACAATATTAGGAACCTTAAAAATGGCAAAATAGGGGACTTTAAAGTATGTAACAGAAATAGCTACAGACTTCTTTCACATTGTGACAGACATCTGAGTAAAACTATGACAGCGTTTTAGTGCCACGTAAAAATAAAATAAAATAAAATTTCAAAACGTTTCAAGAATAAAGTCGAAATTACAAGAATAAAGATGCAATATTATGAGAGTAAAGTTGAAATATTTCAAGAATAAAGTTAAAATGTTTCAGAAACAGTTTAAATGTTTTGAGAATTTAAATCATAGAAATTACAGTTAAAATATTTTTATTTAGGAGATGCATCTTTTATTGTTGCGTCTTATTTAGCTCACAAACCCAACAGACATTCCTTTGGGGGGCTCCAGCTCTCTTATTTAACCCTTTTTAATACACTACAAAAATATGTGGGATTATTAGCAGAAATCTTACCTTGTGTCATACTCGCAGAGACAGTATACTTGGAGATAATATTCTTTGCATTCGTTATTTGTAATATAAAACAAAGTCTCAGCTTTCAAAATCAGTTTTTATAGCGAAATACAAATAATGTGCCTTACAATAATGTGCAATAATTTTGTGCATTGTTGCTTTTAATATAACACAGCTCTGTCTGTTCCGTCAGTTTTATCACGAAATACAAATTATAAGTGTGATTTTCCTCTTTTTTTCCAAGTTTACTGCAATATATAGAAGTGAAGGAACATTATAAGGCATGGAAAAAAAACAGTATAGCCTAATCTAATGAAATAAATGTCTCATTATTGTAATCGGAAAGATGATTGACTCACATGGCACTTAAACTTAAGCAAATACAGTGATCTGTCACACCATATTAAACAGCGTGAAAAACACATTATTGTAATAGACATATTGTTTGTATTTCGCTATAAAACTGAAAGAATTTAAAGCTGAGATTTTGGAATTTCTGCTGGTTCTCCCAATCCGGGACATTTGCACGTGCAATATGCTAGAATATACTCTCGAAATATGTTCATTTTAACTCGTAATTAATTCTTGAAACATTTAGACTTTATTCTCATAGTATTTTGACATTATTCTAGAAACATTTCAACTTTATTCTCATAATCGTAGATTTTTTTTCACTTTTTTTTTTTAAACACTTTTGTATGAAACAGACTAATCAAAAAAGGAAAAAAAATAATAATAAATGTAGGATGGGTCTTGGATCTGACCATTTATAAAGACATCAAATTGTTTGAGAAACCTGTTATTTAACACAGTAAATATTGCATGGGGGAAAAATGTTTTTTTTTTTTCTTCCCAGCCTGTCACAACTTTCCTCACTAATTCATCCTGAATGCTTTAAATATTACATGGGTGTATAACTCGACCTTGTTAGTCCTTCGATAAAGTCGTGGGACTTCCGAAGCGTTTTTCAGGAAACGAACACTCCTTTCTGTTAGATGCTGAGTCATTCTGCCGTTCAGTGTGGGGATGCAGCTGGACAGGGATGCACTGGAATCCTTCAAGGCTTCTAGAACACCAAACAGGAAGCAAACTTATTAACTTATTAGAAAATCGCATGAGAATCTTACAACATCAGAAATGGATTCAAACTCCAAACAACAAACCTGAAACGACAGCAAAGTTTTTAAATCCAATACTCTCCAATTTTGCCTTGATCATCTTAGAGATATCTGCAATCTGGGAACAGAGTGAAAGTATTTCTTACTCGATACAAATAAGATCAAAATGAGACTCTTGCTCCATGTGAAATAAAATTCAGAATTACCTGTCCTTGTAACTTATCAACATCAGCTGCAATGAAGACGAGCTGTTTAGTAGACAAAACAGTTGGGCCGCCGGTTTCGCTGTCTGCGTCTTGTGATGTGCGGCTAGATGTGGAGGAGGCAGAGCTTGGGAGCGTTCTTACTGAATCTTTGCTAGTCTCAGGAGAAGGTGTTTTTGTTAGAACCTGTGAAATGACAAAGAAAAACATGAATAACAATCCTATTATGATTCATATTGTTTCCAAAAGCAATGCTTTACCTCTGTGAGAAAGGTGGCATATCTGGAAATCAGCTGCAGCGTTAGTTTCCAAAATCGATGAGCAAGCGGTGACAGATACACCTGGTCAGCCCAGCACCTGCACACACAGCTCCACAACACTTCGGTCACCTGCAGGTGGTAGTTGCTGCCCACTGAATGCACAAATACAAACAGAGACTGGATGTGAGTGATGATTTAGATACTCACGCACTTGTAAAAGTGACAGCTATATTTATTATAAAAAAGCAGGTCAACAGATGCACAGAGAAGGCAATAACACACATCTCTTTCTACAAGTTCTTAAGGTTGTTTTATCTTTATGTGCATTCATTCTTACATTAAAACTATACACTGACTGACCTGGAGCTGCATCTAGTCCATCAGAAATGGCGTTTTCTAGACTTCCAGCAATCTCCTTGAACCTAAAAAACAAGTCCAGGTCAGAAAGTCAAGAGACAGCTGTAGATATAAAGACTTAAAACTGGACTTTGCTATATGTATATATGTGCTATATATAACAGTTATGTTTAATCTTAATTAAGTTCTCAATTACTTCACACTGGACTTTTTTTTAACAAATACTAATTCTGTTTTAAGCAGAACACTAAACAGCTGATCTGTGATCTGAAAGGTCAAGACTGGTAATGGAGAATCCATTACACAGGTTCACCTTTAGCAATATGTGACTTCCATGTGGGCTGCTGCACAGGAAGTCTGGGGGAACGAAACTAAAGTGACAAATGGCAAAAGCGTTTTTACTCAAACTTACCAATCCTTTGGCCATTCAAATCAGAGAACTTTTACACTTTGACTTTTAATTGTAACAATTAACAAAATGATTAAATAAATACAATTTAATTATGCTTGAATATAATTTAATCAGAATGAATAATTACAAAGAACTCTTAAAAATGTCTTGAAGGGATAGTTCACCCAAACATTTTAATTTTGTCATTAATTACCCTCATGTCGTGTCAAACCCATAAGACTTTTGTTCGCCTTCGGAACGCAAATTAAGATATTTCTGATGAAATCGGAGAGCTCTCTGGCCCTCCATAGACAGCAAGGATCCTACCATGTTCAAGGTCATCATCAAAAATATCTTAATTTGTGTTCCAAAGACAAACGAAGGTCCTACAGGTTTGGAATGACATGAGGGTGAGTAATTAATGACTGCATTTTCATTTTTGGGTGAGCTATTGCTTTAAAGTGTTCAATAACTATAGTAAATCGCAAACATTGTTTCAAATCCAGTATGTTAAACCATAAAACAAATACAACTCAAGAGCTAGTGAATTTCACTATAAGACCTTAATTCCAAGAAAAAGCAAACACAATTTACAGGCTTAACTGGCTTAAACAAACCAAGATAACAGTGGACTTTATAACCTGCGAACAGTAATCAAACATCACAGAGCAAAGACTGTCCAGCCTAAAACACAGATCGATTCATATCCAAGGCGATTATCTCTCTTTAAATATATTGCAGAACAGAATCCAAGCTACACAAGAAAAAAAATGCTGAAAAAAAAAAAAACCCTATTTAGTCAGAGCGTAAGTTTACAGGAAGCAGGTTACATACAACTCTTCAAAGGAATCACTCTGCACTTTTTGGTGGGGGATTGGCTGTTTAATGTCAATAAACTACATCAGAGTGAAGGAAACAAATGGGTCAGACAGAATTTCCAGGTTCTATTGACCTAGAAAACTAGCTAATAAACAGATAAAGCACTGGAATGGTACAGCTGTGACTGGATTTCTTAGGCTATGTTTGCACTGTGAGCCTAAGTGCTCAATTCTTGTTTTTGCAACAAAATCCACCCAATTGTTTCTCAAAACTAGTCTAAAACTAGCCCAATCATGTTCCGGGGGTAAATATAGTGAAAAGAACAGAAAAGAAAAGAAAGTGACGTGTGGCTGAGTATGGTGACCCATACTCAGAATTTGTGCTCGGAATTTGTGTAACCCATCCACATGCACACACACACACAGTAGTGAACACACACCTGGAGCAGTGCGCAGCCATATTGCTATCGCTGCGGCGCCCGGGGAGCAGTTGGGGGTTTGGTGCCTTGCTCGAGGGTCTCACCTCAGTCATGGTATTGAGGGTGGAGAGAGCGCTGATCATTCATTCACTTACTCACTCACTCACTCACTCACCCCACCGACAATCCCTGCCAGACCTGGGACTCAAACTCGCAACCTTTCGGTTACAAGTCCGACTTCCTAACCATTAGGCCACAACTGCCCCCCCACTACTATTGTTAGTGGGGTTCTTCAACTCACAGAGCTGAAAAACAATTCTGTGGGAAAACTGTGGACTTGGCAACACTTGCGCAGCGCGCTGTCAAATGGAAGTAAACATGGAGGACATAAAGTAAGCGATTATGCGTTTATTTATCATGTGATCTGCCACATGCGCCAGCGAAATTATGCACAGGCAATATGAAAAATAAAGACAAGGATGTGACAGAAGAAAAACATTTCATTTTTGTGATAGAAGCCATCATGTTTTACTTGTATACTGAGTTGTCACTGTAGTACTTATGAGTTCTGACACATCACTTCCTACCTTTTGCAACTGTCTTGATAACTTTGGGTATGTAAAATCTTTGAAGTGACACCCATGAGTGCAAATGTTAATCTACACTGATGTAAAAGCCACCTGAATTCCGATATGACTATTCAGACTGCAAAACATCTGACTATCGGATTTAGTACCACATATGGAAGTGGCACAAATCGGAAATTGAAAAGATCAGAATCTATGCAGTTTGTGCTGTTCACACTGTCATGAGAAAAAAAGATCTGAGTCTCATGTGAGCGAAAAAAAATCAGATTTGGGCCACATTTGCCTGCAGTGCGAGCATAGCCTAAGTCTTCATACTCACCGCAGTTGGAAATACACTGGCAAGTTCCATTTGTTATGGAAGCTCTGGTAGCACGGATGTGCTCGCAGCCTCTTCACACTTGCCTGGGATCCACACTGCCTCTCAAACTTTCGCACAAAATCCATACTGACTGTGTATCTCTGCACAAAGCAACACAGAAACAAGGAGAAACATTTAATGAGATGTACAATTCCCAAAGAAAACAATTAAAATCAGTGATTTTCCTTTGCTTACCTCATAAAATGCATCTGGGTTTCCAGGATTGAAAAGGGAAGGGACTCTTTCCTCAACACCTCTAATGATCTCAGGCCAAACGGAATTCACCAGGAAGTCATATCCTGGAACAATGTCGGCTTTATCACTGGGCATACAAAAGGGTAAACTCATTAAAACGTATAGTTTTTGCAATATGACAGCAATGGCAATGTGGTAAACGTTAATTTTGAGCGGCACACTTACCTAGAGATTGCTCCACCAGTAACCTCTCGCAGCAGTCGACAATGGTGAGGAACAAACTCCAACAGCTTTGCATACATCATCCTAAGACCGTTAGGGTTGGACTTAACAAACTGTTCAACTATAACCTGACAAAAATAAAAACGGGCACAATTGAGAAAATGTCATTCAGATGGAGAGGACAGATAACATGTCTGTGAATAGTTTTTTGCCCGTGAACGAAACTCAGAACACTGTGAATATATATATGTGAACATACATGCAAATTTCAATAGACTGTATTGCTATAACAGGGTGATATGCAAAATGTACCTCATCCATGTATGGTTTGACTAAGACCTGTCCAACCAGTGCCTCTGCATCCCTGGTCTTATCAATGGTAGCATATGTCCTGAGGCAATGCCGTACGATATCTATATTTGACGTCTGTAGGCCTTGGATCAATAAGCCTTCCAGGGACTGCTGAAGCATAGCGGTGATACCTGCTATTCTCTGGAACATAGAAAAAAGCCCACACAAAATCAGTAAGCAGAAGTATAAGCTATATAGACAAAAGTATTGGGACACCTGACCATTACACCAACAGGGACTTTAATGACATTTTAAATACACAGACATTAAAGGGTTAGTTCACCCAAAAAAGAAAATTCAGTACTTAATTACCCTCATGTCATTCAAATTAAGATATTTATGATGAAATCCAGTTACTTTCTAGGCTTTTCACAAGACTTTGGAGTGGTTTTGTCACCAGTAGAGAACTTGTGAGCTCAGACACTGACCGAATTTACACCACTCTATCTGATGTTTGGCATTGTACTTGGTGATGTGAGGCTTGCATGCAGCTGCATTATTTTAGACACCTGTGGCAATGGGTCTGATCAAAACACTTGAATTCTATAATTTAGAGGTTCCAATACTTTTGTCCATATAGTGTAAACTCTTTCTCCTACACCAGCTTAAAGTGACATGAAACAGAATGAGTTATTTAAAGACTGGGAGCTCACCGGTCGGACTTTATCAAGCAATGGCATTCCTTTGCTCTGGACTGCATGAAACTGTAGCTGGTTGAACTCTGTGGCAATCCGCTCTAGAATCTGACCTGCCAGAAGAGGACTTAAAAACAAAGAAGTTGTTCATTTGCTGTTCAAGTGTAAAGGAAAATCCTTAAGCCATGAGTCATATTTCAAAAGAAGTTGTTTCGATGCAGTGTACGTAGTGTTTGGTGTCAGTAAGATTTTTTTTTTATTCTAAAAAAAACAAACAAAAAAAAAAAAAAAATAGTAATATAAACTTTTATTCTGCAAGGAGTGTGTAAAGTGACTTTAAAGACTTGTAACAAAGATCTCCATTTCAAATAATCACTGTTCTTTTGACCTTTCTATTTAAAAAAAAAAAAAAATTAAGCAATACAACAGTTTTCAACACTAATAATAAAAAATATATCTTTTAAACAAGATTATTAGAATGATTTCTGAAGCATCATGTTACTCTATAGTCTGGAGTAAGGACTGCTGAAATTTAGCTTTAATCACAGAAATAAATTACATTTCAAAATATATTTAAACAGAAAACAAATTTTCAAATGTAATAATATTTCACAATAGTATTGTTTTTACTGTATCAAATAAATGCAGACTTAGTGAGCATAAGAGACTTTTGAACAGTAGTGTATGTTTCATTTATTTCTTGTTCTCGTCTCTTTCAGAACTTCACATACCTGCTGGTCTCAAGTGATGTTGTATCTTTGGTGTTTTGGTGAAGAATTTTCTCAATCTTCTCCACTGATCTCACAACTTGAATAAGTCTTAACACACAGAGCTACAAAAGACACAACGTTGGACAATGCGAGCATATTTGTAACATGGTATTTTCATAAGTTTCATCACCATGACTTACCTTCTTTTTTTGAATGTCATCTTGCTTGAATAGCTGGGTGTCTATAGCTTCAATAACTTCATTCACAGAGGATCTCAAACTCTGCACATAAGAGAAATATTCTTAGATAAAGATTAAAATATGACCAATCTAAACATATTCACTTATGCGTTAAGTACTTACCAGCACTTCTTCACGTAACTGGCCAAGAGGGACAGAAAGCTGATTAAGGGCTTTATCCATTCCAACCTAAAACACAGATACAAACAATAAGCCTACAAAGTATGTGGCAAAAATCAGGTTTTTTTGTAACCAGTTCTGCTGAAAATGCTGTTCTAAAAATGCAAATACTCACAAGATTTGTGGACAGGTTAACGAAATCTGCATAGTCTTTATTGATAAGCTCGACCATGGCTGTTTTGAGAAGCCTGTAATATTGCTCCAGATCTTCACGCATCTCCTCCAGCTGGACACGCTTTCTGCAGTCGGCCACAAATTTGTCCACGTCGAAGTCATCCTGCATTGAAAAACGTACAAATATTTAAAATCAAAATGCCCTCAGGCAGATAATGTCAAGCATACTAAGAAACAGTAAAAAAGAGTCAAGAGATGCTTGTATAATGAATATCAAAAACATCCTTATAAACAGTTTGAGCTTTAACACTCTTTTCAGTTTGGTGGTTGCAAAACCTCAAAGTCATTTAAATATATATTTTAAAGGTAAGTATTAAGCTGATATTCCATGACTTTTCATAATCACATGAGAGCTGATAAACATAATTAACATTCTCTAATTGTCTTTCATGTAAAATGTTATTTTGTGAATGCTGCCGTTCAAAAGTTTGGGATCAGTACGATTTTTAATGTTTTCTGAATATGTTTGTTAGGCTCATCCAGGCTGCATTTATTTGAACAAAAAGACATAAAAATTCTACTAATGTAAAATAACATTTTTCTACTTAAATATCAACTTTATATAATAAAAGTGATAGCAAAGAGATAAGTTTCTATTTGAAATAAATGCTGTTCGTTTTAACTTTTTATTCATCAAAGAATCAAAGTCTCTAAAAAATATTTGGCAGCGTAACTGTTGCCAACATTTATAATTCTAATAATAAATCAGCATGAGCATAAGAGACTTGTTTAAAAAACATTACTAGCCTTACTGATCCCAAACTTTTGAATGGGAGTGTATGTTTGAGGGACTTTGAGACCCCAGGTGCTAAGGTTTACTGACTGAGAAAGTTCACTCTTTTATCAATTGCATTTTTGGGTTTGTTTTAATCTATTGTTCTACAATATGTTTTGATTGATTCAAAAAAAAACAAACAAACAAACAAACAAAAAAAAAACATTAAAGTTACAGCCACATTTTTAGAGCATGAATTTGGAAGGGTTAAAATTGTAATAATTCATGTCCAATAGGTTTTGTCTTAGTCAAATGAACATATTGTAGACACCTGAAAAGAAAACATACGATTCATTTAATAATCACTACTATTTGTAAGTGTACATCACTGGGGTCCCAAACATAACGTCAGTAAAATTAATCTAAACACCGTTAAAGAAACATACACATGCAGTACTTAAAATATAAATACGAAATATACTAAATATAAACAACTAGTTAATCAAGTTAGTTACTGTACAGCTGAATACAGGTTTCTTTTGAGTTGATAAATTACTAACATCTCACTCACCTTCATAAATTCGTCTTTGTCGAAGCACAAAGAATCGGGTCCCTTTGGTAAGGTCATCATTCTTTTAGGACGGGCCACAAACAAAGCAATCTGCAAATATATTTATTTAAACGTGAAGATAATTTGCTACATTTCGTTCAAATGACAAGAGTAATCGATTTAACTTCCGCAAACATGGCACACGCTAACGAGCGGGTGGAAAATACAAAACCCTACAGTGCCAATGAAGAGAATATTTGTGATTAGCGCCCCAATGGGCTTCCAGTGGTACTGCAGTAAGACTATACTGCATTACCATGGATGACAACCAATATAATCACAAATTATTCCCAGCTAAGTAAACACACGTAATTATACTGCGAATAATATTTGAATAGTGTTTTATTCATATTATGTAACCAGTGTTTTAACTAAGAATGCTGCTAGCATTTAAGTAACAATTTAATAAAAAAAAAACAACATTTTTTCAACTAGCAATATTTAAATTTTACATTTGCTTTGTTTTGTTAAATCACAAAAAACACACATTTACAACTGTGTTAAATAAATTGCTTTACATTTTAAAACGTCTAACTGGATTTCGTTTGATGCTATATAATTGAAACTTTCTTTTATATACGCGTAATTTATTATTTAATGCGCCTACAAGGCATTTTAACACTAGCAGAGCAAATATAATTCGTGTCTCTAACATCCATGATTCATTCAGAGGTTAATCCCATTGGACAGTGCAGGGAGACCGAGTCAGGTGATTTCCAAGGAAGCCGGAGATTCATTCAGTCATTCTCCACAGAGAGGGGAGCCCGCCCAACCCGGATGCACAGATCGTTTGTGGAGCGGTCAGTAGTGGGGTTCAGCTCGCAGGATTGGGGGTATTTCAGCACTAGACAGGACGGACAGCTCCCGCGGCGTTCACCTTTGTTTCCCCCACCGCTACTGAGACCTGCGTTCGCCGCTTCTGGCGCAGAGGACCGCAACACGCTCGCACGAACGCAGAGGGGCTTGGTGGAACGGACTGTATGCCGGATTTGACGCTTTTAAGGAGGTCATTTGCATGCCGAATCTCGCCGGGTGTAGCAGCTCTACGTCGGGACTGACAAACGATGGCGGAGTGTGGAAGGAGGGGACTGTCGCTCCTCGAGGAAGCGCGTTCTCGCTACGAGAGCCTGCAGATTTCCGATGATGTATTCGGGGAGTCAGGAGACGACAGCAGTGAAAACCCCTTTTACAGTACGACGGGAGACTCCAATTCGGATAACTACCCGGAGACGAATCCGGACGATGCCAGAGCAGGTGAAACTAGGAGTCAGAGCTGCGGTCCCCCCGGGTCCGTCTCCAACGGCCAGGCGCAGGAGGAGGGATGGAGCGACTCGCTACAGGACCTCAGCGTGCCCCACTATCAGGACACGCATGGTAAGAGCGATCCTCATGTAAATTCAATGCAGCTTCATCATCCTTGAGAGGCCTGCATGCTCGACGAGTAATTAAGCTCACAGATGGGACTCTTTGATGACTACGTTGGTTCACTTTGATCTCTCTCATCAGATGGCTTCAACAGATGACACAATTCCTTCAAATATGGATCAGGGGTGATTATTTACTGTCTCTTTGAAGTCCTGCACATAGCTGAGGGAAGAGAAAATGGGAAGTGAGATAGCAGGCCAAATTTTGGGCTTTCAGTCCAGCTGAGGATGCTTCCAGTGGCTAATCACTGCCAGGCTCAGAGCAGCTGTGATTATGAGTATGATTAGCTCTTTATCAGGGCAGGATGGTCATTTGCATAGGCGGATGAGAGGAAGCTCTTATTTCTGAGAAATTCACACTTTAAAATGGTTAGATGGCAGCTTTCTTGTTAAGAATGCTTTATTATCAAGTGATGTACTGCAATTAAGACTGTAGAGAGTAGTGAACTAAAACCAGGCACAAGTCAAATCCAATAGTTTGTTTGTCATAGGATAAAATCCTTAACATTCATGTCACACCGTCAGTGGTTTCTATTAGTATTCAGTACGCTGTCAGTGTAGGTGGATTAATCTCATTTTAAGAGATTTGAAAAATGACTTTCCTGCAAAGTGTCACTGCATTTTATCCAAGCTCATGAGTGTCTAGACTTCTATGCCATAGATAAACACTAATTTATTCATTTTTATGGACTCGGTTTACCTGATGAATTTTGCATAGCTTATCAGTACAAAAATGCTTGCCAATCAAATGCTTGTGGTTCAACTGCCTGCCCAGCCATGCAAATAATCTAAAAACAACACAGTTAAAAAAATAATAAAATCTATACCAAATGCAATACAATTTCAAACAGAGATAGTGTGTTGCTTAAGGTTATTTATTTAATTAACAGTTAACGATGTTGTGCATGTGTCAAAACAGATTTGGAAAATAATTAAGCATTACTTGCTCACCCATATCCTGTGCAGTGAATGGGTGCCATCAGAATAAGAGTCCAATCAGCTGATAAAAACATCACAATACACAAGTAATCAATAGGTCTCCTGTCCATCAATTAATTTCTCGTTACTTTAAATTTTTTATTTAAAGTCATGACACAGAAAGGTGATCAAGCCAGCTAAATGTAAAATATATTGTGATGTAAGTGTTGTGTAGATACTAAATTTCCTGTCTCACAAAGTATTGTAAAAAGTGAATGGTTTTACTAGATTCTCTTCCTAGGAAATGAAATAATACAAAATTAAATGATTCATGACTGGAGTTTGACTGGAATAGTCCAAGTGTACAATGTCCAAAAAAGGGAAAAAAAAAAAAAAATATATATATATAGATAGATAGATAGATATAGATATGTTGGCCATTCTACAGAATTGGTCCAAAGTAAGAGTTGGAAATGTCTTGAAAAAATTTATTTTTCCAAAAAATGTGTACCTAATGTATGCAAATTGTATAATATCCAAGGTACACATTTCTAGTAATTGCGCAGTTAATTCTCATATTGTAGATTTTGCTTACATCTACATTGTAAATTATTTTTTGCTATTTTATTTTAAAAAATTCAATAACAAGGTAAATCAATAGCAATTCAAATGTAACAATATTTCAATTGTAATTTATGAGATGTTGTATTTTGAATACAAATTTTCTTTGTAAAAGGCAAAAAGGAGTTATTATTTTGAATATACATTGAACCAAACACTGTCATAACATCTTAGTTGATAATACAGTATTTTTTAAGTAATTCAGTATACTTTATTTTTGACAAAACATCCCATGTTTTGGAAGTGAGTGCACATTTTTGGTAGCGACCACATCACATTACAGAATTTTAACCAACATACTACAGCACTACTAAAACATACTAAAATAAAAAATTGCATAACTGTACTAAAATATAGTTTATTTCCCTTTTGTCACTACCGAAACAATGATGTGTTTCGGTTGTGACTGTTTCGGTAGTGACAAATTTATAGAATGACACCCAAAAAATCAATGATGTCACTACCGAAACACCACCAAATGTTTCGGTTTAGCAAAGATGCAAATCAGCCCATGGTTAGCTAGCACAGTTTTAAACAGTTGTACACATATAAAAACGAACTGTTATGGAATAACTTTAAAAAAGTGTGCTTAATTGCAGATAAAAGGTGTTAGGTAGTGATGTTCCTTAAAGTTACACAAAGATTTTTCATACTTTTGAACACATCTACCTCAAATTAATGGGGCCCATCTACTCAACATGTAGATATGAGAGAGGGTGACATGAATATTTACTGATCATAAATGTAGGGGTGTAGTTAATATCAGTCTCAATCAATAGACTAAAACATACAGTGTTTTGGTAGTGACATGAAAATGTGTGACTTTTTTCTTTTTACATAAAGTTTCATAATTTGCAAAGAAAATATAAAATAAATATTTTTTTGAACTTGATTTTTAAAAAATCAAAAAGCTAATTTCTTAAAACAATGGAATAACATGCAAAAATGATTTTAAAATCATTTTCATAAGTTGCAAAATTTAGAGGTTAGGGTTCAAGACAGCCCCCTCCCATTTGAAAGTATCCAATAAATGATGATTTTTATATATATTAAGCTTACTGATATTTTAAAGATGATTGTGAGTTTCAATAGATAATAAAATGGTCTTAGCAAACATCTAAGATTTGCAAGATTTGATATACAGTATATATACATATACATATACATATACATACACATACATACATAAAGTAAAATCTAAATATGCATTCCGGTAATGAATGAATTGGAGAGAGAAAGAGAAGGGCTCTTTTTTTGATTCCACACAATACTGAAGGTCTATATTTCTCCCTGAATCATAGATAGAGATGATCATGTGCTAATGCCAGACAGACTTGCAAATTCTGTGGTTTACATAATGTGCAGGGAATCATTCTGCCTGAATAACAAAATGTGTTTTTTTATTTTTCTAGCTTTGAGGATCGAGTTTTATCTGTTATTCTATAATGTGTTCTGCTCTAATTGCCATTTAATGGCAGTCTAAATATTGTCATAAACAAGAGTGGAGAGACTCCTCGGCATCACAGACCCTGGCCGCTTGACATGTGGATCAATATACTGATACTAATATCATGCTTCATTTCACTCAAGTCAAAGTGACCCAAGAGCATCTTTAACTGACGCATGTATGTGTGTTTTTAAATGTCGTACAAAGAGCTTTCACCGCACAAATATGGAAAATGGAAGAATGATGTTATCGGCTGATGTTTAATGAACCAAAACGTACTGAGAAATACATTAGAATGCCTTAATAATATTTTAGAAAAAAGTACCTTATCTTCATCCAATCATTTCTTGTTTTGGTTTGAACATTTTCCACAACAAGTAGATGCCGTGTTGATAAATGACATGTCTTTCCGTCGTGGTTGCTCAGAAAGTTCTGTCTGTCACCATGGGGGGAAAATGGGCCATCTGGTTTCTGCCTTTGCTTTGGCACAAGCTGCAAAATGATCCATGAAAGATACACAAAGTCACACCGCAGAAACAGTATTTTGCATTTCATGTCATGGGTCATTTAATAAGATCTGACAAACAATGTTTCATCAGAACGAGCTGTCAGTACCATTTGTATATGGCAAATATCTGGCACAACACCGTAGCCTGACTGTGATTCTTATATAAGGTCTATATTATCCAGGTCAACATAACACGCTTTGTGCTGTTGCTTACATCATTTAGATCTTGTGTTAAAACATTATCTAACTTTTCTCAAGTAATTTGATTTCTCAAGCTATCCTTCATTTTGCCTACAACAGATCTTTCTCACAGGCCTAGCCAAGAAATATGTGACATGATTGTTAAACTGAGACACAAAGCTTGGACTGTTTGACGGCCATATGGTGTAATTCTGCACCTGCTGTGCGATCTAAAATAATAGGATCGATTTTTATCAGCTTGCTTATTTAAAGGAGGTGTAGAGAAGGTACAGGGGCTGCAGGTTCTTCTCAATAATTTATCTAGGAAACTTATGTGGCACACCGGCAGCTGTTCTCCTGAAAGACTAATTGTGGAGACAGAGATAAATAAATACATTTGGATATTCTACAGGCCTTCTGGGTGTGGAAAGAAAACAAAGCTAATTGAACAAAGCTATTAAATGAATTACCACTGCAGCACTTTAAGCATTAATCTTAAAAGAGAACAAGCTAAATATTTTGTTTATACATATTCTATACTTTTCTAATTTAGGCATAGTTTCCTTAAAAATACAGTACAGTAGTGCATAGAGCATTGGTATGTTCAGTTCATGCATTTTAGAAGCGATATGGCCATTATCTGGATTTTCCTGTATTTCCTGTATTATTGTTGATGTTACTCTCTGCATTACTGTTTGATGTTTCCTCACATTTTTTATTTTTATTGTAAGCATCCTTGAGCTCCAGAAAGGCGATATATAAATAAAACGTATTATTATTATTATTATGAAGCTACAGAGTCATACTGTATTACATAATAACACTTTGATTTAATACCATAACAGATTTTAAGTCAGATACAAACAAAGAACTGTTTGCTCTAAGTAGTTCATGTTTTATAATTCTGACTTTGGTTTTGCTTCCTTCATGGAATAATAATAAATACTTTTTCTCACACAAATTAGACTTTTCTTCTCAGAATTATAAATTAAGTTTATATCTCTGAATTCTGACCTTACTATATATTTCAAAATTCTGACTTTTTTTCTCTGAACTCCCAGAAAAAGTCTGAATTGAGAGCTAAAAAGTCACAACTCCTGTTTTTTATCCCAAAGTAAGCTTCCATAAACTTCCATAATTATGAGCACTGAAGTTCAGCATCATTATTTAAAAGAAATAAAGACCTAGTTTTTATTGAAAGATTCAGAGCTCTTCTTTAAATCAGCTGCCCAATGTTTTACATATTTAAACATGTATAATGTATATTATGCATTTCCATTGGATTTTAGATACTTTTTGTTAGTTAAACTATAGGAAAGACATGCAATATTTTAAAAAATGAAGGAAAAAAAAATGTCACATAGCAGGGCCATTTAATGAATACTAAAGATACACAGTTTACCTAATTCATTTGAATCTACCCTACTAGTCAAAAGTTTTTTAATGTTGTCTCTTCTGTTCACCAAGCCTGCATTTATTTGATCCAAAGTACAACAAAAACAGTACAATTTCAAACTATTTTTTTACTGTTTAAAATAACTGTTTTGTATTTAAATATATTTTAAAATATAAATTATTTAAATAGAAAACAGTTAAATAGTAAAAATATATAAAATAAATAAATGCAAATAAATAAAATAAAATGTAAAAAAAAATGTTGATTGGTAGTGTATACTAGTTACTATCATGAACACATTGTGTTTTAACTACCTATTTTTAGCATACTGTGCAAAATGTTTATATAATCAGCAACTTTGTGAGATTTTCCTTGTGTGTTCTCTCTCTCTCTCTCTCTTTAAGTGATCTTCTTTTGTGTTTTGTAAAGTAGTTTATACAAAAAGGCACAGATGAATGAACATAATACACTGTACAATGAACTTGATCCTGGGGGAATGTTTGCATTTGCTTTATAAGCTTTTTCAGAGCCATAAAGGGAGATGAGCTACTGGTTAAATAGCAGCTGTTGTGTTTGGATTAGGATGTGTGTGTCATACATTATATGACTGAATGAACACATGAGGCTTTGGAAAACATGACAGAACAAGTTGTTCATGAAAATAACATGTATATTGCACTCAAATTACATACTCTGTTGCTTTGGGGTCATTAGACCACTGTGACACTGGCTAAATGTGTGAGAAGTTGTAACTGTAGTTGCTGGCCAGTACTGTGCTTTGGGGTTTCCGTCACTAGACAAAAATAACCACATAATGGCAGCACGCTTTTATTTTCGTCTGTTGTTTATCGGTGTTTACAACATATCAGATATCCCCGTATGCGATGCAGTATACAAGTTTGAGTTTAGATAATTTAGGATCAATACACTTTCCGATATTCACACTAAACGACGCTGTAAATTGTCATTATTTCATTGTATAAGTTAATGTACCATGAAACCCATCTGCTATAAAGAGTTTAAGTTAGATTGAGACACTTACTTACTAAGACACTTCCTTCTTAGCTGTTTGCTCCATTTCTGTGTGAGCTGCTTGGATTGACAAAATGTCCATTAGTGGAAGTGAAGTAGAAGATAATAAGGGAACAAATGAAGCTTTTTGTGGGCCATTTTCTACAACTTTTGTCATTAGCTGATAAGCTTAGTACCATACGCTCATTAGTTGTTACTGAATGCTCTCTATTAGGTAGATGGTGATAAGGGTCCTGATAAAAGTCATTAGATGTTTAACTGTGCATCAAACACCCAGCCTGTGAAGTTAAAAGGATGTATTTCTAATAGTTTATTTATCCATTTCTGCCATAGGATAAAAATGAAAAAGTAACTGTGACTTCTAAGTATCTAAAATTGATAATAAAAAATAAAAAAAAAAAAAAGTCAGAACTGCGAGATATAAACTCACAGATGTAATAAAATTACATATCGCAATTTTGAGGTTATATCTTGCAGTTCTGACTTTGTTTTTATTTCCTTCATGGAATAAACTAACATAAACTAAATGTGACTTTTCATCTCACAATTCAGACTTTTCTTCTCAGAATTATGGGAAAAAATATGAAATTTATAGATCTCAGAGCTGCCAAAAAAGTCTGAATTGTGAGATAAAAAGTACCTTTTTTATTTTTTAATATATGAAACAAGCTCCTATCAACTTTCATACTTATGAGCACTGAAGTGTAGCATCATTATTTAGAAGAAATACAGACCTAAATTGTTTATTGAAAGATTCAGAGCTTTTGTGTAAATCAGCTGCTCAATGTTTTACATATGTAAACATTTATAATCAAAATAACATATTATGCATTTCCATTGGATATATTTTAGAGATTTTCAGCCTTGTTTTTGTTCATAATAACTGGCTTTGTGAATCATAAAATGACACATAAAGAGCAACAGCCTGGTAAAATCCTCCCTGGCTATATCAGTAATGAAAGATTAAAGTACTATTCTGTTAAACTTACCTTTTATTTTGCAGGTCCCGCACAGAAAATGCCAGCCACTGCTACGGCCATGGACTTCTTCCAGCTGTTTGTCCCTGACAACGTCATTCAGAACATGGTGACCCAGACCAACATGTATGCCAAGAAGTACCAGGAGCGTTTTGGCAGCGATGAAGGATGGACCAATGTGACACTGGTTGAGATGAAGGCCTTTCTGGGCTATGTTACGTCTACTAGCGTGAACCGTTGCGAGTCAGTGCTGAGCATCTGGAGCAGCGGATTCTTTAGTAACCGCAGCATCGCGCTCAAGATGAGCCAGGTGCGGTTCGAGAAGATCCTCAAGTACTTCCACGTCGTAGCCTTCCGCTCCAGCCAAGGTGGCGGTCAGGGCCTCTATAAGATCCAACCCTTCCTGGACTCTCTCCAGCAGAGCTTTGCCTCTTCCTTCCGTCCCTCACAGACACAGGTAAAGACAGAAATAAATCATACTTCAGTTCAATGTAGAAATCACTCATTAAAATCATCAAATCACAACTGCTCAAACCAAATCTTCACATTAACTTTTTGGAAACTAGGACTTAGCAGACTTATTCAGTTTCTGTGCCAGTAGAAAGTGGGTTTAGGACTGAAATCAGAGCACGTTCTGCTGTAATTGAGAGAGCCTGGAGTCGCATCACATGTCCCCCAGGCTGTGCACTTTATGGTACCATTGAGAGGTTTGAAGTGTTTTTTACGTCTGCAACTTTTCAGAGCTGCTGAATGCAATACTCAAGGTCTGATGTACTTTGAATCCTAATTTGTAACATACGTATACTGAAAGCGAACAGGTTGTCTGTTCTGAAACATTACTGTCAAAGGCATGAATGCCTCAGGGCCTCAAAGACATTTTGAGTTATTCATAAGCTCAGAAGTCAACATTTTGACCTTTATTCTTTGTACTCCTTTGTAAGCCTCTCAGGTTCCAGTTCTTTGTGTATCTAGATGAGTTTTATTATGTGTCTGGAGCTTATGATTTCAATTTTAATTAAAGGGATAGCTCACCCAAAAATGAAAATTTGATGTTTATCTGCTTACCCCCAGGGCATCCAAGATGTAGGTGACTTTGTTCCTTCAGTAGAACACAATCGAAGATTTTGAACTCAAACCGTTGCAGTCTATCAGTCATATAATGTCAATCAATGGCTACCAAATCTTTGAGAATTAAAAAAACAAAGAAACAAAACCAAATTAAACCCTGCGACTTGTGACGATACACTGATGTCCTAAGACACAAAACGATCGGTGTGTGCAAGAAACTGAACAGTATTTATATAATTTTTTACCTCTGATTCACGACAACATCCATCTCTCCTGAGCACATGCACAGCGTCCTGCGGGTGATCTGTGTACGAGCTCTGGCGTTGTATCCACGTTGAAAAATTGTTGTCTGATGCATGGGCGTCAATTTATGTTTCTGCCGGTGAGTGCTCAACACCATATCTCATATCTGTTTACAATACGCACTTATTCGCGCGTACACAGGACAAAGTTTGAGGGCGCACACCTAATATCTGAGGGAGCGCGCTTCAAGTCGAAAAATTGTAAGACGTGCACACTCTCTCGTATTACAATAACGCACTCTTGACATTTGTCATTAAAATAACGCCAAAACCTGCCTCAAATATAAACTATGAAAACGAGAATAAAGTCATACAAGTTACGATACACTTCTAATTGGTTAAAACGAACCGAGAATATCTCGCACCGTGGGTGCTCGACAATTTCCATGGGTGCTCGAGCCCCTGAGCACACACGGGATCCTCGCCTATGGTCTGATGATATATGAAAATCATCTTCCATTGCGATGACCTGTACTTCTAAATACCTTTAGATTTTCACAGTGCCAGTGAACACGTCCACAATCCCCGTGCACTGTGTAAACAATGAGTGACGTATAAGCACAGATCGCATATGGTGCTTGCCTGTACTAACGTTACACCAGAACGTGTTCACATGTCATGAGCCCGAGCTGTGCATGTGCTCAGGACAGGTGGATGTTGTGGTGAATCAGAGGTAAAAAATGATATAAATACTGTTCAGTTTCTCACACAAACCGATCGTTTCGTGTCTTAGGACATCAGTGTATCGTCACAAGCCGCAGTGTATGTTTTTTTTACTTTCAAAAATTTGGTACCCATTGACTGCCTTTATATGACTGATAGACTGCAACGGTTTGAGTTAAAAAATCTTCGATTGTGTTCTACTGAAGAAACAAAGTCACCTACATCTTGGATGCCCTGGGGGTAAGCAGATAAACATCAAATTTTCATTTTTGGGTGAACGATCCCTTTAAATTATATCATATTAATAATAATTACATTTTTAATATATATTATTGCATTCATATTTGAAAAAGAGACATGAATTAAATGAATTGTGACCCTGGACCACAAAACCTGTCTACTTCTATTTTTTTATGCCAAAAATCATTAGGATATTAACTAAAGATCATATTCCATGAAGATATTTTGTACATTTACTACTGTAAATATATCAAAACGTAATTTTTTACTAGCAATATGCAATGAATTTCATTTGGACAAGATTTTTTGCACCCCCAGATTCCAGATTTTCAAATAGTTGTACCTCGGCCAAATATTGTCCTATCCTAACAAGCCATACATCAGTGGAAAGCATATTTATTCATAACTTATTAATGTATAAATCTCAATTTAAAAAAAAAAATGCTCTTATTGTGGTCCAGGGTCACAATTAATTACACTACTGTTCAAAAGTTTGGGGTCAATAAGATTTTAATATTAAGAAATGAATACTTTTATTTAGCAAGGATGCATTAAATTGATCTAAAGTGACAATCAAGACATTTATAATGTTAAAATGAACATACATTAACATAATGTTAAAATATTGTTCTTTTCTATTCATTAAAGAATCCTGAAAATGTATCAAGTTTCCCACAAAAATATTAAGCAGCACAACTGTTTTCTCATAATAATGAGAAATGTTCCCTTATCAGCAACACAGCATCTTTTCTGAAGGATCATGTGACACTGAAGACTGCTAAAATTGCAATATTATTTTACAATGTTGCTGTTTTTACTGCACTTTTGATCAAATATATTTAACCTTGGTTAGCATAGACTTGTTTCAAAAACATTTCTTCAGTCTGACTGACCCTAACCTTTAAAACAGTAGTGTACAGTATATTATATACTGATTACTTCATCAGAGTAATTGCAATTAATTCATATTTAATAGAAAAACACATGAAAATTTGACATTTCATTCTAAAAATGCATACATTTTTAATGTAATGAATTGTATTACATTAACATATTAAATTGACAGCCCTATTTTAAAGGATTAGTTCACTCCTGAATTCAACTTTCCTGATGATTTATTCACCCCTATGTCATCCAAGATGTTCAGGTCTTTCTTTCTTCAGTCGAAAAGAAATGAAGGTTTTTGAGGAAAACATTCCAGGATTTTTCTCCATATAGTGGACTTCTATGGGGATCAACGGGTTGAAGGTCCAAATTGTAGTTTCAGTGCCGCTAAGGAATAAGGGTCTTATCTAGCGAAATCTAGCATTTTCTAAAAAAAATTACTATACACTTTTCAACCACAAATGCTCGCCTTTCACGTCTATGACCTTACGTAATCTCATTGGAAATGTCACCTGCGGGTATTTCTTATGATTACTCCAGTTTAAAAAGGTAGGGTAAAATGAAAAACTCCGCCTCATTTTCTCCTCCAACTTCAAAATCGTCCACAACATTGTTTTGCCTTTTTTTGTAAAGGGCGTTTGACTTTCTTTGCATGTTCACTTTGTAAACACTGGGTCGGTACTTCCATCTATGTCACGCGTGACCTTTCCAACGTGATTATGTAATGTGTGAATGACAAGCATTTGTGGTTAAAAACATATATTCCGTTTTATTATTTTTTTTAGAAAATGACTAAATAAGACCCTCATTCCTCGGCTGGGATTGTGTAGAGCCACTCTGAAGCTGCATTAAAACTTTCTGATTGACCTTCAACCCACTGATCCCTATTGAAGTCCATCATATAGAGAAAAATCCTGGAATGTTTTCCTCTGAAACTTCAATTTCTTTTAGTCTGAAGAAAGACATGTACTTCTTGGATGACATGGGGGTGAGTAAATTATCAGGAAATTGTAATTCTGGAGTGAACTAATCCTTTAAATTAGTTGTAAATAATTGCTGTAAATAAATGTGATTAACAGTTTAGTCACATATCCATTTCAAAGTGCTATAAGATTATAAACCAATTCTGTTAATCTAATGTCCCCAAATCTCACTTTAAATATAGTCTTCTGTTAGATAAAATAACAATAATTATGTGCTCACTGTGGCAGGCATTCAAATGTCAGGCTAACATCAGGGAGTTTACTGTTAAATGACAAGAAGACTTATAAGTGAACACAGCTGACTGCCAAGTAAGCCATTTCAGCATCCTCCTACATTTGTTCTGTTTTTTTTTTTTCTCTCTCTCTCTCTTCATTTGGAAAATGAGTTTTTTGGATTCAATGATCTGGGCTTCTGCCTTCAGATAGAGGACATAAAATTGGAACTGAGTTGTGAGAAGAAATCTTGAAATATGGGCTAGAATTCGAGCAGTCCATTATTCAGCAAAAGTGAAACATTTATTACATTCGGTCAAATTAAAGGCCCGATATACAATTAGAATAAATGATTTGCACTTCCTGACTCAAGACATTGTTTCTCAAACAGTATGAATAATTCACAGGGTATAATGCATTTCAGCACATTCATCTTTTAAACAGCCATCAGGGATTTATTTTAGTAACTAGCTTTTGGTATATTTCCCCCTTGGTTTATAGAGGCTAGAATGTGGGAATACACTAGACAATACATAAAAACATTTATTGATTAATTGATTGTGTAATTTAATATGATGGAAAGTGTGACATAAACTGTTATCTAGGCAAATTAAATTACATTGACATTTCCTTTGAGAAAAGTTGTAATTCTTCTTTTGAGCTGACGATTTGGTGCTAATTAAGGTCCTTTAAACTCCTGCCCTTTGAAAACCACATTAATTACGGTTCCTACTGAAGTGCTCTTTCGAGACATTTTTAGGTTCTTTTTGTACTTCAAGTAAAATTATTAATCTGCCATGGAGAAGGTTGTTATTCATATTAAAGTAATACAGTTGAAGACAAAATTATTAGCCCCCCTGTGAAATTGTAATATATTTTTTTAGAATATTTCCCAAGTGATGTTTAACAGAGCAAGAGAATGTTTTCACATTATTTCCTATTATTTTTTTTCTTCTAGAGAAAGTCTGATTTCTTACAGTTGCTTGAATAAAAGAATTAAAAATTAAATAAATAAAAAACTGCTAAGGTCAATATTATTAGCCCCCTTAAGAAATTATTAGTTTGATTAGCTATAGAACAAACCACTGTTGTCCAATGACTTGTCAAATTAACCTAATTTGCCTGATTAACCTAATTAACCTAGTTAAGCCTTTACAACCTGGGTGAATGTGATGCATACTGGAAACGTGTCCTTTGGTCAGATGAGACAAAACTTTTTCTAGCTTTTTGGCCATAGAGATGTTGCCTATGTTTGGAGAAAGAAAGGAGAGGCATTTAACCCCAAGGACAGCGTTCCCACAGTGAAACATGGTGGTGGGAGTATAATGCTGTGGGGATGTTTCAGTGCGTTTGGAACTGAGAATCTCGTCAGGGTTAAAAGAAACATGAAAAAAGAAGACTATAAGAAGATTTTGAAAGACAATCCCAGACAGTCTGCAAGAAAACTTGGTTTGGGTCGACATTTTGTCATCCAGCATGATAACGACCCAAAGCATACCTCACTTCTGGTGAAGAAATACCTCCAAATGAGCAAAGTGAGTGTACTTGACTGGCCTGCACAAAGCCCAGACTTGAATCCAATAGAAAATCTGTGGGGCACACTAAAGTCCAGAGATTGTGCCAGAAGACCAACAAATCTGGAGGAGCTTGAGAGATTTGCTAAGGAAGAATGGGCTGTCATTCCTCAGGAGACATGCTTGAAACTTGTTGAGAACTACAGCAAACGACTAAAGGCTGTTATCAAGCAAAAGGGATACAATATTGACTATTAACAACAGAGGGCTGATAATTTTGACCATTTATACATTTATTTCTATTTGTATTACAAACCCTAAAAGCTTCCTGAATAGAGTATTATGTTTAAAAATGCTGTGTTGATAAAATCATCTTTCTGTTAAACAACACTTGGGAGTTATTTGAAAAGGGGCTAATAATTTTGTCTTCAACTGTAGTTTACTCAAAAATAAAATAAAATTTAGTATTAAGTTGTTTTAAACCTGTATGATTTACAAAAATTAATAATTTGATTTCTTTCTCTTTTTTTTTCGTTTTTTGTTTTTTTTTTTCATAAAAAAAAAAAGTCCGTGAGGCCCTGTATTTGTTATGGAACTCACTGACTTTCATTGCATAGACAAAAGCAGTTCACTCTTCAAAATACCTTCTTGTTTTACAGTTGTCATTAACCTGCAATTTAGCTTGGTATTTCTACCAATAGATTTTAATGTATCAGCTTTAGCTCCTAAATCAGAGACTTGCATTTCATGAGGCCTTGTGTGACCCATCCCAGAGACACCCATCAATTACTCGCCTACCATGAGTAAACTAAACACCATCTGCGTCTCTCTGTTCTCCCAGTGCCATGGTGATATCACCTTGACAATATGTGCCAACCAGCCCACTTTGACTGCCACAGTGTGGGTTTAGTTCTTATCCCCTATTGGCAAACAATTGGGCATTCAGCACAGCCACACATGCCCTGTTTAACTGCTTAAACAGAGTCAAAAACAACAAAAACAGAGTCTTAAAATAACTGTATTATGATATCTATAAAGGAACATGACTGGTTAGCTTTAACAGAGCTGTCATACCTGACTTCTGACAAGCCATCTTTTCGAAGGATCTTCATCAAGATTTCAGCATGCACCTCCTGCAGGGAGCATAAGTTTGAAAAGCAACTTTATATTGTCAAATGATGCCTTTGAAGTGTTATCATGGTGGAATTTGAAAATGAGACATGCTGCTTTCCCTTAGGTCCTCCACGAGCCCTTGATTGATGAGGACCCCGTGTTTATTACCACATGTACAGAGAGGGAGCTGCGTAAGAGGAAGAAGAGGAAGTTCAGCCTGTGGGTGCGACAGTGCAGCTCCACTGGTTTCATCTGTCAGGTGAATGCACACACTCCCGCAGGGTGATATCCCCCCAAAAATGTATCATCACATTTTTTCTAATGAGAAAGACACTGAAAATGTTCATTTATCGAATATTTTTTGCTACTCTGTTGCCACAAACAAAGCAGTTTTGCACAATTATCTGATAGATAAATTAGACACAAATAAATTACAGTAGACTACCGAGAAACACATTACCAGATGGAATCGATGAAATATCATGTATAGAGTCAACAAAGAAAAAGAAGGGCCAGACCACTTAACATAATTGCACTCTTCTCTTGGTCTGTGCCTATTAGAGAAAATAACTGCTGTGCCTAGTGAATGTTTCAAACAGACAACACAATTTTTTGTACTTACATTATAAAGTAATATAAATATACTTATATCAAATATTTAGTATTTTTGATTTTTCACTACTTTTCAAAAGTTTTTAGAATTTTTTAAAAATGTTTTTGAAATACATTTCTTATGCTCACCAAGGCTGCATTTATGTGATCAAAATACAGTAAAACATAATACATTCCTGTGATGACAAAACAGAATATTACAATTTAAAACAATTTTCAGCAGCCATTAGTCTTCAGTGTCACATCATTCAGAAATCATTCTAATATGCTGATTTGCTGCTCAAGAAACATTTCTTATTATTATACATTTTGAAAACTTTTTTTGTGGAAACTGATACATTTTTTGAGCATACTTTGATGAATAAAACTGTTCAAAAGAGAAGCATTTATTTACAACATGTCTAATTGTCTTTACTGTCACTTTTAATGAATTTAAAGTAGGACATTTTGAAGTATACTTAAGAAAAAGATTAGATGGATTAGATTATGATCCTATCAGAATGACAGATTAAAAGTTAGTTTGGTTGGTAAAACAGTGCCTATGTTAGCCCGTTTCCGCCACTTAATTAAAAATTTAAAAAGGTAATTGTGACTTCTCATAATTGTGTGATACAAACTCACAATTCAGACTTTTTTTCCTCAGAATTACAAGTTTATATCTCGAAATTCTGACTTTATAACACACAATTGAGAGTTATTAAGTCAGAATTGTGATATACACTGCTCAAAAAAAAATTAAAGGAACATTTTTTAATCAGAGTATAGCATCAATTTAATTAAACTCATGTGATATTGATCTGGTCAGTTAAGTAGCAGAGGGGGTTGTTAATCAGTTTCAGCTGCTTTGGTGTTAATGAAATTAACAACAGGTGCACTAGATGGTCAACAATGAGATGACCCCCGAAACAGGAATGGTTTTACAGGTGGATGCAACTGACATTTTTTTCCCGCTCATGTTTTCTGACTGTTTTTCACTAGTTTTGCATTTGGCTAAGGCCACTGTCACTACTGTTAGCATGAGGTGATACCTGGACCCTACAGAGGTTGCACAGGTAGTCCAACTCCTCCAGGATGGCACATCAATATGTGCCATTGCCAGAAGGTTTGCTGTGTCTCCCAGCACACTCACAGGAGCATGGAGGAGTCCTGGGTTCCTCCTGGTGCAAGACAATGCCTGGAGAGTATGCATGCAGTTCTTGGAGGGTGAAGGAATTGATACCATTGAATGGCCCCCATGCTCGCCTGATCTAAATCCAATAGAACACCTATGGGACATTCTATTTTTGTCCATCCGACGCCACCAGGTTAAACCCCAGACTGTCCAGGAGCTCAGTGATTCCCTGGTCTACATCTGGGTGGAAATGCCCCTAGGACACCATCTTTTGTCTCAATAGGAGCATGCCCTGATGTTGTCAGGCATGCATACACACACTTGGGGGCCATACAAACTACTGAGTACCTTTTTGAGTTGCTGCAATGAAATTTCAGCATAATGGATTAACCTGCTGCATACTTTCTCTGTAGGTTAATCATTTTAATTTCCATCAAACCATGTGGCATCCTTTCGTTCCTAACACATGACCCAGCCCATATCAGTATAAATATCCATCATTACATATTTCCCTATTGAGATCTGATGTGTTTTCAAAGTGTTCCTTTAATTTTTTTGAGCAGTGTATAAACTCACAATTCTGAGAACATCTTTTCTTCCTCTCAAAATTGAACTTTATAACTCGCAATTGCTAGTTTATATCTCACAGTTCTGAGAAAAAAGTCTGAATTGCAAGATACAAACTCACATTTTCAAGAAAAAAGTCAGAATTGACCGTTTTTTATCTCACAACTGTTTATATAACGCAATTCTGCGGAAAAAAAGTCGTAATTGCGAGTTTGTATCACAATTCTGAGAAAAAAAAAGAATTGTGAGATAAAAAGTCACAATAACCTTTTTTAATGTAAATATTCACAAATAATACATTTTTTAATGGATAGTAAATGTAAATTTTGATTTATTAAACTCCTTTTTTCCTCACCAGATCTATGTCCATCTAAAGGAGGGTCCAGGTCCAGATGGTTTGGACACGCTGAAAAATAAACCACAGCTTCACAGTCTGGTGGCCAAGCAGCTCTGTCAGAATCTGGCTGGCCGTAATGCAATCATCTTCACTGGCCCAAGCATCACAAGTCTAAACTTGTTTCAGGAATTTGAGAAACAAGGTAGGTGCTGTAACTCATGTGCAACAGTGCTGCATCTGTCAGTTCCTTGCATCCTTATCTGCTCTATTTTTCTCAGTGAATCCTGCCTTGGCTTTGCTTTGCTTCTTTTTTTCCCTTCTCTTTAATCTTCTCTCCATCTGATGTTCCTCATCCCCTGCAGTTTTTAATTACACGGTGACAGCATCCTGTGGCAAGGAATAAATGGAGAGAGTGAGAGGAAGTTGACCTTGAATTCTCGCAGCAAACGCGTGTTTCATACTCAAAGATTATTTGAAAGCCTCCAGCTGGGCCGCGAGAAGTGAATGTTAACACAGCTAGAGTGGATCAGGCTGGTTGCCAGCTTCTTTTTTGCTCTCTACATTTAAATCAAAACATTTTACATTATTAGAGAACTAGGTCATAATTGAATGTCATGTAGAATGTATATATCAGCCTCATACAGTACTGTTCTGTGGCATATCTGGAGTAATAAACTACAAGTAGTGACTTTTCAGTAGTGTGACAGTAGTTCAGCTGTTTTCAAAGCAGCGTAGCTTTTTTTCAAAAGTTATGCCATAAAACACTACTATTTACCTGAGTTTGCATTCTTATAATAATGGAAAGAAATGTCTTTCTATTAAATTGACCTTGTGGGCTGTAAGCAAAAACTACTACATGTCTGTTTCATAAACAAAAATTACTAATATGAGTTGGTTCTTTTAAAGGTGACATATAATAAAAATCTGTTTAAGTGTTATAATCGGTTCCCTGGTGCATCTAGCAACCCAGAAAACGTAAAAAAAAAAAAAAATTCCATCCAAACAGATGTTTTTTGGCAGAGTATCTGATGTACGAACTGTAAAGACAGCCCCATTTTGGAAAAGGAGGCGGGGTGCAGCAGCTTATTTGCATTTAAAGAGACATGCACGAAAACAGCATGTTTCTGCTTCCACTCGAAATAGGCATTTTAAAAATATAATAAATGATCTGTGAGGTATTTTGAGCTGAAAGTTCACAGACACATTCTGGGGACACCTGAGATTTATTACATATTACAAATTGTAAACAGAGGCATAATAGGTCTCTAATGAATGCTATAAGAGACAAGTTATTTAGTTTGAAAAAGTCCAATGAATCCCTCACTGGATTAAATCCAGCAGAGAAGTTAGTGAATCACACACCATTATAGACATGAATGCTAAAAAATAAGCAAGCTTGAATGCTTGAACAAAATGACACAACAAATTGCTGACAAATTGTCTATCATTCGAACCAAGAGCAGGCAGGAAATCAGTCGATTGAACAATATATGTTCAGTTCAGTGAACTGGTTCATTCAGAGAGTTCAGAGCAGTGACAGCTGATGTTTTTTCTTTGTAACAAAATTGTTACTTAGACACTTATGTCTGTTTACAGTTATTTAGTGTAATTATCTGATCTATTTTAAAGGGATAGTTCACACTTAAATGAAAATTGTCATTAATTACTTACCCTCATGTCGTTCCAAACCTGTAAACCTTTGTTCATCTTCAAAACACAAATGAAGAAATTTTTCATGAAATCAAAGAGCTTTCTGACCCTAAATACACAGTAATGGTGCAAATATATTAAAATATCTTAATTTGTGTTATGGGTTTGGAATGACATGATGGTGAGTAATTAATGACAGAATTTTAATTTTTGGGTAAACTATCCCTTTAAGTTTTCAGGACATTTTACTGCACTTTGTTCCTTGAATAAGTAGGATGGAGATGAAAATCTTAAAGGAAAGATTAGTCACACCACTGTTCCCTTTCCCATGCAGAAAGGATGAGTAATTATCATATCTCAGATCTCATATCAGATTTCTAGGCCATGTTCAGAGAGGCTGCAGCATCTGGCAGTGCATCTGGCAGCTTCATAGAGCACACATGCAACATTCATGTGACCTCTATTCATCCGATCAGCTTTCAAATGTGAACACTTGTTGTGCCATACACTGAACCCTCAGGCTAAATATTAATTCTCAGCCAGCTCCAGAAATGGATTATTAATTTTTTTTTTCTGTAATGTTCCCTCTTCTGCAGGCATCTACTGCTGCGGCTTGCTGAGCACCAGGAAGAGCGATTGTACAGGTCTTCCGCAGTCTATGTTAGTCAATACAGAGGCTCCACAGCAACGTGGCCAGTCTCACATTAAGATGAGAGGCAATATGTCCATAATCAACTGGTACAACAAAGGCAACTTCAGGTTCCTCACTAATGCCTACTCTCCCACTAAAGAAGGTAAGAGAAACACACAAAGGACAGGCAGATGATGTGTTTATTCTTGCATTGAATAATGCAGTTTCATCAGTTTATAATAAAAGGAAACATGCTACAACTGCAAATGACACTCGGAAGCTGCATCAAAGCACCTCCCAGAAAGCATTTTCACTATAGCAGTGCAAGCTTGGAGTGGTTTTACGCTGATGTTTGTGGATTAAATGGATATTGTGCACATCATAGGATTAGAAAAAGCAAAGCCTCGTCGTATTGCGCTGGTCTTCACTTTTCTTTGATCCATGCTGACAGCAGCTACACATGAGAAATGTCAAAGCTGATATTAGCCATTTTTATTAGAGAGTGACATAAAGCATTGAGCTGCGTCGATTTAATCATATGTATTTTATCAATTCAATCATTTTATTCTCCTTTTTTTTCTTTTATTACAATCCAATCAAAAAGCAATTATATGCATTAAGTGCTCAAAGCACTTCACATTGTCAAAAGGTATATCCAGCTATAGTTGGTAAACAAATAACATTGTTCCTGGGCTATGAGGTCAGGCAAAAGGAAGATTAAATTACGACTTATATTTAATTTTCTGGAATCTGTAATAATCTGTTTATATAGTGAAAACTTTTTCTGAGAGCAGGTGTTGCTTTTGATTAATGGGGCTATACAGTTTCAATGAAAACTCAGTGCTAAAGCTCTGCCAAGTTTTCTATGCACAAGCTGAACTAAAACTACCATCCCACCGGTATTCTGCCTCAACTTTTAGACTCTTTGTAAGTCCACAGTCTATAAAAACAATTTCAGCTATTTTCCCTGTAGTCTTTATGACTCAAAATAGCCCTATTTTAATTTCCAAAATAAGTGTCAGCATTGTAATTTACATGCCACAAGCACTCCTGAGGAAGGCAATACATTGTGCTCTAATGAGCAGTGAATTACTACTGAATGCAACAGATGGCAGTTAATTGTATGCTGACAATATCAGAGGGTTCATAATGATCCAAATTCAGTGACTGGGACTTCTTACTGATTATGTTTCAGTGACATCATGTTTTTATTTTCAATTTAATTACATGTGACTCAGGTTAAAAATGTTTAGAATGATACAAAGTATGGCTGTCACAATATCAGATTTTTAATTGCACGATTATCGTGACCAAATAATTATGATAACAATATATATAGGATTATTGTTTAGTTTGATAAATGAATCACACCATCGCATACAAAAGGAACAATTACACTAAACAGAAGAGACTGCTCACTGTGTTTAGTTTAGAACAGTGTCAAAGTAAGAATTTATGAGAACAACTACATATTTTTACTCCAAACTTATAGCATCGATCAAGTGTTTGATTCTTATTTTATAGCATTCTATACAGCGATAGCCTATGCAATGTAAATATACCTTATCTATATGAAATACCTGAGATGGCATGAAGAACACAGATAAATCATACACTTTTGCAATGGTGTGCTGATTCTTATCCTATTGCATTATACAAAACATTTCTTTCTGCATTTTATAGATTGTTTTCAAAACGCGCCATCAATCCGCTTTGATTCGAACAAAAACCGTGTACCTGTGTGGTGCGGCTGACAGAGAACAGCGTATGCTGTTTGCGTCCAGCAGTGACGCAGAGACAAATTGTTGAATAAAGTTGCTATTTTTGTTTTCTTTGCGTACAAAAAGTATTCTTGTAGCTTCGGAAAATTATGGTTGAACCACTGATGGCAGATGGACTATTTTGACTATGCCTTTCATACTTTTCTGGGCCTTGTGTTATTTACCTGGTAGTGACAAACTTCCCGATTTTCATCCAAAATATCTTAAATTGTGTTCTGAAGATGAAGACGAGTTTTTGTCATCACCCAATTTAAAAGACACAGAGTTTGTTTATTCAAATTAAATTTGAGAATTTGAACATTGCACACAGGATGCAAAGGTGTAATTTGAATGCGAATGTAAGAAAGTAGAAATAAAATGACTTGAAATTCAAATATAATTTTTAGCAAACACACTTAAAACCTTGTTTTGAAGTGTGAAAAAGCCTTGAAGTTTGCAGGTTTAGACAGAGAGACAGCAGTTGATCCTTCGCAAGCCGCTTGATTTAAAGTCAAATTCGCCATTTTGTCCGTCAAACAACCTTGTCGTCTTTCCACGGTTTAATTAAAATGCCTTCTGATGTTCATTCATGTTTATTTAGTGATTTAAGTAAATAAGAAAAGATGATCGGTACATGTGTCGATTGATCTAATAAGGCAATACATCGGTTCATGTGTAGATTGATCTAATAATGACAAATTAAAGAGCCAATGGTATTTACTGTTTGAATTTCTTAAAAAATATTTTTGCGAACATTTTTAAAGCTGAGACCTTGTTTCCTAGAAGTAACCTGCTCTGTCTTGTCTGTCGGCATTTTGTCAGTTTCCTCTTTGCTCCGCAAAGTATTTTTCACTGCGTGAGAACATTATGTGTTTTTTTGTTGGACATAGCAACAGTAACTAAGGAAGGTGGGTTTTTGTGAAGGGTCAATTCCATAATTTATTCTTCCTGTCATTCTGATTAAAATTTGAATTTAACTCCCTGTGTTTTGTGGCAAGCTCAGAAGTAAAATCAAGTGGAAATATAAAAAAAAATTGGATTTCTTAAAGATGGTTTTAAATTTACATTTTAGGCGTGATTCATGCTGCTAACACAGCAGAAGATTGTCGTTGCTAAGATACAGCAAAAAAACTGAACAGTCCTTCCTTACTGTCAGATGTTAAATCCTCTTGTCTGCTGTCTGTGATTGACATTTCTGCCCGGACTGTCCTAGGGGTGATCATTAAGCGGAAGAGTGGAGAAATCCCATGTCCCCTTGCTGTGGAGGCCTTCGCTGCACATCTGAGTTACATCTGCAAATACGATGACAAGTACAGCAAGTGAGTTTGACCAATTACGTTTGTATTATAATGAACTTTTAGGACACATACATGCATTCTATAGTTCACGCAACTCATGTTTTTCCAACTAGGTACTTCATTTTCCACAAGCCTAATAAGACCTGGCAGCAGGTGTTTTGGCTGACCATCAGCATCGCCATCAACAATGCCTATATTCTTTACAAGATGTCAGACGCCTACCACGTCAAACGCTACAGCCGGGCGCAGTTCGGCGAGAGGCTGGTCAAGGAGCTCCTGGATATGGACGACTGCTCACCCACTCAGTGAAAGAAACCGCATGCTGTCTCAAATCCACCCATGACAACCCACTCATACTAACATACTCAAACACACTCGCATTCTGCACTTCAGGGTCATTTTGAACGAACAAATCTATACATAACACAAAATGTGCCAAGTTTGGTTGAAAAAGAGATGTTTCCCATCTAAACTCACATTTAAGATCCATTCCACATTTGGCCATTTGATACTACAGGACTGATGTACATACGTCACCGTAACACTTGCTGCATGAGAAACACGAAAACGTGCCCTTTGTAGATGTGCAATGATTTTTATCAATAGAGTTCCAGTAATAGTGTTGACGTAGTTTTGAACCCTGAGGTACAATGTTTTGTGAATTCTCTGTTTGTGAGCAGCATATCCAACATTCAAGCACTGATAAATATACTGTATATACTCTGTGGCTGAGGTGTTTTATCAGCAAAACGAGAATGTAATGCAATTCACACGTTAGATCACAGAACATCATAGATGTTCTCCCGAATACCTGGGCTTTTTCTATTTTATATCACTTAATATTTATGATCTTTATGACTCTTTTTTTAAAAGGCAACAACATTAGTGACGCAGATGATGTATAATGCCACACAGACACCGAAACTGGTGAAATGTGGCAAAACTACTATGCTTTCCCAATCTTTTTTGCACTTGGAAGTAGCGGTCAGGATTTGCAGATTTAATGATCCCAAATTAGATTTCCCATCAAAATAACATTAACTCCTTTGTCTGTCTTTCAAATAGTTTTGCCATTTAAATAATTATGAATATAGGAAAAGGGCCCAATATACAGTAGTATACCAAAAATAGTGTAAATATTATTTCTAATAATTCATTTATATATTTTTATTATGTGTAATTTAAATTGATTACCTAGGGGCATTGATGTACTTGCGAATGAATCGAAAAAAAATGAATGAAATCATATAAGACTTTAACTAGAATGTCTCTCTACCTGTAGCTGGGTGGATTTCTGTGGTCTTTCACTGTTCTAGAACCTATCAAAAGGTCAATTCTCCATGTTGTTATATTGTAGCTGTAGTGATGACAGTACAATCGCAGCCCATGGCATTATTTGTCCCTTCAAAGAACCGAAGAAGATTCATTTTAAAAGATTTCCCTCAGGTAATATATTTAGTCAGACATCTCCCACTGTATCACTGTGTTATATTCATACTGGATAACAACCACTGTAGGAAACAGATGTACTATTGTGAGTGAATTTGTCAAATATTTACCAGACATGCTTATTATTTACTTAGCTTTTGATTTCTTATTTACTGTGCCATCACCTGCTGTTTTTCTTTGTACTGAGTGAAACGCTGCACGCTAACAAATTAGTTAGGATGTTTACCACTGAACATCACCTAAAACATTCTTTTAAAGCATCATATTCAGTCTGTCCACCTTATTTTACCGGTAAGAGTGGGTCATTTGTAAAAATGTATGCGTCTAGTCTCATCCGCCTTCGCGTCCAGCAGAATAGCTCGTTTTGCCGCTTGGTATTGCAAATTGGTGTGTCTTTTAATTATGAACACTCTATTGCAAACAGGTTTACAGTTTACTGCACGTTATTCTTCGCGTTATTTCCCGATAGCTTCTGATGAACCGGAAGTCTCGTCCATATCCTTATACGCGTTGAAGAATAAGGTGGATACAAATCTGTATAAAAGTACTTTGTAATGTCAGCTGCAGTAATTCACAACAATATATACACGCCATATTTTATATCTACATCTCTTTTAAATCAAGAAAAAAGCAATGTTGTATTATATAGGTGTGCTCATAAATGATTGTTTTTTTCTTCAGTTTTGTCGTGAATGTTGCAAACGTTTGATTTGACTTCACTGTAATATTTTTGTACTACTAATCTTATCTACATAGTCAATATACTAACAAGTACACTTTAGGCGATAACTGCCACCTGTGCTTATCTAATATAAAATGCAACAGAGGAAATGATTAATTTTGAGATTGTATATCCATGTTTTCCAGAGCATCTTTTGGATTCGATCTGCACTTAAGTGTGAATTATTTATTTTAATGAATCAGGCAGACAGTGAAGTGTAATGGCATTAGAGAGGTGTTTGACCTTATCTAGGGTGACCTCAGGGTTTTGTAACTACAACGTCTACTGTAGTGCAATATAATGTAGGAGATCGGACTGGGTGCTATGAACATCTCTGCCAAGAACATAATCTGTAAGCCAGAAAATGACAGAGACTTTTAATTAAAGTTCTTGCTGGTGCAGTACATTAGAATAAAGCCCTTTCAATAAGCAAAGTTTCTGCTTTTGCATTGGCCGCTAACATTGTACAATATACTTTAGGGCCAGCTTCGTGTGGCATGATGGCAGGTAAAAATAAACTGTCCTTTTAATAACAAAACAGCTATGACAAGTATATAGTCTCATTTACTGGACCAAATTCCTCAATATCTGGTCAATTTAACAAGAACCCAGTGTTGTATCTATTTTCATGTATGAATGTTGTGAATTTGCCGTGTCTTGCTGTATAATGCTTGGTGTTCCTTCACTTGTCTTCTCACTGTGAATGTTGAAATGATTCAGCTGTATGTGAGAGTAACTACATGTTATCTGTAATGTTTACCCTCACTGTATGTCCAGTTATCACACTGACCTGTGCTTCACCTCCCTGCCTCTATGTGAGTTTACACCAATTTGCACACTAATAAATGTTTATACATACTTTTTTTTTCTTACAGTGATTGGTTACAACATTCATTGCACTATTCCCAAAGAATTGTCCACACTGAAAAAATTACCTGGATTTACTGGATAAGATTTTTGTAAGTACATTTTACTGCTACTGCTCTGTAGAGTTTACATCCTCCTTTTAGAATCTGCAAAATGTTAATTTTACCAAAATAAGAGGGATCATACAAAATGCATGTTATTTTTATTTAGCACTGACCTGAATAAGATATTTCACATAAAAGACATTTAGTCTTACAGTAAGTAAACAGTTAGTAAACAGTTCAACTGCCTGCTGTTCTTCAGAAAAAGCCTTCAGGTCCCATAAATTATTTGGTTTTTCAGCATGTGTGTGTATTTTGAACCCTTTCCAAAAATATCTGTACAGAGATCCATCTTTCCACACCGAGGACATATGCAACTATTACAGAAGGTTCAAACGCTCACTAATGCTTCAGAAGGAAACACTAATGCACTATAGTTGAAAACACTTAGGACACTGGATATGTATATAATTTTTTTTTTATTTAAGTTAATTATTTTCTGTCATTCAAACCTTTGCAATATCTATAAAACAATGAACAAATACAAGCGCTGTACAGTTGACCAAATCACTATAACTGCAACTGAATGTGTAAATGTACATGCATGGACATACATACTGTATATACACACATATACACTATAACAACTGTTGACCCCATGCTGTTTCCTTTGCCGTTTTTAATGCAACATCAAGATCTTCCGAAAATTGGCTTTCAAGGAAACCAAAGAGACTGAAAGGGTGGGGTCACAAGTCCTTCATTTACTAAAAAAAAAAAAAAAAAATGAAACTGTCCTAGTCTGGAGTAGAAGTGTGTTTCCATGTTTCAATCAAACAGCAAATGACTTTGGCACACTGTGCTATGTAAACATTTCATCCAATTCAAAGATTAGCCATCATGTATTGCTCTGAATTTGGTTCTTCAAAAACCCCATCGATCAAAGCCCAAACTTTATATCATTTCATTGGCTTCTCCTTTTAAACTGGAGAAAGGTGGCGTGATTCACTATGGCAAAAGTGCAGTCCACATCTACCTGTGCTGGAAACTGATGACGCTACAGAACGCAGACAATAATAAAATACAGGTAGGTGGACTGGTTTTCCTCCTAAAGGCCACACAATCTCTGCCCAGACTCTGAAACATCAAGACAGAGAGTATTCCGCGTGTTTCTGTTGCTGTCTTCATACTGGGACTGGGACAACACAGGGTGGTGCAGACAAACCCAACATACACAAGTCTAAGATTAACATAACAATTACTGCTGATACATGAGGAGAGCTGACCGAAAGCCAGTCAGGGACTCATTTAGTCTGGATTCCCTAGCCTACAATAAGTTAGTCTGAACCGCTATGGCGTTATACATGAAATGCAGGTGGGTTAACTGATTTGTTTCACATATCACAGGCTTTTTGTCCGTTGGATTTACAGTAACACTAGTTCTGTTAAAATCAACTGAAGTACCACAATTATTCACAAGGTTTAGGTGTGAAAAAGTTCTCAGGGGCATGAATAAAATGCAAGTTAAAAAAAAAAAAAAGAAATAAAATTGTGAGTTCAGATGCTTCTCCAATACACTTCTTTGAAAGCTGCTTAGAAACACATTCACACACAAAAACTCACATTTCCTTACAGTATCATGGATAACAAAGGCAGTAACAAAAAGGAGGAGGATGCTCAAGTAGTGATATAATGTGCCATGATTGGCCAAGCTGCTGAGGATTATGACTGATCTTGAGAGTAAAACATCCAGGACTTTAAGGAGGCAGGAAAGAAGCTATTCCAACGCCCGTGTTATGATCCAGAACATGTACTGCATGACATCAGAAGAAATCATGTAAGATGAGGAGTAATACATATCCATCTTTGCTTAAAACTCAAGGAAGCAAAGCTTCAGATCAGCCTCTGCTTGGAGTTACCAGGTTATTAACATGATTATTTTACATAATACACTTGGCGAAGAAAAAACAAGGCTACATAGAATTAAGAAATAAATGATTAGTGTGAAAAATGTGGCTGAGAAACATTTGTTTGTGTTTGAAGACATGTTTCAGATACTGATTTGTTAGCAGCCAGTGCTACAGTATGTGAATCCAGCAGTCACGTTCTGTACAATGTCTCGGTTCTCCTTCAGAACACACCAGGGGCCCTTATGGGAAGCGGGTTGAATCTTTACACATTGCACCTTTAACAGAAAAAGACAGATTGACAATTTAATAGAAACTAGAAAACAACAAAAAAGGTCTCTTGAACTTTTTTCCTGCTCTTTTTGCGTGAGCACCGCGAGCTGAAAAACACGAGGCTCCCGCTGTCCTCCGCAGTCAAAGCGCGTCTATGACGGTCCGCACAACAAATGAGTCCTCCCCTCGATCCCATGAGCCCACAAATTAAACCAAACCCAAACTAAAATCCAGTCCGATCACAGCACAGGAAGGGAGCCTCCGTAAAACATTTACATTCAACAATATTGGTAACTAGAAAAATAAAAGAACAATGGATGTCCATTGCAAAAAAAAAAAAAAAAAAAAGAGCTGGAATTCAAGAAAAGGCAAAAATTAGACAGAAAACAGATCCTTTGTGTCAGAAAACAAGAAGAAATAATCCCAAAATGGTTTCGATACAGTTTAGACACTTAAGATTCACTTTCCAAGAGCTGGACAACAGATGAAACAGTGAGGTATATAGTTAGATGGAAATAGTCATCATCTTGTGTGTTTTCATTGCCCCGTGGCCCTTGAGGACCACCAGACCGCACCGTGGCGGCCCCGAGTCTGTATCCGGGCAGCGATTATCTCTGAGGGGCGAGTGCGTGCCCAGCACGGGCTGTCCGAGGGCGAGGAGGGGAGGGCTGGGATCGGCGCGTCGAGCTACGGCTGAAGGTTGAGAGTGAACTTCCACTGCTGAGTAAGTGACGGGTTGCACACTTCCACCGTCAGGCCGCCGTTCCGCGCGCTCCGGCTGTCCAGACATAGATTGCTGCCCACGTGCCGTAGTTTGGAGTTGTTGTCGATCTGCTCCCATTTCTGCAATGGAAACATAATGATGATGATGTTGAAGAAAATCTGAGCAGCGGTACCTCCCCCGAACCCCTGCTTTGAGCACAGCATGCTCACCTGTCTGCTGTCGTTCTCCCTGCAGCCCTGCAGTTTGATCTGTGAGCCAGCCGTGCGATCCACCACCGTCAGGCAAAGGTCCATGTGTTTTACTGATTTGTCTTTAGTCAGGGCCCATTCCTGTTTATCAGAAAAATGGTAAGCAGGGAGCATTTGGAGAAAATACACCCACATGACTCTACACAGGAACTTAAAAATAAATAAATAAAGGCTTAGTGAGAGGCTGCCATTTTCTGAAATGTAATGTTACATTAGATATCTTTAAGCAGTTCTGAGATGTTATCTGGTGTGATATGCTACAATCCACCCAAAAAGCATACTGCAAATTCTTTAGAATTATGCAGTTTTCGTGTGCTCATATTAAGGTAAAAGGCGTTTCAAATGGTCAAAATAAATAGGTTTTAAATAACCTATACCAGTAAAAGTTTTTAAAGAAGTCTCTTCTGCTCATCAAGCTTGCATTTATTTGATTCAAAATACAGCAAAAGTATTAATATTGTGAAATATTTTTACTATTTTAAATAACTGTTTTCTATTTGAATATATTTTAAAATATAATTTATTCCTGTAATCAAAGCTACATTTTCAGCATCATTACTCCGGTCTTCAGTGCTACATGTTCCTTCAGAAATTATTCTAATATGCTGATTTGCTGTTCAAGACACTTTTATAATTATCATCATCATCAATATTTAAAACAGTTGAGTTTTTTTTTTTTTTTTTTTTTCAGGATTCTTTGATGAATAGCAAAATAAAAAGATCAGCATTTATCTGAAATAAAAAAAGCTTTTGTAACGTTGTACACTATACCATTCAATAGTTTGGAGTCGGGATACTTTTTAAAATACTTTTATTAAGCAAGGATGCTTTAAATTGATCAAAAGTGATGATTCTTCTATACTTCTATGCATAAAATAAACCTGAAAAAAATTCTACTCCACTGTCTTCAACATAATAATAATAATAATAATAATAATAATAATAATAATAAATATTTTTTGAGCAGCAAATCAGAATATTAGAATGATTTCTGAAGGAATTACATTTGAAAATATATTCAAACAGAAAACAGAAAAATGTATAATTTTTTTGCTGTACTTTGAATCAAATAATTGCAGGCTTGGTGAGCCGAAGAGACTTCTTTAAAAACAAAAAAACCTATATCATTTTAGATTACCTAAATTGATAAAATATCAAAATATTGATTTTAAAAAATAACATTACTTATAATAAATATAGTAAATTTGAATATCAGAGAATGATTTTTGAAGAATCATATGACTCGAGTAATGGCTACTGAAAATTCAGCTTTTTGAAAATTACATTTTAAAATATTTTAAAATAGAAAACACTCATTTTAAAAATGTATAACATTTCACAATATTTCAGTAGTACATTTATTGTTTTTAATTTATTTATTTATTTATTTTTCATACTGTATTACCACTTGTTTCACATCATTGTACCACTAGGAAACTAGTCACATTTTTATTCGAGACTATACTTTTATACTTTGAATTATATTACACCACATTATATTACATACATACATTTTTCATATTCAAAAAGACATTTATACATGTTTAGGTATGATGAACCAATTAAATCCCTCAGACTTGCACACTGATATGATAAATGCAGGTAAAGTAACCTAGAAACTACCTGTGGCCCTCATTTATACGTCACTCACCCTCCACAAGTGCATAGTTCCTTTAAACTAACCCATCACACCCAGTGCTCTGCTGCCACACCTGACATAAGACTGTTTAGTACCTGAGATCGGATTGGTACCTGATTGCCCCCTGCGTTGTGGCACTCATACACCCCCACCACGCCATCAGCAAAGTGTCCCAGTGTGTCCAGACAGTTCTGACCCTGCTGTAGTGCTCCAAAGGCTATGTCCTGATGATCAGGTACCCTAAACAAGATAGAAACAAGAACCAATTATGCTACCTTTTGAACTGCACTCACTAGTTGTCAATTTTAATAAAATCTAATTACTCTAAATTTATATGACCAGACTTATTTTTAAATTAAAACTGCCTGCACATTTAAACAAAGTGAAAAAGTTAAAGGCTCCGTTTACACTTCATCAATCATTGTGCCAAAACAAAGGTTTTAAAGAGCCAGTTATGCAGAGAAAATCAAAATGCTCATACATATTTATGAACAAAACTTCACAGAACATGGGTGTAAACAGGGCCAAAGTGATCCAACAGCTATTTTTATTACATTAAGGTCAGACACTCACCGTAGCTCAGGATAGACGTTTTCAAGGTACCACTTAAATGGCTTGCATCCCAACCTCTTCTTCATTTCTAACCGACTCTGAATGCTGCAATTGAAGAGGAAACTAATCATGTGGAGTTCATTTGGAGGTCTGAATGTTTCAAAACAGAGAACTTCAACTAGTCAAGTCTGAAATGAGTGGTCTCCCGTGGCCTTCGCAGTGAGAAATGAGTGTCTTTTCATATTGAAGAAAACAAATGTCTATTCCAAACTTTCCTTTAGCCAAAAATAAATAAATAAATAAATAAATAAAAATTATATATACATATATGTATATAAATTAAAAGATTAGTTCAATTTCAGAATAAAAATGTCCTGATAATTTGCTCACCCCCATGTCATCCAGCATGTTCATGTCTTTCTTTCTTCAGTCAAAAAGAAATTAAGGTTTTTGAGGAAAACATTCCAGGATTTTTCTCAATATAGTGAACTTCAAAGGTGGCCAACAGGTTGAAGGTAGAAACTGCAGTTTCAATGCAGCTTCAAAGGGCTCTAAATGAACCTTGTTTTACCTTTTTTGTAAAGGGTGTTTGACTTTCTTTGCATGTTCGCTTTGTACTGGGTCGCTACTTCCGCCTACGTCACAGGTGACCTTTCCAACGTAATGCGTGAAGTTAAACTAGTGGAAGATGAGCATTTGTGGTTAAAAACTTTTTTTAGAAAATGACAGATCGTTTTGTTAGATAAGACTCTTAATCTTCGGCTGGGATTGTGTAGAGCTATTTGAAGCTGCATTGAAACTGCAATTTGGACTTTCAACCCGCTGATCCCCATTCACTATATGGAGAAAATCCTGGAATGTTTTCCTAAAAAAAAATCTAAATTTCTTTACCAATTTTGACTAATTCTTTAAAACAGATACACACTTACTTGCCATAGGGCACATTACGGGCTGAGGGCACAGCAGCGTAGTAGAAGTTCTTAAAATCGTCCATCCAAACCTCTGCCGCTCGCCTTGTGTTTCTGCAAAGACAATCACAAGCAGATGACAGTAAATTATACATTTTATATAGAGATACTGATGTTCTGCTAATGACCATAACACATCCACTACATTATTCCTGAATCTATCTTCAACACTAATGGACCTTCTGCAACACATTACTGGGTGCTTTATAATTACGACAGAATGTCACTTTAAATTTCAACTGCACTACCTCACAACAGCACACTTTTCATCGGCTGCAGTGCTGCTTTCAGCCACTGGGTGGAGTACATGAACCAGAATAATAAACGACTCATGTTGCTTGAGATATCACAAAACCAAAGGTAAATTTGAACTGTGTTCTTTAGCTACTGTAACAATACTCACTCTGGGTACCTAACATCTTGCATGATAACAACCCTGACTAAAATTAAGTGTTCTGAAATGGTTATTAAAAACTGGATAACTCAAAGTCTAACTCTGGATGAACCACACTCAAAATATAATAAAATGTAACATAATATACATGCAATACACAGGGTTCCCACACTTTTGTTAACTTCAAATTCAAGAACCTTTCAAGGACTTGAAAGCGTGGGGACACATTTCAAGTATCATAATGTAAAGATACACTGTTACAGTTGCTTTTTGCAAAAAAGTTTTTTTGCATAAGACTGAAGAATATTTGGTACATCCTATAAAGTATTCTAAAATGATCTGATATTAACTTTTCATAGATTTTATTGAAACAAGCTTAGGCTCATGTAACCGGAAGTTTTAAAGAAACACCACTTTTTTTTTTTTTTTTTTTAAAACAGGCTCATTTTCCAACTCCCCTAGAGTTAAAACAGATGAGTTTTACCATTTTTGAATCCATTCAGCCGATCTCCATGTCTGCTGGTAGCACTTTTAGCATAGCTTAGCACAAATCATTGAATCTGATTAGACCATTAGAATCTTGTTCAAAAATGACCAAATATTTTTGATATTATTTAAAACTTGACGCTTCTGTAGTTACATTGTGTACTAAGACCGACAGAAAATAAAAAGTTGCGATTTTCCAGGCTAATATGGATAGGAACTATACTCTTATTCTGGTGTAAAAATCAGGGAACTTTGCTGCCGTACCATGGGTGCAGCAGGCGCAATGATATTACGCAGCGCCTGAATATAGTCCCCAGCTAGGTAACTTCTAACATGAACAGCACTAAACCACTAAGGTAATAGTAAAATAGCTGGGGACTATATTCAGGTGCTGCATAATATCATTTTGCCTGCTGCAATGGCTGAATGGATTCAAAAATGGTAAAACTCATTTGTTTAACTCTAGGGGAGTTGGAAAATTTGCCTATTTTCAAAAAAAGTGGAGTGTTCCTTTAAGATATATGAATATGCTTTTAAGTTTTCTTATTTAGTGAGCCAAATATCTTTATCTTTCTTTACCTATTTTCTATCTTTCCAGGTATCACATTTTTTTCCAGTGTTTCACAGTGTGTCTGTGAAATGTTGAGGTACCATCATAGTAGTTTTGTATGCGCGTAAACGTCATGACAATGTACAACACAAATGTGTTGTAACCAACGTAAATCAAGCGTGCTAGTATGCATAGGCCACAAAGTGTTCAAAAATAAATAAATTATCAGGCTGGAAGAAAAAACTTAATTTTTTCCAGAAAATGTCTTGCACAAAATAAATTCGAGCACTTTCAAGTTCTGAAAGTTTCAAAAACTTTCCAAGGCCTTAACTTTTTTTTTCCAGATTCACAAACTTTCAAGGATTTCAAGGACCTGTGAGAACCCTGAACACAATACAACAATACAACCCAGCAGCAATTATTTCAGTCTTTAGTGTCACGTGATCCCCAGAAATCATTTTAATATTCTGATTTGGTGGTCATGAAACATTGCTTATTATAATCAATGTTGAAAACAGTTGCTCAATAATATTTTGGTAAAAAAAAGTGAGAATAGAAAGTTCAAAAGAACAGCATTTATTTGAAATGTTAATCTTTTGTAACAATGTAAAAGAGTTAAAAGTGTTTTAATTTAATTTATCAAAAAAACAGGACAAATTAAGACATGTTTTTTGGCATATTCAATAAGGTCAGTCACAAAAATAACTGTCCCCAACCATTTTTTTTTAGCGTTAATTCTTCACTGCATGTTTTTGGTAACTCCTGACAGTACTATCTTAAAACCAAAAGATGCTTTGCGCAAGCTGTTAGTAAATCTGGCCCTTAAACTTTAATTAAAAAAAAAAATAATAATAATAATAATATCAAACTTTTAAATAACAACATCATTCGGCGGATACCTGGCAAAGACAGTGCCGCTACCTCCTGGGAAAGTGTATGGATGCTGTTTCCTGAAGACATGTCCCACTCGACTGCAGGGAATGATCTCCAGACTGCCTCCACACTGCCAGACCCGGAATGAGATCTCTGAGAATCACAACAGCAGCCAAGAAATGAATAAAACGCATCACATAACACACAAACGGCTACTTCATAAATGTAAATTTCCAAATGTGAAAAAGCAAAGTGTCAAAACTCATTGCACGTGTATTATACTCAAACAAACAAAAAAAGCACTATTTTCTGAAACTTCTTGGCCTTTTCAAACTTCTTTAGACACACGCATGCAAAATGCAACTTTATTCCAGGCTGATGGATCATTTCTGGAGACTCTGTAGACTTTCCACAAGCAGCAAAGCTGAGAAAAGTGCTGTGTTTGTGGAATGAGTCAGGATTTTCTTTCAGAATCCATCATGCCACAGACATTATGACAAAACCTGAAAAACTCTACCTCATTGAGTCTTACACTGCACTTTTTTATTCAAGCCTCGTTACTAATAATATAAAAAGCAATCATTCTTCTGTGGTGACCTAAATTGCCCCTTAGACGGGCACATTACATTTTGGCTGACTAAGGCATTAACTCATACAATCTAATGATAGAAGTACCATGAGCTCACATTTAGTATATATATATATATATACACACGGTGATGCCACAAAGTATTTGTACACTTAAGCCACATTTAAGTGACACAAATTCCTTGTATAAATGAAAATCATTACATGTTATCCAAAACCCTTCGTTTATTTTCAGAGCACAAATTTTACAGATATTTCTGATGAAATCCCACAGCTTTCTAACCCAGCATAGACAGCAAAGTATGTACGCGTCATGGTACTCTCGACAATGGCGGAGGATGGTCATGTGGAAGAGAAGAATTGAATAAAGTAGTTATTTTTTTTCTTTGTGCATAAAAAGTATTATCATAGCTTAGTAAAATTATGGTTGAACCACTGATGCCACATGGACTATTAACAATGTCCTTACTACCTTTCTGGGTCTGGAAACAGTTACACTGCTGTCTATGCAGGGTCAGAAAGCTCTCGGATTTCATCAAAAATCTCTTAATTTGTGTTACAAAGATGAACAAAGTTCTTACAGATTTGGAACAACATAAGTATGAGTAATTAATGACAGAATTTTCAGTTTTGGGTAAACTACCCCTTTAATGTGAAACTTTTTAAACCTGTTCTATTTTTATATATGTGAGCAACTGGTCCTAAAATAATTTTAGTGGATGTATGAATTTACCATAAATAGATCCTACATATGTATATGTGTGTATGTAGATTTAGATTTTTGGTCCCACTTTATATTATGTGGCCTCGTCTACTATGTACTTGCATCAAAAAAATAAGTACAAATGTACTTATTGTGTTCATATTGTATTGCAAAACACACTTGCTGATATTGAGGTGGGATATGGGTAAGGTTTGGTGGTATAGGTAGGTTTAGGGGTGGGTTAAGGTGTAAGGTATGGGTCAGCAGTGTAATTACAAATGCAAATACAGAAATTAATTACAATTGTAATTACATGCAGGTATTTTTACAATATAAATACAATGTAAAAACATGTACACAATAAATACATTGTAACAAATGATTAATTTAAATGTAACTACATTTAATATAAAGTGGGACCAGATTTTTTATGCGCAATGACATTCAGACATTTTTAAAGATAAATTGTGTGTCCAAAATGTTTTGTGGCAACTATGAATAGGCAAATCTTCGACAAAATTAATAAAAGGACACACTGGAACAGATCTACTGCATCTTCGTCCTTTCAACTCTAAACAGCTTGTCTCAGACTGACAGAAGAAATGCAGGGCATTTAGAGAAATAAAGCATCCACTCACCAAGATTTTCACCGCCCCACACGTCCATCATCATGTCGTACTTTCCCAGCTCTTCAAAGTAGTTCTTGTCCATTACAAAGAGACCACCAGCAATCATGGGAGTCCTGGACAACACAAGCAACACAAAGTATGAAAAATGAGATCAAATCAAATCAAAGCAAAGCAAAACTTCGCTTCACTAACCTTATACACTTTATTGAACTTACTTTCTACAAAAGATATACTAAGCAGTAATCTGACATAACGGCAATGTGTTTTGTTTCAGTGGCCATTTGTGACTTTATAAAACCCTGTGCTCATTTCACTCTCCAATGCCGTGATAGAGCAATCTGATCACAGCCTCATAAACAAAGTCATTAAACAACACTGGAATCATTAAACAAGAATGAAGAGTGCTGTGTCATGAAGACTTTTACACAGCACATCCCATAAAGGCCCCACACTGTTTATTATCTTAATGTACTTTTAATGTACTCGCTGCGCGGTGATCGAGATTTCACATCATAGCAATGCACCCTCCATACAATCCCCCATTTCGGTGGCTTCACACCTTACTTTTTCTTTCCTGCTTGCCTTTAGCTGTTAATGATTCGAGTCATTCCCTTGAGAATAGACCTTTTACAAACAAGCAAGCAAGCAAGCAAGCACATGGGCTCCTTGGACAAACTTGTTTTGTTATTACAAGAACTTTAGGGGATTCTTTTCCCAGGTTGGCAGCAGCATTAGCATTTGGGGGTAGATGTATTTAAAGAGACGTGTACACATTATTTTACCAATAATAATGCAGTGTTTGAAAACACAGAAGTTGGACAAAAAAAACTTCCAAAAATAACTAGCATTACAGCCACCAGGGTTGTTACTGTTAATTGAAACCATTAAAAAAATAATTGAAACGAAGCTCAAATAAATTACATTTTTAAACATTACATGAAAACTTCATTTAAAAAACGTCTCCATCAAAACTTCATGAAGAGTCAAAAGTTTTTGAACAGTAAGATTTGTAATGTGTTTTAAAGAATTCTCTTTTGCTCACCAAGCCTGCATTTATTTGATCCAAAATACAGCAAATGCAGCAATATTGTAAAATCATTGTCATCGTCAAAATCAAAAGCTTTTGTAACATTATACATGTACATATATATAACCACTGGACACAAATGCAAGTACACTCCTAAATGAAAATGTCCAAATTGGGCCCAATTTGTCAATATTTTGTGTGGCCACCATTATTTTCAAGCACTGTCTTAACCCTCTTGGGCATGGAGTTCACCAGAGCTTCACAGGTTGTCACTGGAGTCCTCTTCCACTCCACCATGACGGCATCACAGAGCTGGTGGATGTTAGAGACCTTGTGCTCCTACTGTTTGAGAATGCCCCACAGATGCTCAATAGGTCTGGAGACTAGGGGTGGGCGAAATTTTCGATTCTTAGATGCATCGCGATGTGGTCGTTGACGATTCTGAGTCGATTCACAAATGTCAAAAATCTATTTTCTATTTCTGAATGTTAATTGATAACGTGATGTTGACGGAACGCAAAGGGCGGAACTGTAATGTCCCGAAAGTCACAGGACGTGAAATGCGCTGTGATTGCAGGGTTGAGACAGTCAGACAGTGAAAAAACTAAATCTGTATTAAAACAGATGCATCGATAATCAGTTGATAATCACATCGCAGCCCTCTGAATCGTAATCAAAATGAATTGTGAGTTGCCTAGAGATTCCCACCCCCTACTGGAGACATGCTTGGCCAGTCCATCACCTTTACCTTCAGCTTCTTTACCAAGGCAGTGGCTGTCTTGAAGGTGTGTTTGGGGTCATTATCATGTTGGAATATTGCCCTGGATCATGCTCTGCTTCAGTATGTCACAGTACATGTTGGCATTCATGGTTCCCTCAATGAACTGTAGTTTCCCAGTGCCGGCAGCACTCATGCAGCCCCAGACCATGACACTCCCACCCACCATGCTTGACTGTAGGCAAGACACACTTGTCTTTGCACTCCTCACCAGGTTGCCATCACAAACGCTTGACACCATCAGAAACAAATAAGTTTATCTTGGTCTCATCAGACCACAGGACATGGTTCCAGTAATCCATGTCCTTAGTCTGCTTGTCTTCAGCAAACTGTTTGCGGGCTTTCTTGTGCATCATTTTTAGAAGAGCTTCCTTCTGGGACGACAGCCATACAGACCAATTTGAAGCAGTGTGCGGCGTATGGTCTGAGCACTGACAGGCTGACCCCCCACCCCTTCAACCTCTGCAGCACTCATACATCTATTTCCCAAACACAACCTTTGGATATGACACTGAGCATGTGCACTCAACTTCTTTGGTTGTATGAAAGTGATATATATATATATATATATATATAAATATAAATTTTCTATAATCATATGTTAATTTATGATCATCATATGATCATGTGACTGGAATAATGATAAAAAGTCTGCTTTGAAATCACAGGAATAAATTACATTTTAAAAATATTTAAATAGAAAACATTTATTGTAAATAGTCAAAATATTTCAAAATTGTACTGTTTTTGCTGTACTTTGGATCAAATAAATGCAGGCTTGGTGAGCAGAAGAAAACAAAACAAAACAAATCTTAAAAACTTTTGACTGGTAGTTGATAAAGTTGCATGATTACTATCAAAAATAAACAAATTAAAAAAACTGAAGCTTAAAAATGTCAAAAACACATAACCACATTGCAAACACAAAGAAAATTGAAAGCCTAAATCTTCAAGAACAGTCTTAATAAATCAATAACAGACTGCACACCTATAGCTAGAGTTCTGCTTCAAGAGAGTCTATACATTAAACAGCTGACACTGAATTAATTAGAGAACAGTGTGAGAAGAATAAAAAGTAGTCATCTGTCAATAATCCATTTCTCACCAGTTCATGAACCAAAACATTTGTAACCCAGATATTTAAGAAGAGAGACTAATTCTTACTTGATGGGAGCAATGGGGTTTCCTTGCCGTGCTCGTCTTTGCTCCAGGGTCATGTAGTCCCATTTAAAAACTAGATTCCAATCAAAACCTGGATAAAGATTAGACATTACATTAGGGGTGAAGTATGAAGTCTGATTTTAAATGCAGGTTCGATGCAGTGCTCAGCCATGTGTCAGGTTAGGGGATAAGAGAGCATATTACTGACACTGCAACTACTCTGATGAGCAGTCTGAGGCTTTGTTCAGAATAGCATCTTGCTACTCTGACAGTATGCAGCATGTATTCTGTGCACAGCATTCAAATGTTTTCACGTAACGTTGCTTTTCATTAAAAGACATTTTACACAAAACTGGATTAAAACCACATTTACATTACCAGTAGGAAAAACCATAGCTTGCCAAACAGCAAAAGAATAGTCTTAAAGTTTTAAATAATCGTAGGGTTTAGGCTTTGGCTCTGTGTAAATGTTGTATCCTTAAAACCTAGCTGTTGGCACATCTTGTTTTCCGTCAGCTGTACACAAGAATCAACATAAAATATGAGTTTCGGTAGCTTTAAATGGGTAAATAAATGTAAGAAAGAAAGAAAAAAAAAAAAACAATCACAATACAGTATGCAAATAAGGTTACATTTTGTGTGCTTCATTTCATAACAATTTATAAAATGAAATGGGAAAATTGTTTATGCATACAGACACAAAATCATTATTTTTTCACTAACTGAAATGAGGCTAAAATAAATTGTAAATATCATTCACACGAAAAACAGAAATGTTGACTTGGCAATTGAGTGAAATAAGTTTAAGCTAAAGTATAAAAATGACAAATTAAATATAAACAGCTTAAAAACCTACAAAAAAAATTATAATTTCTAAAATAAAATAAATATTATAATATATAATAAACATGATAAATATTAAGAATAAATAAACATGAAAAAAAAAAAAATAATAATAATAATGACTTGACAGAAACAAAATAAGTTTAAATGGAGAATGTATTTTAACTGTTTGCTGAATTAATAGCAGAAATTTATGGAGAAGCGGTAAGAACTTTAAATAACCATTTTAGTCCCAAAATTCAAGATGCAGCACATCAAAGTGACTGTAACATTTTACGGTTTAAAATTTTTTGGTACTGCTTTACAGACTTTTTTTTTCCAAGTAGCATACAGTAAATTCTAAAAGAATGCAGAAAACACTAGATAAAGTCTGGATGCTGGTTAACTAGCATACCATCAACCAAAATGTGCTGTTAAAAAAAGCCTATAAATAAAATTATATTTATAACCCATGCTGCTTTATAAAATACAGTGATATCGACATGGATAGATCCATTTCCATATTATTTCCCACTGCATCCAGAACCTCAGAGCTCACAGAGGAATAGCTATTCCACTCAGAGATAGAGCCATTATGCCTAAAGCCCCCAGACAAAAATCAATCAAATGGTTTCCATTCCAAAAGGACATTTTCTCTTTGAGATTCATCATGCTCTCTCACTCTTCTGCAAATTGCACTGCCTCCACAAATTCTCTCTGTATTGCTTTCACTCCAAACATGCATCTAAACATACAGTACCACACACAGACTATAGCCCTGCGCATCAAATATAACAAATGCCATCTACTGTATTATCCATAAACACATGCATGAATAGATGCAATCATATCATACACATGCACACAATCCAAAGGAATAGGTTCTGGATAGAGACTGAGGTGTTACGATGAAATAGAAGTTGATGAAAGAGATTTACCTCCTTTAAGATCTGCAGATGCCCCCACATACTGGAAATTGTCCATGTTAATGACATCAATGATAGGCGACACAACCCGAGTCTTATCCTGCCGAGAACAACAAATGATGTGAAGCTGACAGTTACAGTACAAGCGTATAAAAAGAGATTACTTTTCACATCTCTGCTATAATGCACTGATGTATCTGATAGAAACAATGAAATTAAACTAGAATTAAAAATGCAGACAGTCCTGACATTAAGAAATGTGCACTGCACTGCCGTTACGAATCACTGCAAATCCATCAGAAATACCTAGGAAAATCCCATTAATCTTGTAAGCTTCGCTGACACATGACTGGAGTATTTAGAGTTGAGTGCTATGAGTTAAACACTCTGGAAAAGACAGGCAATCAACTCTACGCGATAGGCGTGGAGAATTTAACACTAAATATAAATGTATTGCTTCGTCCAATATTCATCATGACAATTCTGGGACACCCTGACGAATCAAGTCGCCCCAACTGTGGCTTCACCTCTGAATTAACAAATTCATTTGTCACTGTGCTGCAGTGTTTCCACGTAGCAATTTTCAAAAACATATTCACATGCATGTAGGTGCAATAAATACAGTTTGTTACATTACATTCAAATATCCGTCTTCAGTTAGTTTAGTGAAAGACTAAAATTATTTTGCTGAATGAAAACATTTTAATGAATGAAAAGCCTCAAATTAATTTTTTTATTTTTATTTTTTTTCATTCTACAGTATTGGTCCAAACTGCTGTCACACAGCAAAAAACACATTTGTGACCCTGGACAAAACCACTCTTAAGTTGCTGGGGTTTATTTGTAGCAATTAGGGCTGCACGATATTGGAAAAAACTCACATTGCGATATTTTGTTTTTCTGCGATAAATATTGCGATATGAAAATAAAAGAATCATCAGATTACTTGAATAGCTCTTTGGAAAAAAATGGGATGATTTTATAGCTGAGTAAATCAGCATTGAAAATAAACTAATTACAAACATAGATAAAGTTAACAGAACAAAGATACAAATAAAATAAAACACTTTATAGTCTAACAGTATTCAGGTACAGAAATTGAAATAATCAAATGTAAAATTGCACTGCATATTCTTCACTGTATAAATGTAATTAATAAATCTGTGTCAAAGCTAAAAAGTGATTTTTCTCTGTGTTTTGCTGTTTGATTAACATTCATGACACAGAAAGCCTCAGGAACATTAAACTGCTGTGAACCTGTTACACATCCATTTTCTTTCTCAATTGTTTATCTTCACTTAAGCAACTGTGTTTACAAGGATACTTGCAGAGACCTGTATTTTGACATAGTTTTGCGTGTATGTGTCATTTCAGGCATAAAATAGTAGCGGAAGTGAACGGAATTCCGTGTTCACATGCATCTGCGTGGCTTTCACCGTGTCAACACCGGGCAGGAGCGTGGTAGAAATCAGTGATGCTGTCTGCACTGGAACGCGAGCGGCGCGACAAAATACTGTAGAAGTCCTTATAATGATGCTCCCTGCACTGGATGCGGCGCGGCACGTCAAATACCCGAAAGTAAACTGCCGCGTTCCATTTGTGTACTCACACAAAATTCAAATGACATGCAACAGTCGCTTTTGTCGCGTCCAGTGTTTAGACAGACTTTCACTTTAGATGTTGCGGCACAGGCAGCGCGACACGACAGCTGTCGTGTCCGGTGTAGACAAGGTGTCTGTGTGTAAGCAAAGAAAAGACGATCAGTAGCCTATAAATAAATATAATGATCAGTATAGGCTACTAAACATCGCACGTCCTGCGATGTGACTATTGCGGATGAGCACATCGCAATATCGATGCTGAAACGATGTATCGTGCAGCCCTAGTAGCAAAAAGTCAAAAAAGAGTCAAAAATACATTGTGTGGGTCAAAATTATTGTGATTTTTCTTTTATGCCAAAAATCATTAGGATATTAAGTAAAGATCATGTTCCAGGAAGATATTTTGTAAATTTCTTACGGTAAATGTCAAAACTAAATTTTTTAAAAGTCATATTCATTGCTAAGTTTTTGCACCCTCAGATTGCAGATTTTCAAATAATTGCATCTCGGCCAAATATTGTCCTTTCCTAACAATATTGACCTATCCTATCCTATCCTAAGCTTTCGGATTATGTATAAATATCAATATCGAAAAATGGACCCTTATGGCTGATTTTGTGGTCTAGGGTTACATTTAAAAAGTATTTAAGAATTCAACTTTTAAATGTTTACTAACATCATTTTATTATCTATTGAAACCTACAATAATATTTGAAATAAAATATTCATATGTCACTCTCTCTTATAGCTACATTGTGAGTAGATAGGCCCTATCATTTTGAGGTAAATGTTCAAAATTCAAAAAATCTGTGTAACTTTAAGGAATGCCACTACCGAACACATTTTTCTGCAATTACACACACTTTTTTGGGTGTTATTCTATAAAATGTAGTTATGTGTGTTCAGAACTGTGATAGTTAACCATGTGCTGATTAGCATCTTTGAGCTAGGCTTAAAAGTATCTCAAATTGTCACTACCGTAAGTGTCACGACCAAAACATGTCATCTTTTCGGTAGTGACAAAAGGGAACACATAATCCTTTATTTGGGGAAAATAAACTACATTTTAGTACAGTTATGCACATTTTTTGTATTTTAGTATGTTTTAGTAGTGTTTAAGTATGTGAGTTAAAATTCTGTTCTCTATATATGGGTAAAAACAGTATCTGATACTTTGCAAAAAATGCTTAGTTCCAAAATGGGGTAGCCAGTTGACAATTTTTAACACTTTTAGAAGAAATGTATGCTTTTACAGTACAAATTAAATATTTGACATAGAACTTATTTTATTTCTATATGTCTAGAGATAGGAAAAGACTGGCTTGGCTTGAAATTATGAAATTTTTTTCAGTGAGCTGTTTTGCCATAGTCTCATTTTTTTTTTTATAAAAATACTATACACATTTTATACATTTAGTAGTATTAAAATTACTCCATAATATAAAAAATATGCTCTGATATGAATAATTACAGTATTTAAATGGTCAAACAGTGACATCCTTTTCATGACTATCTTTACTTTTTAAAATATATTTTGGTAACAATTTACAATAAGGTTCATTAGTTAACGTACTAAAAATGAACAATACTTCTGCAGCATTTACTAATCTCAGTTCATATTAATAGCAGCATTTACGAATACATTATATAAATCACAAGTTGTGTTTGTTAACATTAGTTAATAATGTTAACTAACATGAACAACATGAACAATGGATGACAGTATTTATATTAACTAACATTAACGAAGATTAATAAATAGTGTAATAATGTATTGTTCATTGTTTATTCATGTTAGTACATACATTAACTAATGTTAAAAAATGAAACAATCTATCCTGATCCTATTTTTTATTTTTTCCTAATAAAAAGTTTCGGAGGCAGTGTGTAAACATGATTGACAACGTGAAAATTTCGGCTCAGTGTACAATGACCTTTACCATTATTTCTTATGTGCTGAATTGCGTTGTGAATTTAAACTATTCACATACAGTTTCATGGTTGGAAGAAGCCGTTTTTACTTGTCAACACTGATATTTAGCAACATTTTTCCAAAATATGCTCAATGCAATTTTTGCCTAAACACATTTTTTTGTAACTAATGGCTTAGTAAAGGCATGTTTATCATCAATATCATCAAATATGTTTTGAGACTTTTTATTGGCAATATACAATATACAAGAAGAAAATTCACTGTAATGGCTGCAAGTAGTTTGTGTTTTGGCGAGTACTGACATAAAGCTGGAAGAACTCAACCTGATGACGACTAATGATGAGTGAATACAATCAGAGGAAAAATGAAAAAAATGTCAAAAACCATTAAAAACAGTTTCAGTAGGAGTTCAGCTGTTGACTAGATCTAAATCTACTACTTTTTTACTCATGCATACATACATTTTTAATTTTAATAATTACTTTGTTTCTATCCAAGTCATGTGTAGTGGTACTTCTCTCTAAAAGCAGGACAACTTTTAATTCATGCTGAATATAATCATCATGATGAAGTGCTTGGATAAATTCTGGGGTCACTAACTCCACAATTTGATTATGTGCTTATCTGGGTCATCCGACTGAAAATGAAGACACCTAACAACATCAATGTCTGTAATCTGTACTTTTCGTGTCTTGTACTTATAATCCCTGTTATTTATCTTGTGATTCAAAAGCCTTGAGGCAATTTCAAAGTAATTACGTGTACCTAGGGACACAACTGAAGCAAATATTTCTTTTAGGTCAAGCTGATCCTGAACCAGAACGGACCTGCACATCCGCAATTGGGGCGTGTTTACTTGCATTCAACACACCTGTGCACACACACTGCGCTCTTATCTATATGCTGTACTAACACAGAGTGTTGAATGGCACTAGTTTCCCACCACAATGATCGTTATGACTTGTTTGAGAATTGTTGGCAGTCGGTAGCAGGACTGGAAACAAACAGGTATAATGATATGGCACCGCAATTAAACTTTAAGACACATAGCCAAAGAAAACAATAACTTCTCATCAACTCTTCTCTTTTATCATCTTGGCCTGACATTTTCAATTGCTGTGAGCTGTTAAACATCCACTGCTGTAATGAGCGTGTATGATTATAGTCTCTAAAAGCAATGGCTAATTTGCCAAATCTGAGAACCCCATGTTTTCTGCTTGTCAAAGAAAGAAAGACAGAGAAGGAAAACATGGCTGACCTCAGCAACCCTTTCTAGCAGGGGCTCCAACCAGTGTTCATTACACTCGCAGTGGCTGTCAAGGAAGGTTAGTACACTGGCCGTGGCCGCATCCGCTCCTCGGACTCGGGATCGCATCAAGCCTGAGAACACAACACACAAACACAGGTTTGAGAGAAGGTTGTACTCCCTGTATTTTAAACTAATGATCTACACACAAGAGTGCAGGGAACCATAATGATAGTCCAACATACAGATGTCAAAAGTGCTGCCATTTTGAGTACTTCACAAGTTTGGTAAAAAGATGTTTTGGAAAAATTAATGATATGATGCCTGATATGATGACATTATGTCTGTCTATTACTGGTGAAGCTTTCTCTGTAGGGAATGTATACAAGTAGACATAAAACACCTATTGAACACAAACCATAGTAAACCATAATAGAAGAACACGCACATATTAAATGTTTAACCTAACCTTTTGGGTAGTTATATTTAACTTAACTATTGTGCAGAAATTACTATATGGTTGACTGAAAATTAATCCAAAAGAGGTTGTATTAAAAAGGTTGTATTAATATTCTTAAGAATGCTTTAAGAAAAGCATTCTTAAGAATATTAAGAATGTTGTGTACACATGACTCCATATTAAAATTTTAAATTAAGTGATTCTAGTATTTTTCTTCATTTGGATAAAATAGCCGTAGCCTTAAAAAAAAAATGGCATGTGGTACGACCATGATTTATATTAAAAGCATTTGCATTTATTTTGAGTTTTTGTAAATGATGATCTCATATTTTTTCTTTAGAATTTCAGAGTAGATTAAATGTAGTTAGCAGATTTTTTTTCCCTGAAAATTGAATAAAACTGAAAAACATTCAAATCTCTAAAATTACAGATTTTATTTTTTATTTAATACAGTTATTCCTATTATTGGTCATACCACATGACGAATGGTCGCTCCAAATGACGCAAAGGCCTTATATCATTAAAAATCTAGAGGCGTGTGAAAAGTGGCACATATGGCATTAACTGCAGGCATTTCTTTAGCCCCAGTTATTTCTGAACTTTGTCCAATCTTGGCTGCTCAACTGACCCTTCTGCGGGAGTTTAATTAATGCCAAATACGTCATTTTGTCTGACAAACAAACCAGGCAGGGGAGTAGATAAAAGTATTTTACAGATTAAAAGTCTACTCCAAAATATACTAAAATAAAGTATTTTATGTATATAAACACTTTGCAGTGGTCACACCACATATTTTCAAATTCAGTCAAAATTTACAAGCATAGAATTGGCCATCTAAACAAAACAAGGTAGCTTCCCACAAAAGGTTACTATGAAATTTATAATAAATACTTCATATTCATTGTTTTTTTTCATGATATATAAATGTGGTAACTAACATACCAGCCGTTAAAGAGGTTATTTTTTTTCCAGATTTGAAAGAGTTATAAACCTGCTTGATGCTTCCATGGGTCATTGGAAAATTGGTATATAATGCAAAGTCCTATCTTTGAATCGATTTCAACAAAAAAAGTCCCAAAAAGGTAGTTCCTTGATAGTCAAACAGCATGATATTTCATAAAATGGACATCATATGACAAAGTTTGTTTGTATATTATGATGGAAATATAAATACAAATGCTTTGAAATTTTTTACAGGATTACAAAGCACTTTGGAAATCATGCTGAATAGTGCAGAAAATTAATCTGAATAAATTTTGGGTAATTTTAAAGATGCTTCCAAAACAACAGTTATGACCGGACGGTCGCACCACACAATATTTTGACACTTTGAATAACAGAAAAATTACAAATAACTATTTTTTTAGTTAAAGTGGGTATATACATGGGAGAGGTACTTCATATATGTGGCATGTTATTTTTTTTTACTGAAACAAGGCATGTCATTGACCCATATACTGTATAAATACACACACATGCATGTATACATTTACATATTTATATATAATATCAATTATATGAATATAAATATACACAACCCAGTCGCTAGGTTTGTCCATATTTCATTCAGCGCTGGGTTTTTTAATGAGTGAAAGCTCATCTATGTATGCATGTATGTATCAATAAAAAAATAAAAAAAATTATATATAATATATATATATATATATATATATATATATATATATATATATATAATTTTTTTTTTTTTTTGACACTCACATTTAATCTAACAATTTACTACAAGCTTTAACATGGAGAGTGAACATTAGTTTTTCTTTTCTTTGCCATCAAGTAATTTGTGATTTTTAAAAGCAAATACAAAGAGCTTGTTTGGTTAGAGAGGAATAGGATTTGAACAAAAGGCTTTGAAACGAATAAACAAACTGCAGTTTTGGCTACAAAACAGCATTTTAGCTTGACAGATATATAAAATGCCTTCCAAAAATACACTCAGGCTCGTAACAGGCCATTTGCTTTTCTCTTCTTTAATTTTCTCCATATTTGCACCTATGAAGTATGCAGCGCTTTTAATGACTTCATGCCGAGCCTGGTCAAATTAGTCGCAATAATAAAACTTCGGCTAGTTTTAATAGATGCCTAGATTTTAATGACCAAACAAAAGCTGCTAGTAAAGAGCCACTGTTCCTTACATATTAACTTGGGTATAGTTGTGATTAATGACGTTACAGTGATTCAGAGGGTTATAAATCACTCACCCTCTCGACGATCGTTCCGTAGGACTCTGACTTTCTCGATTTTCCCAAGTAAGGCACCATCTTCAGCTGAAAGCCCAGAGAAAACATTGTGTCAGCTCAAGTGTTCAGGGCAATACATCTCATCTATTATATATGCTGTAGTTAATATACACAGGAGGAATGTGGCAAGATGTGCCAGTGGGCAAGTTGTGTCACTTGGTTAATTCTGCACAATTCTGTAAATGTCACCATATATTTAGAAAGGGCACATCATGTACAATTTACTCCAAACTTCTATTTTGTCTTGGCTGGCAAACCGAAACCCAGTAGAAAATGATCAAGAATTTTGCATACGAAAGAAACCACTTCATTTCATAAATGTAAAAGAAACCAAAAGGCAGAAGCATAATTTTATATTTTCTTGAAACCTTAACTGATTGTGTCCTTTTTTTGACATTACTATGGTCATATTTTACAAACATTTTTAATTTTGATTAATAGCAGACATGCTGAAATATAACCAGGTGGATTAGTTTTACTTCCATCTGAATTCTAATTGCCTACAGATGATGATTTGAACTCTCTGCTACATATTGTGGAAATAAAAACAAATAAAATTGCAACAGACCGTTCTGAAAGAGTATTATATCCAAAAACAAAAACCATATTCAAAATACCAATACACAAAATCAGGATCACAATATACATACATAAAACCACAGAAGAAAGATGAGGACTAACAAGTCCAGTGCCTGTCAGGTTTCCCTGCAGCAGAGTGTTATAAAGCAGGGCAGCATTGCCTTCAGGACAGAGTTCATACAGAGTTCAGACATCTGAAGAGGTCAAACTAGGGGTTTGGGATCCAAAAAACAAGCAATGGGATGGGTTGGGGACTCAGGAATGTGGCGGGTGACATGATGACACACATTATACATTCATACAAATCTCAGATGCACTGCTGCAGTGTTCTGCTACACAAATGTACTGCATGATTCACGGTGAGAAAGGAAGACTTTGAGATGATAATGTAACTTTCTACAGGCTACAGTAAAACACTGATGAGCATGAAACCGATTGTATATGATTGTAAGATGATTCATATAGTTCTATATAATTTAGTTTGATTGGGGGCTAAAGATCAAACCACTTACAGTTGTCACTGTAGTCATCCACCAAGATGATCTCTTTGACCAGATGAGGAGGACTCTTTTTCAGCACACTGAGGATAGGAAAAGAGGAAGGGTTGAATGCATGTGTAATGTTTAAAAGTGCTGAGAGAGAAAGAGATCTTAGCCCAGATTTTAGTGGAGGTACACTACCAGCCAAAAGTTATTGAACAGTAAGAATTCTCTTCTGCTTAGCAAGCCTGCATTTATTTGATCCAAAACACAGCAAAAGCAGTAATATTGTGAAAATGTTTTACTATTTAAAATAAATACTTTATATTTGAATATATTTTAAAAAATGCAATTTATTCCTGTGATCAAAGCTGAATTTTCAGCATCATTACTCCAGTCTTCAGTGTCTCATGATCCTTCAGAATCATTCTAATATGCTGATTTGCTGTTTAAGAAACATTTATTATTATTTTATTTAATTAAGGACACATTTAATGATTCAAAAGTGACACTACAAACACTAAAGTAGTTTGAACAGCGTATTCAAAAAATCTTGATTAAAAAAAATGTATTAAAGTGTAGTAATAAGCAAGTAATGTTTCTTGCACTAATATTTCACAATATTACCGCATTTATGATCAAATAAACGCAGCTACGGTGAGCATTAGTGACTTCCTTAAAAAAAACTGTACCGACCCCTATCTTTGGACAGTAGTGTACATCTGTACTAAAGTGGATGTGTGACAATATTCTGTATTCAACACTATAGTTTAAACACAATCTAGTAGACAATAGCAACATGAATTACAAAAATGGAGAACAAAACGAAAAAGCACACACTTCTCTGCTCAACTTTGACCAATATTTATCTAAGAAATGGAGCATGTCACAGTTTAATTGTAAAAAAACACATTTAAATGCAAATTAGTAAAAAAACACTCAAATTTTACTGGCTTTAAAATTTCGGTATGGTGATAATCCCACATCATAGTCCATTGAACACTGTTATATGACATGGGACGTCCCACCTGACCACAGTGCGCAGCAGGGCTGAACGTGCCTCGTTGTGGAAAGTGATAACCACACTGGACGCAGGAAGATCTGTCCTCCACTGTTTGTGACGACAACTGAAAAAGAGAAAGAGAAAATATTAAGACTTTTTTTGTTGATCAATTGTTGCGTAGTTCAGGGGTTCTCAACTCGGGCCTAATCAAACACACCCGAACAAGTTCATCTTTAGGGTCTTTAGGGTCACTAGAAAGTTACAGGCAGGTGAGTTTGATCAAGGCTGGAGCTAAACTCAGCAGGAAACTGCATCTCGTGGGCCAGAGTTGAGAACCCCTGGTCTAGCTGATGCAATTCAAAACATAATGAGACCAGTGGTGTTTGTATTGAAGAGAAGCACTACACAGTGAAATCCATTGTCACACTGCTACACCTGAATGCAGTCTCACCCTCAGAGGAGCTCAAATCCCACATTCATTTAATGCTTCTCTGAGGCCGAGATGGACAGGAGGTCATGCATGCTTAAACTCTCTGGACTTGCGTCTCCGAACATGCACACTCACATGTGCACACTATAAAGGTTTCAGCCACACACCCACTCTGTTTATATCCCGGAGGTTTTAATTTGACAGCTATGGGGCTAATCCTCTGGTTTCCTAGCGCCTCTCATCGAGGATAAGAGTGCACAATGCTTTCTCTGCACTGACGCCATCGATTTTGTGGCCACTGGATGCCTGGCAGGGGAATCGGGGTCAATTCCTCCTACACTGCTGTTAAACAACAGGTCAGGGTTGAGAGCCCACCATAAGACACTCCAGACTGACTTATACACTAATACTACACACCTGGCATCATATTTAATTCCATTACAACCTGAGAAATCATATTCATAAAGTTATGTGGTGGTCCATATTTTTACCCAATCTTTGAATTGAAAGTGTACCAACAGGTCCATTTCAACCATTTTACACCCTTGGACTTCTTGGGAATACATTAAGGGCCCAGCACACATTTCTAGCCCTGTTTGCTGGAGGTCTCGCGAGGAATAACTGTGCAGTAGGCCATTAATAGAAAGGAGGCTTTGACTAGAAGACAGGCACTTTTTAGAGCATATCCCATTGGCATGCTTCCCTCCGCTGGCCTCCAACCACCCAGCATGGCACCAAATAAACTCTCAAATACTTCCACTGTTGCAGCTCAAGTCAATAGATAATAGAATAAATGTGCTGGGCTCAGTGTGCTGAATGCCTGCTACTGTGTTTTAAGACTTTGATTAATGAATCAATATTTGTAATTAATTTAACTAAATTACCACTAATATTTGAAAAATTATGATCCCAGTGAAATGAATATAATAATGCAAATTATGCATTAGAGAGAGAGAGAGAGAGAGAGAGAGAGAGAGAGAGAGAGAGAGAGAGAGAGAGAGAGAGAGAGAGAGAGAGAGAGAGAGAGAGAGTGTGTGGTGTGTGTATATGTAAAAACGCATATATATATATATATATATATATATATATATATATATATATATATATATATACACACACACATATATACACACACACACACACACTCTAATGCATAATTAGTTAGTTAGTTACTATAACAAATTACTTTAAAAACTATTTTTGTTAATTATTGTAATATTTAAATGGAGAAACATACGCTAATATGATAAATTGACAGCCCAAATTTTAGACAAAATGAATGTACACTTGCACATTTTAAACATCAATATTTGAATTATCTTAATTTTGCCAAATTACTTTTTCTCTGCAAATATTACATGATTATACAAAGTACAGCAAAAACAGTAAGATTTTGAAATATTTGTACTATTTAAAATAACCATTTTCTATTTTAAGTGTAATTTATTCCTGTGATTTCAAAAACAAAATTTTTTAGCACTACTCCAGTCAGATAATCCTTCAGAAATCATTATATTCTGATTTGCTTATTTAAAACACTTATGTTGACATTTTTTTCACATTTCTTTGATGAATATAATGTTCAGAAGAACAGCATTTATCTGAAATAGAAATCTTTTGTAACATTGTAAATGTCTTTATTCTAATTTTTCATCAATTTAAAGCATCCTTGCTAAATAAAAGTATTAATATGACTCCAAGCTTTTGAGTGGTACAGTGTATAATGTTACAAAAAAAAAAAATATTTTCAGATAAATGCTGATTTTTGGATCTTTCTATTCAAAGAATCCAGAAAAAAGTACTTAACTGTTTTAAATATTGATGATAATAATAATAATAATAATAATAATAATAATAATAATAATAATAATAATAATAATAATAATAATAATAAGGTTTCTTGAACAGCAAATCAGCATGTTAGACTGATTTCTAAAGGAGCATGTGACACTGAAGAAGGGTGTTACATTTGAAAATTTAGCTTTGATCACAAGAATAAAAAAACATTTAAAAAATGATTCATATAGAAAACCGTTATTTTAAATAGTAAAAATATTTCACAATATTACTGCTTTTGCTGTATTTTGGATCAAATAAAATCATTATTAAAAATACATTTTTCTTCTTCCACAGTAATTACAAAAAATATTGACAAAATGAGAAAAACTAATACAGGCCTGTGCAAAAAGACACCATTCATTAATTGATTGGCAAGCAGGTCTATTTTCTTTTTTATTAGCGCAGTGGTGCAGTCCGAACACCAGACACAGTGAGACAACAACTACGCCCGCCAAAACCATTTCCAATAAGACACGTGGCCTGCTGCCATCCGGGGTAACACAACAGAAGCAAAGTCTCTCAGGAGTAAACAAAGAGCATGTGTTCCTCATTACCAGCTTAGGTAAGCGTTTAACCGAGGGGTTTAAGACTAGTGCACTTCATTCTTTCAGTTTGGACTGAATTTAATAGAAGGTAATGGTGCAAAAACAAGGAGGGCAAATTCTTCCACTTTTGGGAGAAAATACAAAAGGCTGGCATTCAAGCAAACAAACTATAATACTCTGACCTTTAAAAAGGTCTCGTGGCCATTTTAAGGCACGGTTTTGTGTGTCTTCTGCACTGAACGTGACTACTGCATTGGGAATGCAGCTCACGCACTGCAGGGATGGTGAAAGGCCAGCGATAAGAAGACTTACAACAAGGATAATGTCATCTGCAGCATCAGCAGCTCTCCAGGAGGGAAACTGACTGACATACGGTGACAAGACGTTTACATGAAGCTGCACAGAGAACCACAGGTCAAGCCAAACACATTTACAGCATCAAACCCAGAGACAACTTCCGCTGATATCAGAATGAACAGACACACGCATTTTTAAAAAGGTAACATATAATGAAAATATGACTTTTTCCATGTTTAAGTGCTACAACCAAATTTCACCAACCCAGAAAATGTAAAAATTAACAACCCAGTAACTTTGTTTTGGTAAGCCTTACGAGTGCATCAGATTTCGCTCCCCTGTGACGTGGTAAGAGATCTTATTATAATATTACCGCCACTTAATCTGCAAAAATTTGAATTTTAAATTAGAGCTTTGCTATCATGCTAACTGTTGTGTCGCTGGCTGCACAGACGAGCACAGAACGCTATTTAGAGTCCCAGTCTCAGATGAGACAAGACAGCAGAGGATTTATTGATTTAATTACTGTATACTACACTGCTGCCACACAAATCTAATATAAACATGCGAATCCTTTTCCAGCTGTTTGTTTACCTTCACAGATTTAAACGACTGTTTCTGTAACTTGTGTGTTTTTAACATAAACTTGTGTGTATTTGACAGTTTAAGCGCAATAAGACAAGAAGTTTAGTACTCACAAACTTTATATATGAGAAGTTAAAAAAAACATGGTTTAAAACCCATGATTTTAAATTAATAGACATAATAAAAAGCAAACAGATTTTTTTTTTTGGCAGAGTATCTGTGGTATGAGTTGTAAAGGCACAGCCTTGTTCTGGAAAGAGGGCAGGAAGCAGCAGCTTGTTTGCATTTAAAGAGACATCCACAAAAACAGCGTGTTAGCATTTTCTAAATTATATAATAAATGATCCGTGGGGTATTATGAGCTGAAACTTCACAGGCACATTCTGGTGACACCTGAGACTTATATTACATTTAGTAAAATGAGGCATAATAGGTCTCTTTTAAAAGGACACACTGCTGCATAACCAACCATCTAAACCAGTGGTCCTCATTATTTTTTTCAGGAGAGCCACACTTATAGGACAACGTCAATACGATAGACACTTTTACCACAAAGTATCAAAAGTTACATCCAGTCAATAGCATGTCAATCTGTCATCCCGTGACCTATGCTACTTTTGATTTATTCACCCAAACAAATTCAGTGATATTCCGCGTTAAGTGGCTTTCACACCAAATGCATAAAGCCCTGCGCTGCGCTATGAAACCCATTCATTTCAAAGGCTTGCGCCTCGCAAAGACGGTTTGTTGCTGCGTCGACCAAAATGAACGCGCAGCGGAGCGCACCAATGGTGCGCATGTCGTGCTTAAATTACAGATAGTTGAACTTTGGCCGCTGCGCTCTTAAGGGCTGTGCTGAACCTGCTTTATTGTTTTTATGACTGGATTCCGTGATTCCGACCGTGCGTTCCGCATCGCGGAAATCAGAGCCCTAAATATAATGGGTTCTATTGTCTTCTGTTGCGTCGCACCGTGGCGCAAATTTTTAAAGAATTTACTGAGCAAGAATGCCTTTTATTGAAAGTAATGAAACAATGTTACAGAATATTTCTATTTTAAATGCTTTTCTTTTGGACTTTCTATTCATTAAAGAATACTGAATCAAATATCAGTTTCCACACATTAAGCAATATTAACAATAATAATCATTAGAAAAACTATATTACAATAGAAATATTATTTTAAATTGCAATATTTCAAAATATTACTGTCAAATAAATCCAATAAATGTAGCCTTGGTAAAAGAAGATGCATAAGAGAAGCAAAATCAACCAACCCAAACTTAACAGTAGTGTACATCAATCAAATACCTCAACTTTTGACCTTAAACAAGAAATTTCCTCTTTAGCTAGCGTTTAACATTATAACACACCTTTCACGGAAGGAGATGAGAAGAAGTGTTTGGTAAATCATACCAGAATATGATCTGAACATCTTGTTCTTGCTCGGTTCAGGTCAGGTCACACGTGACGGTCTCCAACACACTTCCATTTACAATGCAATTTGAACTCTGTCCAACCAAACCATAGTCAACAACTTCTGAAAGCCGTGCCAGAAACATCCCCTGCCAAATGACTAAAACAGATATCCAGCTGACGTGAGATTACGATGCCCAAGAATAAACATGTCAACCATTATGTAGTCAACACAACCCACCCCCCATCCCTCACACTTCACACATACAGCGGGGGCCAGATGTCTGAGACTGCTATGAAACCTGGGAATTGGAACTTTCGATCTGGACAGTTGTGGTTTTGAAAAATGCAGAACAAAGAAACACTGTCAAATAAAATAAGTTTGTGTCACTGATAATGCGACTCTTTGTACAGGCCATTTTATGTTCTCGCATTCATTGAAGCTCAAGACCTGTAATGAGCATTTAAAAGGGAAATTTGTAAATCTTAATGCACCTTTGTCTTTTATTTGCAAATATATCCAGTGTTTTGTTGTATTCTCTTTCTTTTCTTTTCAATTCCACAGCACACTCATGGGAGGTGGGTAGACAAAACATTTCACTGCAATTGTACAAATGTGACAAATAAAACTTTAGACCTGGAGGGATCAGATCGATATGAAATACTGACACAAAGAGAAGAAATGGGACTGGGCAGTGCGAGCGAGAAACGCATCTTAATTACACAGTCTGAGCGGCAGTCATACAACAGTGGGTCAATGTTTGCTTATGTGGCTCATGGAGACTTCGGTCGATGACTTCACGACTGCTCTGCCAGTCGCAGTGGTTGGCAGCACTGTGAGATATTCCCAAAAGCCAGGCAGACACCGGCCAAAGCACACAGTAGTTTTTCTACAAGAAAGGGCCAGAGCTCAGACGGTTCAGAGAGATTTTGAAAATCAGGCAGGCTTAAAAAGGTCATGCTCAAGAGAGTGAAGAAAGAAAAGATGAACAGATGTCCTTGCTGCTTGATGTATCTCCAGAAACTCAAAAAAAAAAGTGTGTTCTCATCATTCAGAGATCTGTTACCGGCTTATTGATGCAAATATCGGCTGCTAGGCTTAGTGAAGCACTATAAATTAAAGCTCTGTTCCCAGAAAGCAGAACTTTCAATTCCATCCATACTCTTCACTAAGGAGCCGTTCACGCACGGATGCGTTCATGTAAACTAAAACAGCTAGATGGCATGACGCATCTTAAAATGCATTGTTTAGGGACGCATAATATATCTGTTGATGTAACGATGCACCTCGTGCCTACATGTTTAATTTCAAATTAGTTTGGATATTTGACATTTTAATTTCCACAAAAAAAAAAAAAAAAATGCATTTTGCTAAAAAGTGTAAATGAATATACAATACATTATAATGTTGTGATGCCTAAACTCAATATTCAAAATAATAGGTTTTAGTTTGTGTTTTATTATTACTTTATTTAGACAAAACAGTATATAATCAGTCATTTATTGGTACCAGATTTTTACTGTACAATATGCAAAAATACAATATGTACGATGTACTGCATCCTTGCTCATTTTCCTTGTTTTTATTTTCAAGCCTTGTTTACATTAGTATATTCTCGTTTTAAAATCAGTTAGATCCTTGTGTACACTGATGTTCTCACTGAGATTCAGAAATGATCTCAATCCACACTACACAACCGAAAACGCATTTGAGCAAGATATTATAATGAACGAATGTCACACCATGCCACACCATCATTTTCAGAAGTCTCCGTTTTGGACCGTTTACACTGAAACGCAACCCTGGAGTTTTCAAAATAAAACAAGGTCTGCAGCTTTTTCAAAAGTTTCCATTTTCAAGGCTTGAAAACACTGGAGTAGTGTGAACGACAGGCGCAATCGTAGCAAAAGTAATGTGCTTTAAAGTGAAAATGCACTAGTGTAAACGTACCTCCGATTCCATAATCTAACACTCACTTAAAGGGATAGTTCACCCAAAAATTAAAATTAGCCCATTATTTACTCACCCAGTAAGTATCCTAGGTGTATATGACTTCGTTCTTTCAGATGAATGCAATCAGTTATATTAAAAAGTATCCTGGTACTTCCACGCCCTATAATGGCAATGGTTGGGTGTTTCTCCTCATCAGTCCAAAACAAGTCCAAAAAAAGCACATCCATCCATTATAAAATGCGTCTCTCACAGCTCTGGGGGGTAAATATAAAGGCCTCCTGTACCGAATCAATGCATTTTTATAAGACAAATATCCATATTTAAAACAAAATTTTAACTAGCTATTACACGGAAGCAGCTCCAGGCGAATGACGTAGGACGTATATGCGCCTGTGAGTGACAAAAACAAATGTTTGTTTACAGGTGCAAAGGAAGGAAAGTTTCCTTACTTTAGCAAAGAAAAAAGCAGTCTCCCCTTGGCTTATATCGAAATCCTCTGGCATTTCTCTTTACAAATCCTTGTTTTGTACTTCTAATCCATGACTATTTTTTAGTTTTTTTCACTACGCATTCGCGTTAGTCACTTCTGACATCTTACTATTAGATTATAGTGATTAACACGTTTTTAAAATGGATATTTTTCGCACAAAAACGCATTATTTTACAGGAGACCTTTATTCACTCAAAGGAGTGAATGGATGTTTATTACTGCAGGGTGGTTGTGTCTACACACTGCTAAGACACACTTATATGTAAGCAATAAGGTACGAGAGGCCGTGCTGTATCGTGAATAAATCACGGCTGAAGGGCGTTCTGCGGGACACAGAGCGGGCGCGGGCGCATCAGCCGCAATCATCAAACATATTTCAAAGACAGTCATGATTTTGGCCAATGCAGGACACTGAATGATGCACATCGGAGGGTATTAGAAGTGGATATACACAAAAAACCGCCTGATAAACAAGTTAAAGCTCATTGTGCCATACTTGAGACCATTTTCTTCGGTTAAAATGTTGAATGAGTCTGGCATGAGTTCTCGGTTCCCCTCTTTTTCTATAAGTCCGTGTGTAACTGCACATCAAACCAGACTTTGTTTACGAGTACTTCAGGTGTGTTGGATTAAGCATGTCAGACAGTTTAATGGTGCTGTCCTTAGCAGAAATCGGTGTGTATTTCCAAATTGTTAATCAAACCACTCATCTAACGTCATATAAATCAAAATTTACTTGAAACATTTTAGCCTGTTAGCTCTTATTGCTTTCTAATAAGAACTAATATATGTTTATGTTGCTAAGGGTGGTTGCTAAGGGTGCTGCGCAGTGATACTAAGAACCATTGGGTGGAACGGTCATAGCCGTGCTGTATCGTGAATAAAACACAGCTGCTGACCAATCAGAATCCAGGAATGGAACTAACCGTTTTATAAGTAAAAATAAATTTTGCATCCAATGTCCCATCTAAAATAATATCTGCTTTATATACTGTACATATGACTATATACACTGTATTAAAGTTGCTGATGTGATGCCTAAAGTTTTATTTTCAACTTATTTCGAATTGTGAAATTTTAGTACTTTATCATATATTGTCATTTATCACCCATAAAATGAAAATAGCTATCAGACAGAATAGTAACAGTGGTAAATCCATCTGCATTTAAATGCAAGGCACTGTAGGGAGGGGAAAAAAAAAAAAAAAAACTGTGACATGCCATAGCTATCAAACACGTCACTCCCTGTCTATCACAGGTTCAGAAAAAACGATCTAAAAACAGCAAAGGCGGATGGAGGAACGTGTCCCATGTGAACGGTGAAGAGTCACCGCATTTATTTAAATCACAAACCGGTGGTAAAGGGCACTTGAATTCCTGGAATTATGGGCTGGATTTTTAAATAGTAACAAACATCCAATTCTTAAACTGTACGTTCACATCTCAAGGTGGGAAATGGAAGCCCTGAAGTCAGGAACTTCAAGTGTTCAAGTGACCTGCCGTAGCACCATGTAAACAACACAGTCACGCCAACAATGAACATTCCTTCCTGTCACCACAAATCACCACAAGTTAGTGATGACACTTTTTTGGGTCAATATATTGCATAGGACTATTTTTAAATGTTTTTTAATCAAGGGCCAAGCTCATCCCTGTGCAATGGGAGGGTAATTTCCTAAGAGGGCAGCATCTCCCAAGCAGCCTGTTTATGTTGAGTGGAGAACGGACAACAGGGCTGCCCTCTGCTTGACAAGTCTTCCTGCATGTCAGCAGTAAATAATCGAGTCCTAGGAGCCCAGCCCTGCACTGCAGGCCTTCAGTGGAAACAATAGAAGAAGACAGCACTCGCTGGCCAACCTAAACCGTCTGCACCTTCACCCCACACGCAAAGCTCTTCAAACGCATGTGTCAGTCCACATGCAGGCTATGGCAGGACCACAAACAGAGGCGATGGTGATGACTGTTTGAGGAGCGCGTTCATATCCACTTTGCTTTCTCCATAAAGCGTTTAATGGACTAATGAATGCCATGTCCACAATTGTTATGTAACTAAAACACATGATTAAACCACAGTTAAAAGCATTACAAATGGCAAACCCCCAAGCAACAAAAATTCATACCATTTTTTTTCAGAACTAAAGCTCTTGCTATATTGGGATACCAAATGTACACACAGAACAAACTCTAAATAATCTCAAAATAAATCAAGCATATTAGATTACTTCACTTAAGTAAGGCACATATTCACTGAGGCACACATTCAAATGGAAAATAAAATAAAATACTCTAAAATAATACAATACTCAATAGAGGTTATATTAAGTTTATACTAATAATTAATGTTTTTGTATCAATATATACAAATTAGAGGTTTATTGATACTGGAGTTACTAGTATAATCTGTATACTGAATGTGTTACAATAATGTTCTTGTATGTATGTATCTGTCTTCTGCCAGATACAGTTTATCGTATAACCAAAACACTAATAATACCCAGATCTATAACGATATACAGTTGGTCAAAAGTTTACATCTTTTTTGTACTGACCTGAATAAGGTGTTTCACATAAAAGATGTTTACATATAGTCCAAGAGAGAAAATAATAGCCGAATTTATAAAAATGACCCCGTTCAAAAGTTTACATCCCCTTGATTTTTAATACTGTGTTGTTACTTGAATGATCCACAGCTGTTTTTTCTCCATTTAGTGCTAGTTGTTCATGAGTCCCTTGTTTGCCCTGAACAGTTAACCTGCCCGCTGTTCTTAAGAAAAATCCTTCAGGTCCCACAAATTCTTCAGTTTCAGCATTTTTGTGTATTTGAATCCTTTTCAAAATGACTGATTTTGACATCCATCTTTTCACACTGAGGAAATGCTCACTGATGCTTCAAAAGGAAAAACTATGCATTAAGAGTAAACTTTTGAACAGAATGTGTGTACATGTGTACATTTTTATTATTTTGCCCAAATATCATATTTAAGTATTGCTGTTCAGAGGCTACAGAAGATAGTTACATAAGTAAAATTTACCCTGATCTTCAAATTCAAAAAGTTTTCACCCCCGGCTGTGGATCATTCAGGTAAGAACACAGCATTAAGAATTAAGGGGATGTAAACTTTTGAACAGGTCATTTTTATAAATTAAACTATTATTGTCTCTTGTGGACTATATGGAAATATCTTTTATGTGAAATATCTTATTCAGATCAGTACTAACTGACCTCAGTAGTGACCTCAACTGTAAACATCATAAACAATATCATAAGTCATCAACAGTAGATCACGATCACTTGGCATAAATGCATTCTATTCATTGATTGAATTTAAACTTTCAGTGCTCACATTTATTTAATTCAATCATGGTCTTTTGAAGTTTAACAAATCACATTAGGCTGTCACAAATCCAATTTTTCTATGCTAAAATTTGAAACCTCTTAAAGTGATAAGAATTTTGATATACCATTTAAGACTTTCATAAAGACACACTGTGACACTACAAATACCATCCTTGACATATCCAGAGCAATCTCTTTATGCCTAACATCAGGTAGTTAAAAAAAGAGCACCAATTCATCATAACGTTCACAACAGCTAATTCTGAGACAACGACTGGCTGTGGGACCAATTTATGTTCGTTAAGCACAACCAAGCCCTCCCCCCATAGCTTTTACATCAGCCCTCTGAGAAATTGAAAATATGTTTCCTGTAAAGACGCTCGAGATGTTTTGTGTGAAGATATTTAGGCTGTCTGAATCACAACAAAAAGCAGCTGCATCTGGTCATTATAAAACAGCAGTAACATGAGTGTTTGATGGAAACCTAATTTTCTCACGCAATCGATACAGTCTCAGCTAAGTGCAGCTCTAATGATGTTACTTTCAGGGGACCAGATAATATTTCTAAGGATCCTGAAGCTTTTTGAAACTTGTGAGTTATGCCATGTTTGAACTGCACTAGAAAGGGAGGTTTGTGTTTAAAAAAAAGAAAAAAAAGAAAAAAGTAATAAAAAAATAATAAATCAGTGGCACTACCACTTAATTACTAATTACTGAAGTCCACTTCTAATGAGTTTTTAGAAAAAAAAAAAAAAGAAAAAAAAAAACTCAGTTTTACATTTCTCTCAGCCTGTTTTTTACTAATTATAATACTGTTCAAAAGTTTTGGGTCCGTAAGATCACTTTGGTTTGAAAGAAATGATAAGAAAAGAAATAAATTAAAAGAAATAGTCACAGTTGTCCTGCTTAATATTTTTTTTAAATGCATTTTCAACACTAAGTAGAAATGATTACTGAAGGATCATGTGACACTGAAGACTAATGGAGTAATGATGCTGAAAATTCAGATTTCCAATCAAATTAATTACATTTTAAAATATTTGAAAATAGAAAACAGTTCCTTTAAATCTCAATGATATTTTACAATGTTACCGCTGTATTGTATTTTTGCTCAAATAACGGCACCCCAAACTTTTGAACACCAGTGTACCTTTAGAACTTGTGTGCAGTACCTTCTTGGCATGTAAACTAAAATGATTATGGAACTAGTTATAAATACACTTCAGACCAGTGAACTCTGAAGAGGCATTGTGGGTGGTTAAGCATTTTTCTAACATTAAAAAGTAGAACAAGTTCGCAAAACTGTTTTGCTGAACTGAGAACTTACCCCTCAGTCCTTTTATGCCAAAAAAGTATAGTACATTAAAACTGGTGAAGGAAAACTTAATGCAGACATCTTACCAGGCATTTTAGAGCTTTCAAACAAATGAATCCTGACATGCAAACATGCTAAGTAAATTTGTCTGAACCAAATGATTTTGCTAAACGTGCACACAGAGTATGAGACTGAGTGGCTAATTTATCAGAGGAAAAAATGAGTGCCCAGATATTGTGTCGTCAGCAAGTATGACATTCCTTCAGATGCCCACTCAGGAGTAAATAATTTTCCCCTGCGAGACCTTTCAGCTTAAACACAAGCGTGACTGTTACAGCTGATGAGATTCATAACACCCAAGACCATTTACTGCATCTAAAAGGACAAGCTCATTCTCCATTTAAACTACTCATTTATTTTCCACTTATACATTCAGCGCTCTACTCATACACACCCTGATGATTCACTATTGTCAATCCTGCCTTGACATCTCTGACAGCCATTTAAGCCCTGAAGACAATCTGCTACTTCGCCACCTCAAGGACACCGTGACCGACAGAGGGATGAAGATGAAGTTTTGAAAGACTCGCCAATTTGCAGAGGAAGTGCTTTTCATGCATTTCTCTATCATTGTGCTGTGTAAGCATCTCTCCATCAAATGACAGGCTTCTCTTTATGAGAATCAGAAATTAATTTAGCACATTAATTTTGACTGACTTTATCACAAAGAAGCACTGACACTGTTCTTCAACATTCACTATGTACTAAAGGCACAATACATAATGAATTAGGCAATGGAAAAACCTTACATAGTGGGGCAAATGCTCTGTGTAACATGAAGAGTCCATTATTAGTGGAAAGGGTGCTTCAATAATCTACAGAACCAAAGGAAACGGTTTTAATTAGATTTTGTGCTCGAGTCTAATGTTCAGATATGGGAGTAAATTCACTTTAAATAATACTTTTGCTAAACTAAACTAATTCAACTATGAAAAGAATCACCACACATTCTTAAACTAAACCGTAACTCTAGACAAATGTAACAGAATTGAGTAAATCCTATTAAACGGAATCTCTTGCAGCTAGGCATAGCTCACCTAAAAATTTAAGAACACATTCTCAGAACACAAACTGAGATATTTTTGATGAAATCAGAGAGCTTTCTGACCCTGCATAGACAGCAACATGACTACCAACCTTCAAGGCGCAGAAAGGTAGTAAGAACATTGTTAAAATTTTATAAAGCTAAGACAATACTTTTTGTGCGCAAAGCAAACAAAAATAACGACTTTATTCAACAATTTTTTCTTTTCCATGTCAGTCTCCGCAACATGTTCATTTTTGTTTTCTTTACACACAAAAACTATTCTTGCAGCTTCATAAAACTGAGGTGGAATCACTGATGTCACCTTGACTATTTTAAAAAGCAGGTTATATGTTTTTTTGATAGCAGTGTCCTAATAGTGTTGGAGTCCACTACAACAGGTTGAAATGCATCCAAGGTCAGAAAACACTGTAATTTTCTCAGAATATACATTTAATATTCTGCCAACTCTGCTCTGATTGGTCAGCTGGCAAGTCAGCAAAAGCTACCATCTGTGTTGCCAAGTCTGCAGTCGTTTTTGATGCCCGCAGGTCGAAGTGACCCCAATAATGTCATATTTAGCCTATGGAAATACAAAAAGCATGTATTTTACAGACTGGAATGTGATTTTTAACAGGGGACCCCCCTCGGGACGCGATTGGGCTAGTTGAGTAGCAATTGGGCGGGTTTTGTTGTCAAAACCTGGCAACACTGATGCATTTTTACATAAAACAATAATATAGTGCTCCAATCTGTTCTTAAAAATAATGACATAAAAACATTGTTTAACACGTATGCTAGCGAATCTTTCCCACAGCTAAAGTTTAGCTGCTAAATTATAAACCCATAAAACAATAATAACTGATGAAACTGTTAACTGTTGAAAACAGTTTGTAAACCAAAATGTGTCTACATTCTTTATTATCAAACTAAGTAATTTTTAGGAAATAGTGGGTTCACAGTGAATTATGAGACCTATTTTAGTAAGTAAATCTTAATATTTTAAGCACTCAGCTGAAAATGTACACAAAGTATCAATCATACTTGCAAGTTGTGGTTTGGAGATGTTTATTAAATCCAAAAAAAGAAGCCAAAGAAGATAAAAGCCAAGATTAAAGAAACAATCCTCTGTAAAATGACGAGCACACAACAAAAAGTTTGAATTGTATTGCTGTGGTATCGTGGGGGAAAAAAAATAATAATAATTAAAAAAAAAAATAACCACTGATTCATCATAATCATCATCTTTCAGCAATGAAAACAAACTGATGTAAACACACTAACACACTAAAATATGATGACTCATTAAGGCGATTCTGAGTCGACTCTCTTTTCAGAAACAATATCTTTATTAAATCATGCAAACTTTTAGACTGTTTACATTGAAGTATAGCTATGCTACAAGCTGCAAAAATTGCCTGCTCTTCAACAATGTCTTTGCTACCTTTCTGGGTCTTGAATGTATCAGTTGCATGGTGTCTATGCAGGGTCGGCAGCTCTCGGATTTCATCTAAAATATCTTCATTTGTCTTCCAACGCACAAAAAGTGTTCTAGTAGCTTAAAAAAAATAACGGTTGAACCAATGATGTCACATGGACTATTTTATCAATGTTCTTACTTCCTTTCTGGGCCTTGAACGTGTCACTTGCTGTCTATGTAGGGCCAGAAAGTGTTTAGATTTCATCAAAATATCTTAATTTCTCTTCCGAAGGTCTTATGGAGTTTGGAACAACATGAGGGTGAGTAATTATTGACAACATTTTCATTTTGAATTTTCATTGGTGAACTATTCCTTTAATGTAATTTCGTTTGGACATAAGAACACGTAAGAGAACACAACAATCTTTATTTATATTCTCTTTAAAGTCTCTCACGTTATTCAAAAACACATTAAATATTACTTAATTTCAATATTTACCCATGCAAAGCATTCTAGGAATTGGAAAGCCCAAATGAAAGTGATTCAGTGTTGTCCCAGCACAAACAATTTAAGTAAACTTCTATTTTACTAATTTAAACTGATTGCATGCAATGCAATTAAGTTGTGAAACAAATCCCAGAACTGTGTTGAGCATTAGCTTATGTCAATGAAGTGAACCGAACAAGAAGCAAAAGATCTATCTCTTGAGTATTAAATGAATGATTTGAGCTAAAGACTTGAGCAGGACTTACTGGTCATGTCTGGTGTCGGGGACACTGCGGTCCATTCTGAGTTTGTCACTCTCAACCTGGTTGAACTTGTTGCGGGCGTAGGGATCCTGCCCTGGCCTCACCACTGTTGCTCCCACGTATAGGTCCTGGTCAAAGTCCTGCCACCTAACCTTGCCTGAAAAATGCGACAAATTGATGATTAAATACTGGATGTCGGAGTAAACAGGATCTTTGCAACAACAGCAAAAAAGGCTAAATAAATGTTCTTTTCTTGTCATTTCCATTACCAAAAGGCTTATTTTTACACAGTGTGCACATGAATCAAATATGGTGGATTGATTACTTTAACATACTGTATGAGTAGGCTACTTTCCATCTGAACAACTCTCAAAATATCAATTTGTCAGCAAGTACGTCTCTATCACTCCAGACGTCAGGCTTGTCATTTACCAAGGACACATTTTCACACAAATATACAGAACAAAGGTGTACTGTGCTTATGAATGAAATACTCATGTTTCTTAAAATAGTCTCTTTTAGCCAGGACAAAAACCCAGAATGCACTGCCGCCCATTACTACATTATAAATCACACTTGCCCAAAAGAACGTGAAAGGAGCTGGCTAGACATCTTTAGTTGATTACAACCCAGGTGAATCTGTCAAAGAAGACATTTGCCAAATGATAATATATGAGGATGTTTGCCAAAAATGGAGCCATTCCATAACAGTCCGCTTTAAATGATTTCCCAACCGCAGGTTTAGCTTTTCCTCTCAACAAAAAGTCTTATTTTTCCATTTCGATGTTAGTCACAACCCACAGCAACATGGCAACAGTCGCCGTTGTCATTGAGTTAAATGGCAGAGATGGCTGGGGTGATACTTAGACCTCAGAAACATGTGGCAGAATTCGATTATGTTATCTATCATTACAAAAGACTATGAGCAATTAATTTAGCAGGGCTCTGGCAAACGTATTCTGCATTATAATTAGACCAAACTAAGTGAGAATTACATGCCACTGATGCCAGCTATCCAGCAGAGCGCTAACATCGATTCAAAGGCCAAGACCACTGCCACAGGAATTGTTAATGAACAAAGGACAACATTTCAAATTAGGAGCAGAACCGACAGGAAAAACTAAACTCTTAGATATGGTCTATAAATCTATAAATTTCTATCATGTTCATTTCTATAGACAATTATACATTTAATTATTAATACAATAACACCACACGTACAACTGCAAGTAAGGGTACATAATGTAGACTTGAGGAAATTCAGGACTGCAATACAGTTTGAATGTATTAGATAGGGGTGGGCGATATGACCAAAATCTTATATCATTACTGTAAAATAAAATTTCGCACAATACAATTATTTTTTCTTTAAATAAGGTGTTTATGATATCAAAATAGAAATTTCTTAATTCCTATCACCAGTGTCAATATCAGAAAAAAAATAATACCAGCTTAAATTAAAAAAAATAAGTAAATAAATGAATAAAAACAACAACAACAACAACAACAACAACAACAACAACTGAAGACAAGTGAACAGTCAGCAACTCAAAGAAACTAATTACAAGCAATAGGACAAAACTACAGTAGAACAAATGAATAAGAAATGCTACAAACATTGTATAAAGTAATCAAAAGTATACAAAAAAAATGCATATTTTTCACTGTGTAAATTAAATCTACATTTCTTATAATTAAAGTTACACAAGTGATTTAGTCGAGAGGATTGAAAGACTTTCTCTCTTTTGTTGTTTGATTAACATGAATGAAAGACAGCGGGAATATTATTCAGGGACGATGCAGATAACCAATATTTTTATATTTAACCAATATTTTGAACCAAGTATATGTCTGGTGTAAAAATGGTAATTCATGTCAGAATTAAAAATAACGAGGGCTCCGACAAAAAAAAAAAAATTCTTTAAATGCTTTTACACTTTTTTTTTTTTTTTAATCAGCAAATCAGTTTTCTATATTACCAGTACCAATAACCATAAAAATGCTTAATATCGGCACCGATAATTGGTCGATCCCTACTGCTATCACTTTACGAGCTGCCCGGATTCAATATACTGTTACTCGTGTATTTTCACTCTCAGCTGTTAGCTTTCACTTAAGACCTAAATTACTGTGCTTATGAGGATACTTACAAAGAAGAGCATTTTGACACATACAAGTGTGTATTTAACAATTTAAAGCCTATAAAGCAGCAAAAATAACTTTTCACATGTGCGTGCCTCTCCTACAGTGGTCAGAAACAGTATCTCAAACAGTGCATATAGCGAAATAAATTATCTTTTGCTGCTAATTGCATTCCAATGGTTTAAAAATCACTTGTTTTTAAACCACAATGCTTAAGAGCAGATCATGTGGTATTTTAAAGTGTCCTAATATTGTGTCCCCTACAACAGGTTTAAATGCATCAGAAAATATGTTCATTTTCTCAAAATATACATTTATTATGGTCTATAAACCCCTCCCTTCCATAAGCCTACTCTGCTCTGATTGGTCAGCTTGTAGGGCTGTCAAAAAAAAATAATTCTGAATATTTTTCAAATTTAGAATAAAAATACACATTTGAATGTTAAAACATTGCATTTGAATTTTTGCAGCCTTATTAATGACTCACAAGATGCGATTAGGGTGTAACCGTTGTCTCATTTTTATGTTTTTGTTAGCCTATCCAGCTGAACCCACTAAATGCGATGCTGCTGGTTGTTCATTCAAAATATTGCGGAAAAAGAGAACATGAATGCAGAGAAGATCTTGTTTATAGCAAAACTGAAACCAAGTCATTCACATAGAACGCATATCTATCGCATGTTCTATGTATAGGGACATCTATCAAGCGTTGCACTCGATGTGCCCTCTTGTGACCTCAGGAGAAAAGACTATTATATTGATAATATTTAACTACAAAATTCAAATTTAGTTTTTTTAGTCATTTTGACAGCCCTAGCTGGCCAAGTCTGTTGTGATTGGCCTTTCCATATACAATGTGTTTCAGAAAAACAAATCGTTTATTACCATAATAAATTTTTTGGTTGAAAGGTTTTTAAAAAAAAAAAAAAAAAAAAAAGCCATCGATATTACTGATAATACTGATGTAGTCGCTCAACCGGAAACTCCATCGCAAGCTCGACCTGATCAGGAAGTTTCTCAGAGGTAGGTTATTAAACTTTGTATGTGGTACTTTACATGATGTGACAAGCGTTTAATGAATCCTACGTTGAACCACGTAAGTGAAGCAGTCCTTGAAAACAAACTTGCTTTGTGACTTTGTATATCAGTAACAGGCAAAAGATTTGAAAATATGACGACTCATTAAGTCGGCTCAGAGTCAACCCTTTCTTTTGAGAGACATCTTTATTTATCATGCACTTTTTTAATTAACAACTTTGCAGACAGTTTACATTGAAGGATAGCTATGTTACAGCTATGTTACAAACTGTAACATAGCTGTAACATATACATATATATATATATATATATATCAAAAGTTAAAAAAAAAAAGTAAATGATATTTAATGCTTTTTAAAGGAGACTTTTCTGCTCATTATGGCTGCATTTATTTGATTAAAAATACAGAAAAAGCTGTAATATTGTGAAATGTTAATGCAATTTAAAATAGTGTATTTTATTTAAATATACTGTAAAATATAATTTATTCCTGTGATGCAAAGCTGAATTTTCAGCATCATTTTTTTAGTAATGATGCGGTTGGGAGTGTCACATGATCCTTTAGAAATCATTTTAATATACTGATCTATTATCAGTTTTGGAAACAGTTTCGCTGCTTAATATTTTTTTTGGAACCTGTGATACTTTTTTTTAGGATTCTTTGATAAATAAAATGTTAAAAAGAACAGCATTTATTTAAAATAAAAAAAACATTTATAACAATAAACACCTCTTTTAGAGTTTGGGGTCAGTTATTTTTTTCTTTCTTTCTCTCTTTGAAAGAAATTAATACTTTTATTCAGCAAGGATGTGTTAAATTGATAAAAAGTGATAGTGAAGACCTATATTGTATGAAAAGATTTCTATTTTGAATAAATGCTGTTCTTTTTAATTTTTTATTCAAAGAATCCTGAAAAAAGTATCACAGGTTCCAAAAAAAAAAATTAAACAGCACAACTGTTTTCAACATTAATAATAAATCAGCATATTAGAATGATTTCTGAAGGATCATGTGACACTGAAGACTGGAGTAATGATGCTGAAAATGTAGCTTTGTATCACAGGAATAAATTCAATATTAAAATATATTCACATAGAATACATTTATTTTAAACTGAAATAATATTTCACAATATTACATTTTTTACTGTATTTTTGATTCAATACATGCAGCCTTGATGAGCAGAAGAAACGTCTTTAAAAACCATTAAAAATCTTACTGATCCCAAACTTCTGAAGTGTATATTTATTAAAAACCCATATTACCTCTTTCTGAAAAAAAAAAAAAAAAAAAAAAAGGCTAGGTGAGCGTGTAACCGCGATAGAGGTGACAGTCCAAAATCTTTAGTGGCTGCCCACCCTTATGTATACCCTTGTCTTTTTAACTAGTCTACACATCCCAAAGGTTCCAAGCCAGAATCCTTAAGATGAAATCAAATACCCTGAAGTGCAATAACCGGTGATCATTTGTCAACATTATGAAACCCATAAATGTCCCTGAAAGGTACTAAAGGGGACCGGTCCTCAATCCTGCCAGCTAATCGTGTTGAACATGCAAAGGCAGCATAAAAGATTAATTCAAGCAGATGAAGAGTCTCTGTTCAAGCCATTTGGGAGAATTCAAAAGTTAAACTTTCATCAGCAAAAAACACTGGCACAATGCAGTGCACTGCACACTAGAATCGGTTGATTTTTAAATAAAAAGCAAGAGTCATGTAAATCAAAATGCACAGACATCAATGGATTAACATTACCCTCTGTGAACACAAATGCATAAGTTAACGAAAGCTAAGGTTAATTATCCTGAACTGCAATGCACCAAATGCACTGATCCACCAAAGGGTGACAGTCACATTTATAACAGCCCCCTTACACAATTTAAAAATTCACCTTCTGCGACAGCTGGGACAGAGCGATTAGAAAAAGGTCATCTCAATAGCTCAGGCCTGTAATTTAGGTCAAAAGATGCCCACAGAAAGCTAGAGTAGAGAATCAGAGTCTGGTATCTCCAATACAGTGTACAACGCCGCTGAAAGCTCAGCGAGAACACCCAGAAAAAACACAAACTCTCCTTGTGCGAGGTCGATAGCTCGTCCCACGGCAGAGGACTGTAGGGGCTGTCATCAGACTAATTAGCTGCTCAGAGGAGAACAGAGCGTCTCAGCTGCGACCTCCACACTTCACTTGACAAAGTGCACTCCGACACGCAGCATGCACACATAACCAAAGAGCGGGAGGAAGAGTGTGAACATCATCACTTCCCAGGCCAAAACACTACACGGTAACGTGATCTATTCCCCAATCCTACATAGAGTGAGCACATTCTTCATGCTTGGTTGCAAAATTTAATTTACATTTAATATGACTAAAAAGGGACTGTAAATGTTTTTCTTCCAGACATACTTCACTCAACTGGTGCACCAAACAAGTATTCTAAATAAATGTTTAAACATCTGTAAGATCGTCCTTTGTGTCTAGAAGTATATAAGAATATCCACAGGTGTCCCCCAAGGATCTATTCTAGGTCCATTGCTTTTCATGTACATCAATGATCTTCCATTCGTTTGTCCCAAGACTAACGTTCAAATGTATGCGGACGTTTATCCACACTACCAGTCAAAAGATTTACAATGGTTTTTTTAAAGAAGTCCCTTCTGCTCACCAAGCCTGCATTCATTTGATCCAAAGTACAACAAAAACAGTAAAATTTAGATATTTTTGAATACATTTTAAAAATGTAATTTATTCATGTGATCAAAGCTAAATTTTCAGCATCATTACTAATCGCATGATCCTTCAGAAATCATTCTAATATGCTGATTTGCTGTTCAATAATTTATTTTTATTATCATAATCAATATTTAAAACAGTTCAGTACATTTTTTGCAGGATGAATAGAAAGATCAAAAGATCAACATTTACCTGAAATAAAAAGCTTTTGTAACATTATACACTATGCGATTCAAAAATTTTTATTTAGCAAGGATGCTTTAAATTGATCAAAAGTGATGATAAAGATGTTTATAATGTTACAAAGGATAACCGTTTCAGATAAATGCGGTTCTTCTGAACTTTCTACCAAAAGAAACCTGAAAAAAAAAAAAAAAAAAAAAAACAATTCTACTCAGCTGTTTTCAACAACATAAATGTTTTTTGAACAGCAAATCAGCATATTAGAATGATTTATGAAGGATCATGGGATACTGTAGACAGGAGTAATGATGCTAAAAATTCAGCTTTGACATCACAGGAATAAATTACATCTTAAAATACTTTCCAATAGAAATAAGTTATTTCAAATAGTAAAATATTTCAAAATTTAGATGTTTTTGCTGTACTTTAGATCAAATAAATGCAGGCTTGGTGAGCAGAAGAGACTTCTTTAAAAAAAAAAAAAAATAAATAAATAAAAAAAATTACAAAACTGTTCAAAAACCATATATAGTGAAATAATCACACACTGAATCATGGACTGAACTGTTCATTCGAGTCACTTCCTAAGTGATTCAGCTAAGATGACTCACTCGCTCTCTGAACTACAGGTTATTACTTAGAAATGACCCAAGTACAAAAATGCTAATTGCATGGTTATTTGTCTACCAAGTTTTTATGTCCGTGGTGGAGGGAAAAAAAATAAACAGTAACAACATGAGGGTGAGCAGATGGCAATTTTAGACACACTATCACTTTAAATCTGTTCTCTTAATTATTACAGATGAAGTCAGGTACTCCTGGGTGACTATTCTGTTTCGTGGAAATCTTCTGGGTGACCTAAATTACAAGAGTAACACAAGGAGACAAGAAACTACTGATGATTCCCTGAAACAGTTCCTGGGAGAACAACAACAGACAGGAAACATATTGTATGGCATGCGTCGACACATGAATATAATCTGATTTTTATGACAAATTTAATAGAACAGCTCTCCGTGGACCTCAGTTCCAGAGCGATTGCATGACATAGAAACTAATGAGCTAAATAAATAATGCATTCACAACCTTACTACAATACTGCTTTTAAATGCAGGAAGTCTATAAAAAGCATATGTTAATATCTAAGACTTCATGTGTTGAGCAGCCCAGTTCAGTTGGATCACAAAGGAGTACATTTCCAAGATGCTGAGCTCTTGTCTACAGGCCAGACATAAAGGCACCTTCAAGTGAGATTTTCTCACACTTACTTCTGCAGAAAACCTTTGGTTAAGTTCTGTTTACAGGGGAAGAAAAACCTGATGCCCTGTTTTGTACAAGCTGTTCATTAAAGTCCATCTTTGAGCGTTTCCCTGAGAACAAACGCTTTATTATCCATCTGGTGCGGAAAAAGAAAACTTGAATTATGAGAGCGGGCTAATCCTGACATGAGCTGATTATGCACATGGGTTGTCAGGTTGGCTCTTACCTGGAGGAAGGGTCTCTAGGCTGTGGGCTTTGTCGTCTGCATTGAGGTGTGATTGAATTCTGTTTGAATTAATGCCACTCCAGTCATCCTGCCAAAGAGAGGAACACATTATGAGCATAAAGGCATACTGCACAGGTTAAAATGGTAACTGAACAACAAATTAAAGAGCAACAGCTGCATTGGTGCTGCCTTTGGTACTATAGTAAAACATTCAGAGTACTCTGATCAGACATTTTTCTTCATGCAAACTCCAAGAGGAGAGAAAAAGATATTTTGCCAAATTAGTCTAAACCCAAAAACTCAAGATGACTTCAAATCTAATTCATTCTACATTGAATTAAGTCCAATTTTAATAATAAAAAAAGTTAATTTCAGTCTAGTTGCTGTAGTAACCGCAGATCTCATGACCAGGAGCTTGTGCTATGTTGCATCTTTATTCTCCTGGTGAGTTTGAGCACCTCTCATTCTCTTTTAATAGGAATTCTAGCAGCAAACAATCAACCGGGGTGAAAAACAACTCGATCATTTTAAAAACAAATAACAGCTATAATCTGCTTTTAAAAGACCAAGCTAGATGTCAAACACCGATGGTAATGAACACAAAGAAATGATAGTTGCTAATAGTAGTAGATAATTGATAACGATAGATAATTGTTTTATATGATCATATTCATCATTAAGAGTAATTAAAATTCTCTATAGAACAGAAGACAAAAATCAATGCTAAAACATACACTATACAAAGTCTTTCCATGGTATTATTAGTACCAAGCACCAACTACAACAATTTAGTGCCCAAATGCTGTCACAACATTCAAACAAGATGACTGAAAACAACTGTGTTTGCCTATTATGGAAATTACGGTAATCTCTGTGATGATGAGCAGCAAACCTGAGGCCCTGTTTTGTGCAAGCTGTTCATTAAAGTCCATTTTAAGTGCTTTCTGATGATTTTTTCCTTGAGCCTGCAAGTCTTTTAGACTAGTCTATAATCTGTAGACACAAAACTATTATCATTCTCTGCCTCCACCAGATTTTATTATTAGCAGGATGTAACCAAGAGTTTGAACACAAAGGAATGAAGGAACACTGTTTCATGCATTCTGAAATTATATAAGGTTTTCATGATGCGTCATTAATCGGTCATATTGGCCGCACTGATCCAAACTTTATTTTTATTGTCAACTAATCTATTGATTATTTTTGATTAGTCGATTAATCTATAAATTATTTTTCAATAAATCTGTTTATTATTTTTATCAGTTGATGAATTCTTTAGGTAAACTATCAATACATCATAACAGTAACTTCTGCTATTAATCTTAATATTTTATTCAAACGTTTTCGCATAATACTTTACAAAAAAGAAATAAAGAAAATAATAATAATAATAATAATAATAATAATAATAATAATAATAATAATAACAACAATAATAATAATAATAATAATAATAATAATAATAATAATAATAAAGAAAAACAACAAGAAGAAAGAAATAATTAAAAAAAATGAAAGAAAAAGAACAACAAATCAATCGCGCCCACGCCACTGATGGCAGTTCCAGTGGATCTTAAAGACTTTATATATAGGAAGACGGTTCACTCTTATTATTTATGATTTTAAATAATTATATATGCGGTTCTGACGGTCGTATAATAATAAAAAGCTCTATGAATGCAACTCTTATGAAATGATGTTGCTATACTAGCCTTCACCTTCTGCTCTAGGGTCTTGTTTTGTGTTAAACATGGCAGAAAAACAGTCTTAAGTAGGGGATAACTGCAGGCTTGCCCAATGGGCGTGGCTGAAAGTGTGACGCGTTGACGCATTCCATGCTAATAGGCTAATGTACGTTTCCGAACCATACTCTAAAACCGAACCATGGGTAAGTTGAACCGTTCCACCCCTAGTGCAAACCCTCTATAAAAGGCACAGTCAGGTAAAAAGTTTGATAAATCATTAAACGGCCAGAAAAAAAAAAAAACACATGATACAGATTTTTGGTCAAACCACCCAGAACTAGCATGTTCATTAACATTTAGTGCTACAGCATCAAAATTGGTATCAAGAATAATGACACTCCACTGGTACTGGTATTAACTACTGAAAGTTTAGTATTGTGAAAACCAAACAGACCAAGAACGCTAGAAGAAAGCCTGAGCAGAGAGTATTCCCACAAATTCAAGGCATACCACTGCCATGAGCCAACAGAAAGCTAGTGAAGATTACCCAATCTACAGAAGGCTTTGGCATCAACAAAACAGTCAGATCATTTCAGCTCCCTTGAAAAAACAAATGTCGGAAAATACGGGTGTTCTGTCAATCGTGTCAAGGCCAAGCCCATGAGTAACAAACAACCACACAACAAAACAGAGAGCTAGTAATAATTCACACCCGACCCTCTGCCAAGGTTAGCAGTAAATAAATGTGCAGTCTGGACAGGCAGGGCAGATTGGGATTGCGGAGCCACTTCCAAAGCCCACTTGGACCAGTCTCTAGTCTACAAGCCCAGGAAAACATGACTTTGAGGATCAAAACCACACATGTTCCACTGTAAAGAAAAATCACTTATGACTAATTTATACACAGTTTAAACATTAAGTATTAGTGCCTCAAATTAACATGTCAGCATTGAGCAGCTAAGAGTGCTCAAAAGGCCCTCATAAAAACAAAAGGAGATCACCTATCCAATGTCAAATTTGTTAGAGCCTCTGACATGGATCAATGGCTAATATAAAGCAAGTAATGTTAGAATTCCCAGTGCTATAACAACTCAAACTTTTGCTGAATATTCAAGCAAAGCCAGAGTTTTCACTGACCCAGATTATGATTCATGTTAGGGAATTCTGGCTCTTGGGTCAGGAGGGTGAGGGAGCAGGTGTGAGAGAGTGCTGAGAACAGAGGAATGGACCGCCAAGCTTCACGGAGCTTCCCCTCAGCAGCTGGTCTTCTTCTACAGCTCATGACCTATTACAAGCGATTGGCAATGACATGCCAGATAACTAAATTTAGTGCTCAGAACACATGAAATTTGTTATCCATGTCCATTCATCATTTCATGTTATGAGGGGTTCAGTCTTGCCAACATAATTTTTCTGGTAATATATTCAAGTCATAGATCCCATGATTTCTGAAATGACAACTATTAAACAATTATTAAATTGGTCTTATAATATATAATATATATAAAATAGCTGAGATGATTTCTTTCTGGTTTCTTTGATGAATAGACAGTTCAGAAGAACAGCATTTATCTGAAATAGAAATCTTTTGTAACTTCGTAAATGTCTTCACTTTTGATCAATTTAAAGCATACTTGTTAAAATAAAAGTATTACTTTCTATAATTTCTTTCCCGAAAATGTTACAAAAGCTTTTTATTGCAGATGAATTCTGATCTTCAAACCTTTCTATTCAAAGAAACCTGAAAGAAAAAGAAAAAATATATACATTTATATATACACTCAACAGTTTTAAATATTTATGACAACAACAACAACAACAACAACAACAACAACAACAACAACAACAACAACAACAACAACAACAACAACAACAACAACAACAACAACGTAATAAAGCATTTTCTTGAACAGCAAATCAGCATATTAGAATGATTTCTAAAGGATCAATGTGACTGAAGACTGAATGATCCTGAAAATGTAGCTTTGAGCACAGAGATAAATTACATTTGAAAATATATTCAAATAGAAATCAGTCATTTTAAGTAGTTAAAATATTTATATTATATATAAATATTAATATTTAATATTACTGATTTTGATGTATTTTGTATCAAATAAATGTCTCTTCTGCTCACCAAGCCTACTTCTTTAAAAAAAAAAAAAAATAATAATAATAATCTTTTGACTGGTAGTGTATATAAATACATGATTTTTATATAAATAAATGTATATAAAACTTTTTGTAATGGTTGCAAAAGTCGCAAACTAAATAATAAAACACCTCTAAACATTTCAAATCAACATTTCTCAAAGCATGTTCTTTTTACAGATTAAAAAAATAAAATAATAATAAAAAAATATTCATAAAATGCATCCTTGAAATATTGAAAAGTGCCACTTCAGAGCTGCGAAACTGCCGAAAGATGATGCTTCTTAAGCTCTTAATACTTCTTTGGTCAATTCATAGCACCAATCTGCTATGACAACAAGGTCATTGCAATAAAGTAAATTCAAGAATAGGAAGCATCATCAATCATTAAAACCTTATTAAAATACTTTAGGCAGACATGCAGAGAGGATGGCATCTCGATGAGTAACGTCTTTTCCGCAAGCGACCGCTGTCATCGCCAGCTGCCAGGAATGTGTTGAAGATGCAATTCACCTCAGCACGAAATAAAAGGACTATTTTATCCCTTCATTACTGTGTGCTACAGGGTGGAACAAATGAGTTTCCACAGTGCTGTGCTACAACAGGAACAGGGCACACGCTCACAATCCATGGTTGGGTGTCAAAACAAATCAAAAACATTTTTCATCACAGCTCAATGCGCAACGTCATACGTTTTGACAAACCCATATGTGAGGGCTAAATATTCAACACGGTAAAAATTGCTTAGACCACAAACATCGCTTGACACTTCCTTAAATAATCTTGTTAAGTCTATTCCGCGCTGCCAAGACAGAAAGAGTGAAGCAATTAACAGACAGCTTATATTTACATCAAAATGTAATATATTTAGCAAGGGAATCAGTGCATTACATCAACCACTGACTGTTGGGGGGAAGCTTATTGACAGCACAGGTGAGGACAGATTTAATGTGCTACGTTCTAGCATACTGCTCCAAGCTGTTCTTTCAAATCTCCACATTCAGCCGTGCCCAGCTTGGTTTTCTCTGCATGTTTGTACAGATTCGGTTGACATCATGTACAGTCTTAAAAATAAAGCTCCAAATGTCAAAAACTAACTATAAAAGCATAAAAACCACTTTAATATAAACGGAACAAAGCTTAAATTGTTATTCTCTGAAAATCTTTGTATCTGGCATACAGTAGCTCTCCATAGCATATTCATATCTGATTTGTGAATTAATCACTTATTCGGTTTTCAAATTTAGTATCAATTCATTTCTGAAGTTTAACTCTAAATTAGGGCTGTACGATTTGGGAAAATTTTCATACTGCGATTATTGAGGTCAATATTGCGATATGCACTTGCGATTATAATAAATGGTACTGGGGGCACAAAATGGGGGTTCATGAGTTATGAGCTTCTAGAACATTTGACCTCTTAACTGAAGTTCTTTTCACAAATTGAACATTAATTGAAACAGTATAAATAACCAAAAAATAAACAACACTGTTGTTTCTGAGTCCTAAGTGCAAACAATAAATGCAGCCATAATCAAAGTAGGCTACTCTATTAATATTCAATAGAGAACGACCTTTTCAAGCATGAGACAGAGCTATAGACAACTACACAACCTATTATAGCTTACATGCTAATAACAGCCTAGATATGTCATGTAGCCTAATTTGGGCGCATTGGGGAGTCGCTCTCTTAAAATTGCTTTTCAATGCGCGTGCGAGTCTTACTTTCGGTTTCGTTTCAACTGTCGCGGGAAGCGCTCGGCGATGCTGAGTGCATTCTACACTTTGATTTCTTTATGTCTAAACGAAGACTTATAATATGGCGTGAGGCTCACGAACACATCTGTAGTTATGCTTTGTTTTATTTTTATATAAATTTGTTGTATTGCCACATGATGTAGCAACTTTAATTTTGCGAATCTTGCACAATACATGTCTCTGCTCAGTGTCAGTAATCTCAAATCCACAATATTGTCAAACTGTTCTCAGAAAGCATGTGTTCTCAAGTGCACACAATTAGCCTAATATAAAATAATCGCAACATTTTCCTGTCATATAATCGCACAGGCTGACATCGCGATTGCAGTACGATTAATCGTGCAGCACTACTCTAAATGTAGGCCTACAACTAAAATTTCAGTCATTCCTCACACAATCACCATCATATGGCTTCAAAAAAAAAACAAAAAAAACAGCACAAGTCAAATGGAATGCCACTGAAAAACTACAGAAAAGTAAAACTACTTCTAGCAGTACTGGTCACGACGAGTAGCCTACTAAGGAGAGAGCCCACATTGGCTGCTCAAAAAAGGTGTCGATGAGAGTGCACGCGCAATCCTCTGACAGTCAGTAAATGAAGCACGTGAAGGAGAGATGTGGGGAAACAAAACGAACAACGCTGTTTAAGGGTTCTATTAATTTGTGCTTGTAGTAATTTAATGTGTATATATTTTAATGCACTGAATCGCTATAGATTCATTTTTATTGCTCAATTTTGCATGAACATTTTACCTTTGAAGCTGTAGCACAATTGTTGTGTGTCTTCAAGCAACGCAGCGACTGAATGAATGAATCCGTGTTTTAAATGAGTCGTGAATGACTCATTAAAACATTTACCGCCACCTGCTGGCAGATTTAGTTTCTTATTTAGAGTATCATTTAATAAAAAAAAAGATAAAGATAATAATAATAATAATAATAATAATAATAACTGTTAACTAATAACGTTGTATTAACAAAAAAATACTGAGAAGTTTCACAAATTATCTTATTTTCCATAATTTACGTTATTTACGCCTAAATGTTTGTGTAATAAATTCTATTTTGAATCAAATAAAATCATTTTATTAAACAAATGATTTATTGCTGAAGCCATTTTTTGTAATGTCTGTTTGATACTTTCCACAACAATGACTTTAAATGATCTTTTGGGAGCAATTTCTCAGCCAAATTTGATGTGCAATTAATTAGATTAATGAATCGAAACATCATGTAATTAATTAGATTACAAATGTTAAATCAACTGACAACTGTAGTAAATATTAATGAAAATGTTCATTTTTTGTGAACTAATCCTATTAGTGTACACTGGTGCCTTTAAAAATTAACAAAAAGGAAAAATGAAATCTAAAAGTGATTTTGCCTTACAAAGCAGGCTCTGTAATGGACAAGTGGGTGGTAAACATTTGTAATGGTAGTACTGAAAAATCCAAACACATTTGACCACTTGAGCCATCCAACAGCTCCAGACCTAAACTGTTGTTTTTGTGGCAAAAGGGTTTGCTCTGTTTTTTCTGTCCAGCTGTGCCGTTCCATCATGTGTCTGAGTGTGTATGACTTGCGTTAGACTGCCAGTTACCACCTGACACGGCAACTCCCCATAGATGGAAAAACTCAAGGCAGGTTCAGCCTCACCTGCTGGCAACGGAGACAATTATTGAACCCAGTAACACCCAGAAATCAGCAGTCATGCTGTGAACTGGGGAATGAAATGAGTCACGGTCTGGCCTCTGACTCCAAGCAGGTGAAACAGAGCTTAATTAAAGATTCAATTTGATCAGTGATGGGAAACCTTCAAAGAATTGACAGTTGAATAAAATTTATTCTAAGAATGTCTTTACATATCCACTCAATCTCCAAAGTTATTAAATTTACACAACCTGTCAAAAGTTTTTGAACCGTAAGATTTTCAGGGCCAGTTTTACTAAACAGGGCAAATTAGCATTAAAGCACAATTCAATAAAAGTGACGATGGGAGGGGGAAATTACGTGTGTGATTTACTGACAATATGCAGCCAGATCTTTTCCATCATGACCAGCTCAATCTACTAAAAGCAGCACAAATTTCTGCCTGCTTTTTGGGTGTTACGTAATGGCGCAAATACGGGTAATTTGACGGGCGCAAATATTAGTAAAATTTGTTGTGTGATTAATTTTATACTCTCATGCCATAAATTTTGCGTCTGAATATGCATTTGTAGGAAACGCCTACAAATGCATATTTGATAAGGTCAGGCACAAAAATAACTGTCCATGCCTTTTCAGCACTAATTCTTCACTGCGTGCTTTAGTAAATCCTGACAGTACTATTTTAATTCCAAAAGCGCAAGCTGTTAGTAAAACTGTCCCCTTAATGTTTTTTTTTTTAAAGAAGTTTATTCTGCTCACCAAGCCTGCATTTATTTGATCGGAAGTAGAGCAAAAACAGTAAAATGTGAAATATTTTTACCATTTAAAATAACTGTCATCTATTTGAATATATTTTAAAATGTAATTTATTCTTGTGATTTCAAATCTGAAATTTAGCATTACTCCAGTTACATGATCCTTCAGAAATCATTCTAATATTCTGATTTGCTGCTCAAAAAACATTATCATTATTATGCTGAAAACATTTTTTAGGTTTCTTTGAAGAATAGAAAGTTTAGAATAACAACATTTATCACTTTTGATAAAAAAATAACAATTAATATATAATTATATATAAATTATACTGACTCCAAGCTTTTGAATGGTATAGTGTATATTGTTACAAAAGCTTTGATTCTATTCAAAGCAGACAGACAGACCTCAGTTTAAATATTGATAATATATAAACTATTGATAAAAATGTTCCTGCACAGCATATGAGAATTATTTCTGAAATATCTCGTGTCACTTGTGACTGGAGTAATGATGCTGAAAATTAGCTTCAAAAACTTTTGACTGGTAGTGTATATAAAAAATAAAATTTAATAAGACTAAAAATGAGGAAGCGTTTCATATTTTGTCCGACATTACAGAACTTCAACTTCTTACATTATTAATAAGCTGTGTGGCATTTTAAAATCGTCAGCCTGCAAAGTGAACCAAAATGAAAGCTGATTTAATTAGCCGTTTTATTTCTAAGACATAAAAGGATTATTAGATTAAATCCATACTATAAACAGACAATGAAAGAACACTGCACAGAAAAATTAATAAAACAAAAGTTGTCACATTGGACAATTTGAAAAACTGGGCTAGCTTCAATTGTTTTAATACATCTCAATCATACAAAATAACTGAATCTGGTACACATTTTCCAAATGCATTTAACTTGTCTTGTGGTATATGCCAAGTTCATTTTGACAAACTGGAGCACCAGACGCAGAATCCTATATTATACAAGTATTTCTCATTTATTTTCTCATTTATGTATTCCAGATGCAAAATTCAAATCACATTTAATCAAAATATTGCGAGGGAAAAATTCCAGGACTGACTGCTTAATGTCTTGACTACTCATCACAAAGCATCACAAATTGAATTCCTGTATTTAATATACTGTATTTAAGAATCCTACAGTGCCCCAAGAATTGAATCATCAAATCAGCAGTGTATCCCGTCGTTACCATTTTAGATTTAATTTAACTTAATGCAATAATGTCTTGGAGTGAAAGACAATGAAACCAGAGCTAAATATAAGAGACACACATGAACACAGTTAATATTTTTTAAAATGTCATTTCTAAGCTGAATTTTTAGTGTCACGTGATCCTTCAGAAATCATTCTACTAGAACAGCATTTAAGTTTTAAAAATAATAATTATTAAATAGTTTACTGACCCCTAAGTTTTGTAAGGTCTGGTATTAAATGCCAGACAACATAAGCACTCTGGCAATCTGGTACCCAAGGTATGTTACTGCACCTTGAAATACAAACCACATCAATGACTCTTCAATGACTCAGTAAATTACACCACTCCTTTATGAAGCATGCACGTCTCATCAGTTTTAAATATTAAAATATTTTAAAAGACGACCAGAAGCTGCTCCTCATGCTTCGATCGACAGTTTCCTTCATGATACTTTTGAAGCTCTTATTGTTCATACAAGACTTTTCCATCGTGCTAATGTTATATTGTTATAAATGCATTAAGTCCTGTGCTTGTACACTACTCTTACTCTTTTAATTATGTAACGTTTGTACTAGCTCCTAAAAAGCTCTCAATTTTTGATCTTGAAACCATCACAGAACTCAAAGCAATGTGGATACTGCTACTACACGAGATAATAATAGTTCAGCAGATGTCTGATAATGACTAAGGCTCAGTGACGAAGTTCTGCATCATGCCAAGACAGACAGTGATGGGGCGTATGATGGAGGTTGACAAAGTAAAAAACACACTTCTTTTGTCTCCTTTTCAGGTAATAAAGCTTGGGCTGCTTCGTCTATAGAGACTAACATTTTTCCCATCTGTATGCTAGATCTTTGGATCTGAATTTGAAACTTTAGCCCCCAAAATTTGCATCTTTGGCATGAGTCACGCTTTCGTGTTTGCTGAAGCCAGCCCCACTCTTTGCATGCTGGCTGAAAAGTTGGCCGGGAGCTCTAATGATTACATTGTGCTGGATTTACAACATTAGACTAGGTGTGGCAGACCTAAAGACAACAGTTCAACTCCTCCTTACACTCTGAAATATGCAATAACACATTATAAGCTGAGATATAGCTGGAACAAAGGCAACTGAAACAGTTGAGCATGTGCTGAAAGCTTTAGTCCATAACTACTCTCTGCTAGAGGAAAGAGAGAAAATAAATGTACAGTTATTAATAGTGGGGATATGGAAAAAAATACAAATGTATATGGTTTACGCCAATGCCATGATGTAGTTTTATATCCAGGTCTATTTACAAAAAAAAAAAAAAAAAAAAGCGTGCAAATAATACATAAATACTTTAAGATTCAATTTTTAGATTCAAGGTTAGTTTAGACTGTAAAATATTATGATTTCCAAAAATCTATGTATTAATTTATATACGTGACCCTGGACCACAAAACCAGTCATACGTGTACTTCTAATTAAAAAAAAACAAAAAAAAAAAAACTGAATGATTAAGCTCTCCATTGATGTATTGTTAGGATAGGACAATATTTGGCCTTTACATTTGTCCAAATGAAGTTCTTAGCAATGAATACTACTAATCCAAAATTAAATTGATACATTTACGGTAGGAATTTTACAAAATATCTTTACTTTGGAACATCTTAATATCCTAATGATTTTTGGCATAAAAGAAAAATCATTTTGACCCATACAATGTATTATTGGCTATTGTTATAAATATACCTGCTTAACTTAAAACTGTTTTTTTGTTTATGTTATATTTATTTATTTATTTATTTATTTATTTATTTATCTATCTATCTATCTATCTATCTATCTATTTGTGTTATGTTTATATATGAAGTATATTTGTATATAATATTAAAAATCACATGAATAAAAATATAAATAAATGTAGATATTTTCAAAATACAGGTCCTTCTCAAAAAATTAGCATATTGTGATAAAGTTCATTATTTTCTGTAATGTACTGATAAACATTAGACTTTCATATATTTTAGATTCATTACACACAACTGAAGTAGTTCAAGCCTTTTTTTGTGTTTTAATATTGATGATTTTGGCATACAGCTCATGAAAACCCAAAATTCCTATCTCAAAAAATTAGCATATCATGAAAAGGTTCTCTAAACGAGCTATTAACCTAATCATCTGAATCAACTAATTAACTCTAAACACCTGCAAAAGATTCCTGAGGCTTTTAAAAACTCCCAGCCTGGTTCATTACTCAAAACCGCAATCATGGGTAAGACTGCCGACCTGACTGCTGTCCAGAAGGCCATCATTGACACCCTCAAGCAAGAGGTCTGTGGGAAGGAAAAAGTGTGGCAGAAAACGCTGCACAACGAGAAGAGGTGACCGGACCCTGAGGAAGATTGTGGAGAAGGACCGATTCTAGACCTTGGGGGACCTGCGGAAGCAGTGGACTGAGTCTGGAGTAAAACATCCAGAGCCACCGTGTACAGGCGTGTGCAGGAAATGGGCTACAGGTGCCGCATTCCCCAGGTCAAGCCACTTTTGAACCAGAAACAGCGGCAGAAGCGCCTGACCTGGGCTACAGAGAAGCAGCACTGGACTGTTGCTCAGTGGTCCAAAGTACTTTTTTCAGATGAAAGCAAACTTTGCATGTCATTCGGAAATCAAGGTGCCAGAGTCTGGAGGAAGACTGGGGAGAGGGAAATGCCAAAATGCCTGAAGTCCAGTGTCAAGTACCCACAGTCAGTGATGGTCTGGGGTGCCATGTCAGCTGCTGGTGTTGGTCCACTGTGTTTTATCAAGGGCAGGGTCAATGCAGCTAGCTATCAGGAGATTTTGGAGCACTTCATGCTTCCATCTGCTGAAAAGATTTATGGAGATGAAGACTTCATTTTTCAGCACGACCTGGCACCTGCTCACAGTGCCAAAACCACTGGTAAATGGTTTACTGACCATGGTATTACTGTGCTCAATTGGCCTGCCAACTCTCCTGACCTGAACCCCATAGAGAATCTGTGGGATATTGTGAAGAGAAAGTTGAGAGACGCAAGACCCAACACTCTGGATGAGCTTAAGGCCGCTATCGAAGCATCCTGGGCCTCCATAACACCTCAGCAGTGCCACAGGCTGATTGCCTCCATGCCACGCCGCATTGAAGCAGTCATTTCTGCAAAAGGATTCCCGACCAAGTATTGAGTGCATAACTGAACATAATTATTTGAAGGTTGACTTTTTTTGTATTAAAAACACTTTTCTTTTATTGGTTGGATGAAATATGCTAATTTTTTGAGATAGGAATTTTGGGTTTTCATGAGCTGTATGCCAAAATCATCAATATTAAAACAAAAAAAAAGGCTTGAACTACTTCAGTTGTGTGTAATGAATCTAAAATATATGAAAGTCTAATGTTTATCAGTACATTACAGAAAATAATGAACTATCACAATATGCTAATTTTTTGAGAAGGACCTGTATATACTGTGTATATTTAAATACCTAATTAATACACACACACACACACACACATATACATATATATACATATACATATATATATATATATATATATATATATATATATATATATATATTATATATACACACACACACATACAATTTTTAGCTTGAAAAAAATATTTAAAAACATTTGAAAATGCTAAGTGTGTGTACGATCAAACATAATCAAGGTGTATATATGAAAATGTTATCGTTTGTTATATCACATGACATTTTAGAGTCATTTTAATGTTTCTTGAAAAAGGATTTTCAAAACCCTTTTCAAAACTTGTTTTAAACTACATTTTTCTTTGTCATAGACACTCTTATGTGCCACTGACCTTTATGTCTCTCTCTATTCCACTTTGGTCTTAAACAAGCCCCAAATAATTGGAGCGAATTCAGATTCACCTCACCCCGATCATATCACTTTCTTGAGGGGGTGTAAGCATGTATGTATACTAATAAAAGCATCTCTGCTCACTTCAGAAAAAAAAAGTAAATAAACCATCTCACTAATCTACTAGCTGGTTGTTGCATGACTAGTCAACCATTGAGCCCCCATCCTTAATTAACAGGATAAGTGAGCTACAGCTCACACGTTAAGCAGAGGTAAATGACCTTGCATTCTCGCTGCTTGGTAACACTGACGGAATGAGGAAAAACCATTAGCATGCTGCCCAGGGCTGGTATAACTAATGAAGAGCACCTGGCCAGAGCACAGAGGCTTTGAAGAGCCAAAACCTCTGTTCTCCCACCCACAGACAGCTTGCTAATCAAGCCCAGCATCACAGAATTACTGCAATTACCTGCCAAGAGATCAACCACGGCACCCTGCGTGCGCTGACAGCCCATGGCCACAGCCTCATTCCCATCATCCCACGGCAGGAGAGCAGCTCAGAACCTGTGAGTTGATTTGACCAAGACCTGTCAGGTTAGTGTGGCTGAATGAACGCTAATTTTTCCACACACAGAGCCTTCATGAACACAAGACCCCAATTAACTAGCTAAAATGCCAGTGCTGATGAGGATTTGCACAGAGAAATCCAGACAACTATGTTTGCTTAAGATTCAGAGCTGCTCTGTTTACAGACTGCAAAGTGAAATGGAAGTGTTGAACAGGGAGAGTATCGTCAAATCTTACTCAAAGAGAAAATCCCTTCCACGGTGGAACAATTAACTGTCCTTCCAGAATCTTTACCGACTCCAGCCAGAATTTGACAAGACTTAGAGGATTAAATTATTCAAAGTTAAATGCATGCTGGTGCAAACCAATAAAGTAAGACATGGCCGCTAACATAAACGCAACTGGTTTTACAATAAGAGCACTGAAGTGGTCAGATTATTTGTAAAATGTGTCAGGAAAAAAAATCTGTTTAATTTATTTAATAAAAAATATATAGGTTTTAATACAGAAAAATGTTTATTTATTTATTTATTTTTTTTATTTATTTTTTTTTTTAAATACATTTACAATAATAGAACACACAATAAATTATTAAATACATTTCCAATTAGTTACAGATCTGTCGACTGGTTCTGGATCATCGTTATTGTTTAGTGTTGAGTTCTTATCACAGCTGTGCCAGTGAACAAAGCTGTTAACTTCAGGTTCCTGAAGGGTGGGGGGCATCCCAGCAAGCGGTCTACTGTAAATTGCTCTGGATGAAAAGAAACTGCTAAATGGCAACATCCTGCTCATTTATAGTGTTGGCTTAGGTTTTCTCTAAAAGGCGCCTGTGCAATTCAAGCAAACATGCAGCTAAAAAAATAAATACATAAAAAAAAAAAAAAAATTATATAATATATGATATATAATATTATATTTATATATATATATATATATATATATATATATATATATAGCTGCAAGCAGCGATTACCAGGGTTCAAGCACTTTAAGGCCTTTAAGCACATGTGAAAAAAAGACTATTACATATTTAGCAAGCCTGTAATCAACTAAATCAATGATTTCAAAAAGCCATTTTTGGCAAATACAGGTAATTTACCATAGAACTATGTTTTTTTTTTTTTTTCTGTTTAGACAATTACAGAGCTCACCAGGTTTTGTAAACTTCTGAGTTTTCATTTAGGCTTTAGGGTATATTTGGACAGACCCCTTTTCTAAATAAACCTGCTTCCCAAAGGATACTTTTCAAAATTGCTTGATACTTATTTACCTAGAGAGTCCAGAGAATTGTACTGCAGTGTTTTTTTTCCAGATTAAACAAAAATTGGCCAACATAGGTTTTTCACATCTTCTCAAGAATTTGAACTGTTTGATTGACAGCAGTGGTTCTAGAGGCAAAGTTGTTTGGAACAAGGAGGTCTATCGTATGATATGAATATATGAAGAAAAAAAAAAAAAAAAAAAAAAAAAAAAAAAAAAAAAAAAAAGTGCAATATACAATCGTTTACACCCTTGAAAATGCAATATCGCCCTCCAGTGGCCAATTTCTTTCAAATTTCTCACAGACCTTTACACCGTGTCCTAACTACACATGACGCAACAAGATTCCAGCGACAAATAATTTGGGTGTCCACACCAGACGTGACGTGACAGAATCAATCAAATATCACAGCCAATCCGGAGCGCGTGTGTGCGGGCTCTCCCTGGAATCGCACTGCACTCGCAACGAAATGGATAAGTTTATAATATAATTCATAAATATTAAATTCTAACATTATTAAATGTACATACTGCGTGACTAATACTGTCTTTGTTATGGAATACACTTGTTGGATTGCATTGAGTTCAGTCAACATACATCTTTGCTTTCATTTATTTTTATTATCTGTTGTTGCTTTCATTATGGCTATAAAAAGGTCACACAAAATGATATTCAAATTCACATTAGACACATTTAACTTTGAATAAAGCACATAATCAGTTAGTTAGGACAAAAACTCTGATTAACATGGAAAAGATACCCATTATCGCGTGTAGGGGCGTGAATCAAACAGGCCCACCGAGTTTCGTTCCAGTCGTGCTCCGTTAAACCATGTCTAATAGGTGCTCAAAGTTTTTTCCCCACTTATAACACCACCAAATGGCCAAGCTCTGCAACTTTGTTTCATATGACCTCAGATTCAGCTCTCAAATACGCGTCATGAGTTTGTAAATGCAGCCCTGCCCATTTAGAACATTCAACTTTTTTTTTTTTTTTGATAATCATTGATATTCACTCTCCAGAGAAACTTCCTTTACTGGTTTGATTCCAACCGGGCAAAAAAACCTAGGACTACTTCACATAAGTATGCTTTTTTAAAAAATGCAAAATACCCAAAAATTTCACCAGGCTGAAAGGATTCCAATGACATAAGACACTAAACCCCTAAAACTGTTGCACTGACTATGATTTAGTAGTTAGCAGCAAAAGGAAAACACAAGTTGGTTGTTAGAGGACTAACCAAACATTACAACAGATCCCTAATCTAAAACCACCAAATAAGCAAAAGAACAATCAAACCATCAATAGAGGATAAGTGTAATGTATGCGAACATGATCTTTTCGGTTCTGCTATGCTTGAATTCCAGAAACATGCTACAATCAAGCTGCCAGAGTCTGTCAGCCTGAATTAGTTTCTGATGCATCAGCACTGGGCAGAGCTCAGTGGAAATCCATTGACAGCAGCGCCTCTCTATTATAACGCTGTAAAAATGGGCATGCTTTTAAAAACACAGTGCTTTCATACATTTAGCCAACACAAAACAGATGAATGCATGCAAAGGCATTTCTTAACTAGCATTTACACAGAACAAAAACATGAAGAGTCTCTCATGGAAAGAGAAACCTCAGGAAGACACAAACAAAAATAGCAACAACCTTCTAGAAGTCAGTTTTATGGACAAAATCACTTACATCAAGCACATAAAGGAAAGTGGAATAAGATACACACGCACACACACACACTAAATGAAAATTTTTCTGACATGTTAAAGCTGACTATGGGTGAAGGTGATGCACTAATGGAGTTATGACCAAACTGTTATTATAGTCACTACTGAAGTAGTTCAGAATCATTAAAAAGTAATTGCTGGCTATATCCTCTACAAAACCCTGCAGTCAGACACAGTCACATTTTGCCATAATGGACTGCAACCAATAACTGAACTATTGCTGCCAGCAAACTGAGAAAAAAGATCAAGATTTACAGGGAAAAGCAACTCTGAGGAAAAAGTACTACAGTCTGTTGGAAACAAGGAGAAATTGTGGCAAACAGCAAAGATGGATAAAACGGTCATTTAGCTCACTTTTTAGCAGTAATCAAGTATGAAACATACCAATTCACACAGAATCACTTCTCATATCAAATCCTGTCAAGCCCATTTACAGAGATCTTTTAATTACCACCCTTCAATACCCTCAGCAGAAAATGACATAAATCATTATTGATGCAAACACAGACAAAAATGTACAAACCAGACATATAAATAGTATGCGTTTTGGAACTGAAACAGGCTATATCTTCTGGAGGAAGTATAATCCTGGTTTTGCAAATGCTTCATTTCCTAAACTTCTCCATACTCCAATTCTTAGAAAATGTTAATTTTTTGGTCTTTCTAAACAATGACTAGGGCTGACAGTGAAATTTTCAAGAGAAATATACCTTAAAGGGATAGTTCACCTAAAAATTAAAGTTACGCCATGTTTTACTCATCCTCAAGCCATCCTGGGTGTATATGACTTTCTTCTTTCAGACAAATAGAATCGGAGTTATATTAAAAAATGTCCTGCTCTTCCAAGCGCTATAATGGCAGTGAACGGGCGTTGAGATTTTGAAGTCCAAAAAAAAAAAAAAAAAGTCCACTTATCCATCATAAAAAGGATAAAGGCCTTTTGAAGCAAAGCGATGCGTTCGTGTTATAAAAATATTAATATTTAAGATTTTTAAACCATAATCTATAGCTTCCGCTGACTGATGTATGCACGTTCACAAAAGTGGCGTTCCAGCGGATGACATAGGATGTAGGCATAGTGTAAGCTCCAGTGAAAAGTGACTCAGAAGCGCAGAGGAGAGACCAGAACAAAACACCGGTTACAAATTAGAAGTACAAAATAATTTTTAAGATGATGAAAATGTAGAGTTTATCTGAAACAATTCACCTCTTCATATGGTGTACCTTTGCTCTAAACAAAAATTGGTTCTTGCAAGATTAACATATTCTCACTGGAGCAAATTATTGACCTAGAGATTCCAGAGAATTGTACTGCAGTGTTTTTTTGTTTTTTTTCTTCAGACTGAGCGAAAAACCTAGGAATAGTTTGCAAAAGTAGGTTTTTCACATCTGCTGCAGGGGTTCTAGAGGCAAAGTTGTTCAGAATGAAGTCTATCGTATGATACGAATATTGCATGCATGTATGAAAAACCACTCAATATTCAATCGCTTAGTCCCTAGAAAATGCAATATTGCCCCCCATTGGCCATATTTTCAAATTTCTCACAGACCTTTAGGGCCCCGAGTCAAACAGGCCCACTAAGTTTCGTTCCAAGCGACCTCTGTCTAGCATATTCTCACTGGAGCTAAGCCTACATTCTAAGTCATCTGGTGGAATGAAGGCCTTTACTGACCCCCCAGAGTTATGTAGGGTACTTTTTATGATAAATGGATGCAGTTTTTGGGGCTTTGAAATCTCAACACCTATTCACTGCCATTATAAAGCTTGGAAGAGCCAGGACATTTTTTAATACAACTGATTGTATTCATCTGAAAGCAGAAAGTCATATATAGCTAGGATGGCTTGAGGGTGAGTAAATCATGGTAAGTAAATTACTATCCCTTTAAGTGAATATTAAATGCAACTCAAACCTGACCACCCTACATTCACAATGCATATTAGTGCGAGTCGTTTCTTTTTGAAGCGCCCACATTATTGGCATTTGTTAAAAAAAAATAAAAAAAATTTTAAACTGTGCATTAAATCCCGAATAATCAGAATTTGTGATATTAAACGCTTGTGTGATCAGACCTAACAATAGCAAATATTACTACCATGCTTTTTCTCTAACCGCCCCAAACTGAGTAAAACACTTGAGATAGTGAAAGCCACATCCAGTGTGCATTAAGGTAATGAAATCCAATCAGATATTTATTACAGCATTTATGTTTCAGGCGGCTCTTCTAATGGTGAATCAAACAGCCATGACTCCTCAGGGTCTTCTGCAAGCAGAGAAGCCTGTAACCATGGTTACCAAGGCCTGGACTAAAGACATGCTCCACGAAAGCATCTACACAGCGTTATTCCACCAGACTACCCACTGTTTCCAATTTCCTAATAAAAAGTCCGAGCGAGGTGCCGGAGTCGGCTGAATGTGGCAGGAGCAGTAACGGCCAACCTCACTGTCACTCAAGCCTGCCCACTCATCTTTAACTGCCCGCTGAGGAAATACGAGACCAGGAGAACAGGAGAGAAAGGAACATTAAGAGAGGGACACACTGGACTGCATACTCTCTGTCTAGTGGATAATGTATAATAATATACTAAAAGCAAAAACCTAAATTATAAAACATCTTTTTGGTCTTCAAAGACGCCTGTTCAGTTGCAAATTTACAAAGAAAAACAGAGCAGACAGACGAAAGAGCGTGTCCTGTGTGAACAGATCCACAGTTTTCAAGGATACAATACCCGAACACTTTCCATTTGTCTTGAAGAAAAAATCTATTTTAAGTTTCAACTCGCTGAGCTATTCTCTTTTTGGTTGGAATGACAAGACGTTGAAGTACATGTCGTGAGTTTTAAACAAACACAAGCTGCCATGATACTCCGTGAGTAAATTTACAAATTTTTCTCTAGTCCTAGAGTCAGTTAACGCTTTGAAGCCAATTATCTCAGTGTTTTACCATAGCATACTGTACCAGAAGGCTAAAATTCTTCAATCTGTTTAATAAAAGTAATAATAAAGCAGTAGTTTATTGTAATTTCTAAACCAAATGGCTTAATTTCAATGAAAGGCCAACACCAATTTCACCTTCTGGAACATGATTCAGCTCTGGACATGATTAAGCAACCAAAACATCAACACACTGTTACACAAGACATAAATGAAGACCAAATGAGAGCTTGTCTGGGGAGTTCACTGAAAACACTGGAAAGTCTGACTCAATAACATCATGTGGTATAATATTCAACAAACAAATAAATATTCTTTATTTAACACAAACAAGTCTACATTTTGAGACTCTAACCTGGTTACGGTTAATATGGCCAGGTATTGCTCAACCATAAATTAAAGATGATCATATAAACACTGACACAATGTTGTTATAAGTTCCAGGTTACTTTTAATGAACTGTAACCATTTTTATATGCAACAGTTTCAGTTTAATGGCTTCAGTGAAACATGGGGAGATTTTTAATGAGAAAATGGCCTTAAAACAAACCTCTCAGGATCAGATTAGATTCTTTTCCAACACTTAGCCTTGCTGTCCAGGGCAGGTGGGTCGTTTTTCACAACCTCTAATTCTATATTGTGAGCAAAATAGCAGGCCATGTCAAACAACAGCTATGATAAATCCCTTAATAGTCCGTTTTATATTGTGCCTGTAAAATGGAATGTGCTTTGTCCACAAAAAGACCTTCGGCAGTGAAACAAGAGCCGCTGTTCTTCTGCAGCTGTTGCTTTAAGGTGCCACTGTAGGGTCGACAAGAACCAAAACTGCACAAACTGAGAATACAAATGTTCTGGAGACTGTTTTCTCATCCTCTCATGCTCTGTTCTGAATTGTGGGGGAGGAAGCAAGAGAAATATGCCAGGCGATTTCCCCCCCCCTGTCCTTCATGTTTGTTACTTGTCAGATTGTATGACATAACCCCAAGTGAGATTTCGGGTAAACTTTAAGGCAAACTGCGATATCAACAGTCTATTATATCAGACTGTATCATATATCAGACTTTGGTCACGAATGACAGCGTTGGCTTATTTTATATATTTTTTTAAACATCAATCGTGTCACATTTTGACATCCTCATTGACTCACGAAATTGAAATGGTACTGCATAAACCCAAGCAAGCTCTCGAAAGAAAAAAAAAAAAGAAAAATCTCTGGAGTTGTCATGGCTGAGTGAAAGAGAGATGTAAATTCTCTAAAGCAATTTTTTTAAGGCACCATGTGAATATTTTATTTTACGGCACCACATGTGAATAATTGTTTTGTATTATGGAGTTTCTCAAATTATATATCTGAATATGCAAATTGTCCAACTAAATATGCCTTAATTTGCATACAAGGCCAGAACAGAAAACTTGAATAAAGCCAGGTTCAAAATTCCTGCATTTTGTTGACATATTGGTTACAGGTTTTTTATGGAACTAAACAAAAATAAGAGAGAGTTTAAGCAAGTTTATATCTCACAATTTTGAGAAAAAAAAAACCTCACAATTGTTACTTTATGATGTAACTGAGAAATTCTCTCACAATTGACTTTCTCAGAATTGCGAGAGAAACTCAACTGCGTCATAAAATAACAACATATAGTCATATATAAAGTCAGAATTGCGAGAAATAAAGTCAGAATTGTGAGTATGTAATCACACAATTTACAAAAAAAAAAGTCACAAAAAGTCAGCAAAAAAGTCACGATTGTGAGTTTATATTTCACAATTTTGAGAAAAGTCAGAATTGAGAGTTCATATATTGCAATTCTAATTTATGTCTAAATGTTACTTTATGACAATTGTGAGTTTGTAAACTCGCAATTACAAGAAAAAAGATAAAAACTTGCAATTCTGACTTTTTTGCAATTGTTTGTATCTGACAATTCTGACTTCACAGAATTTGAGATATAAACTCGCCATTGTTTGTTATAGTCACAATTCTGAGTTTATATCTCGCAATTGTGACTTTAAATCACATGAAATTGAGTTTTCATCTCAATTTTGAAAAATAGTCAGAACTGAGTTTATATCTTGCAATTCTGACTTTATGTCTCGCAATTGTTACTTTAAAAGACGCAATTGTGAGTTTCTTACAATTCTGAGAAAAAAGTCAGAATTGCGAGATGCAAAGTCACAATTATGAAAAAAGTCAAATTGTGAGATAAAAAAAGCTCACAAAAACAAACTTGGAAGGGCAAAAAAAGTCACAATTGTGAGTTTATATCTTGCAATGTTGACTATCACATTAAACTGTGAGTTTATACTTCACAATTTTGAGAAGAGTCTGAATTGTGACATGTAAATTTGTAAAAATTATCTTTTTTTCCGGAGACAGGCTTCCATCGTTTTTACAGTGGGGATTTAAAATATTTATTTTATCATCCAAAAACATAATTTACTGTCAACAGTCATGAGGGGGAAAAAATATATGTTTTTAGGAATACAATGTTATATAAACCTTCAGAATAAAGAATACAGAAAGCTTAGTGTATGTGAGTACTACTGAAATACAGATTTCTGGCTCAGTACATAAGGGAAAAAACTAATTTTAAGAAAACCTCCCTGGAAGATACGTTCTGTAATCAAAATCTACAGGCAAAAATCGATAAAGTGTAATAAAATAAACCCTTAAATATATTTTGGATGATTTTCATTATGGAAGCAAAACAGACCAAAGCTTATAATTCACCCATGCGTGAAAAAACAATGGTTTTGCCTGTAGTGTCTTGCCTTGGAAAAGTTATTTTGATTATTACAATGTCACACTCGTCGTTCAAAGATGGCAGATTTCACCCTACGATGAAATACATCTCTAATTTTATGCAAAAAAAAAAAAAAAAAAAAAAAATCATGCAGTGTGCATTCAGGTCTGGACTGACTAACAGGCACATCTGAGGGTTCGAGGGCAAAACCTGCGCAGAACAAACTGTGAGAAGTCACGCTCGAGTGCAAGCAAAGCTAAGGACATTCAATGAGACAATTGTGTAGCCTTGAGCCTTCCACTGCGTTTGTCCACTGTCCAGGTCTCTGAGGTGTGAGAGGAACTGGAGGTCTGACATACACTGCCCCAAACTGGCACAATCAGGTCACTAGCAAAGAAAAATAAATGTGCACGCGCGCACACACACCCACCAGCCAGGTCTGAAAAATACTGGGAATTAAGTGAAGCTCCAGACTTTGTAGATTGTGCAATATCAGATCTTCTTTGACATTTGTGCTCATTAGCTCATTAATCTCTCATTGAATTTATTTTCTCATGAGTTTATCAACCAGCAAAAATGACATGTTGAAAAATCATTTAGTTAAAAAAAAAAAATCATTTTGTTTATATAGTGATCACAAACAGCAAACCACACAGAGGTCTTTGCTCATTATGCGGATTGCCCTACATGTAAATATCTTTACCAGTTTTCTGGCAGTAAATGCATGTCTTGTACAAATGTCTGCTTGTGCTTTAAGGTCAAAATCATTGAAAAAACTAAATGATTTTTATTTAGTTATACAGCCTGTCAAATAACTTGCAGCCCTACTTCCAAACCTCCCTAGCTGATTTCTCTCATCCCTATGCCAGGGAGTTGATGTTGGGAGTTTTGTATTCATGAAAGAAGCTGGGTGCACACACAGAGAAAATTGCATGTAGCTCACTCTCATCCCAGGGAGAATTTAGAGAAACTGAGGGACTAGGTACAAAAGCACTCATGAAACCAGTTTGCAACTCAAGCCTCAACTGCTGACTGAAAGCTCAGAGGCCAGCTGATCATAATTACAGTTCTTCAGAGGAAACCCAAGGACGTGTAATGACAGACAGGCCAGGCCACAAATTGGCCACTCCAAAGTTCCCACAGTGCTGTCGAATCTGCCGTGACACTGCTGTGAGCACCGTAACCTTTCAAGTTGGCATTTTTTGTAGTATTTGTCCCTTTTACAATTAAGTTTATTTATATATAAATCCTTCAGGTCCCACACATTTTGTTTTTTCAGCATTTTTGTCAAGTCAAATCAAGTTTATTTGTATAGTGCTTTTCACGAAACAAATCGTTTCAAAGCAGCTTAACAGCAAATTAAAGTTTGTACAATAATTAAAGTTTGTTAAATTAAAGTTTGTACAATAATTAAGGTTTGTTAAATTAAAGTTAGTACAATAATTAAAGTTTGTACAATAACGTTTCTTAAGTTAAAGTTTGTACAATAGTTAAAGTTTGTTAAATTAAAGTTTGTACAAACATTTCAATGCACATGAAATGTGTTTCAATGTTCAAGTTCACATTGTGTATTTGAACCTTTTCCAACATTGACTAATATTTTGAGATCCATCTTTTCACACTGAGGACAACTGAGGGACTCATATACAACCAATACAGAAGGTTCAAATCCTCACTGATGCTTTTAGAAGGAAAAATGATGCATTAAGAGCCAGGTGTGAAAACTTCTGAACAGAATGAAGATTTTTCTTATTTTGCCCAAATATATATATTTTTTTCATTAAGTACGGCCCTTCAGAAGCTACAGAAGATACCTGCATGTTTCCCAGAAGACAAAAGTTAAATTTAACCCAATCTTCAAATTCAAAAAGTTCTCACCAGTTTCACAAAGTTTTGGTATCTCAAAACATGACCCCTTTAAAAACAAATGTTTGACAACTACTAAAACTGTGTGATGGGCCAGTGCAAGTATGATGCTCACAGTGCAAGTAAGAATCTGAAATAAAGTCATGATTTGACCAAGGGAAAATTGTTGAATACTGATTGTGCAACCAGAATCAGGAGCTTCAGATAGATAAGCCATTGAATCACTCTGCTTTATTGTTGTCACAAGAATCACATTAATGGCTGGGGACTTACAATGATTTCTCTCAGAAACATCTGTGAACCACAGGCCGCTGTCACTAAACATAAGCGTGATGGGTTTGACAAAAGAATTCTTGCTGGAAAATTGGGAAGATCTGACCAGTGGCAACAGAGCTGTAAACAACATGTGACAGCAGACCTGATCAGAGCAGATATGATGAAACCACACACAAACAAAGCAAAAGAAAAAAGAAAAAAAAAAAACAAGGGAAGAGAAAAGATATTAAGAAAAAAAAAAAAACTGGTGAGAGAGCAAGAACAACCCATTAGAGCTCAAAATAGTGATTGTGGGATTAATGTGGGTCAACGGGTTGGCCTGTCGTCAGTACATCCTGTCTTAATTCCCATTGATTGCTTTGTTTTGACAGGTCAAAACAAGCAATTACTCCTTTAATTGCATAGTTGTCTGACATTTATATTCATAGGCATGTCATTTTGTAGCTAAGAACTCTTACACAAATTAAAACTTAAAGTAAATTTAGTTTTAAACTTCAAATTTAGGGTTATGTAAAAATTATTACTGAAGCAGTTCTGTTAGCTGGGTAAACGCTTTCATTCACTATCACGAAAATAAGCAACACATTAAGAATGCAACACATGCTCTTGAATCCGAATTGCTTTGGTCTTCGGCGTCTTTCCTGCTACATGAGTGGACGGGAGCAGAGAGAAATGTGCAAAAGCCCCATGCAGTGCCTGAGATTCCTTTAGACTAGATCATTCAAACAGCGTGATACGATATGCCTGCTCACACAATAAAAAGGCAGTCATGTTTAATTAGTCTCCCTTTGCCTTGAATGCCAAACAGGTCCTCGGGGTACAAAGAAATCCTGCTACCGCTTCAGATGGAGATGGTGAGAGCATGTGATAAGTTGCAGAAAGACGGGAGAGCGCGAATGCACTTCAGGCTGAAGAGTCGCTTGCGCAGTAATTTAATGTCACACTTCAACTTTCTCACTCGTGAGGGAGAGAAAGTGGTCTTACACTTAGAATATTTCTCTGGTAGGGGACAGCGGGGTAAGTGTATCAGTGTCAGTGTGTGTCACCACATAATCTAGCAGATATGACCATATAAAATTTTCAAAAATTAGGGATCAGTAATGCTGTGCACACACCAATAATGAAGCGAATATTTGCATTGCGTTACTCACTGGGGCAGTTATAGTTAGAGTATAGAGTATAGCCTTACAGTTAGAGAGACGGACTTGTAACCCAAAGGAATAACCAGCGCTCTCTTCCACCTTCAATACCACAAACCTTCAGCAAGGCACCCAACATAGTTGTTCACTCCCTAAGCAGCGCAGCAACATGGCTGCCCACTGCTCCAGGTCTGTGTTCACTACTGTGTGTGTGCATTTGGATGGGTTAAATGCAGAGCAGAAATTCTGAGTATGGGTCACCATTCTTTGCCACATGTCACATGCTTTTCTTTTCTTTTCCTTTAGATTACCTTCTAATCCCTTAGATTACCTGCACCATTTGTGCCATTGACAGCCAATTTGTGTCCATTCATGGTTTTGCATTGACTTTGTATGTAATCTACTCATGCAAATAACTCAATTCGCTTTTGTTTTTTGTTTTAGGAATCTTCCTTTAGCAAAGACTGACAAAAATATTATATTATATTATATAAATAAACAGTATTTTGGAAAATGTTTAATTACTTACACACACACACATATATATATAATATATTATAGATATGTGTGTGTAAGTAATTAAAAAATTTCCAAAATACTGTTGTTTTTTTCTTTTACTTTTTCTTTTACTTGGTGAGCATCAGACCCCTTTTTTGTTTAAGAAAATATACAATCAAATCAACTAAAAAAAAAAAAAAAAATCCTTACTGTGCCCAACTTTCTAAAATGGTAGTGTATCATACATATTAGTGACTTCACAAGTGTATTTATTTGTTACTTGATGCATTATTGCTTGATAGACTGAATATTATTTCCGTTAAAACAAATTTCTGCTATTTGGGCTATTTGTGTCTTTTGCATCTTTGCTTTGACTTTCTATGTAATCTACTTGTGCAAATAACTTGATTCACTTTTAGTGCGCACAGCACAATGGTGTTTTTGTAAGAATTTTTTTTTTTTTTTTTAAGCAAAGACAATAAAAAGTCATTTTTGTTTAGATTTTTTACTATTTTGCTCAAATCAATACAGCCTTGGTGAGCATCAGACTTCTTTTAAAAATAAAATAATTTATATTACATTTTATTAATATTTATTAGTGAATTCACAAGTGAATTTATTTGTCTAAAGCAATAAATTATTGATTGGTACACTGAATATTATTTCCCATAAAACAAATCTATCAAAGAAATTTCCCTTAAAACAAATCAAAGAAAGTTAAAAGAAATTATATATATATATATATAATTAATTTTTTTTATTTAATATTATTATTAGTATTAATTTTTTTACTAACGCAGCCTTTGTGAGCCTCAGACTTTTTAAAACCAAAGCAAACAAAAAAATAAAATAACATTTCTGAATGGTATCGCATTATACATACTGATGAATTGACAAGTATTTGTCTAAAGCAATACATTTTTGACTGATACATTGAACATTCACCTTAAAACAAATCTCACATTCAAATTCAAATATTCCGACTATGAAATATAATTTCTAGCTTGTTTATTGAATTTCAAATATTGAGCAGCAAAAGAGACTATGGCACTGTGCATTAGTACACATTTGTTGTATGGCCATTTTATTTGAAATGTAAAACATTGCAGGTTAAAAAGTGGCACATCTTACCCCACTCACACTCAGAATAGGAAAACATGGTGACTGTTAGATGGAGAAGAATAAAACAAATAAAATTGCTGCCAAACATTGAAACACCACGTCAACGCATGACAACCCAAACAATGCCTAACCCAGTGAGGTAGGGCAGACAGCTGAAAATACAGGCTAAAACATCCACACTTGCCTCTGTCATGCTGTGGGCAAGGGCATGACCCAGACTGACAAAAACGCTGCGTTTCTGCATAATAGTTCTGCATAATAGCCTTCAGATCAAGGGCATGTTCCATTAACATCTCTTCCAGCACCAGATATATTGTAATTTATACAATATTTAGTTCCAGCACTCTATTGTGATTGGCCGAAATGCGCTCAAAGACGCAAACATGATATTTAGTATAACAGCACTGAGAGATTTCAACCTTTAGATCATTCCACTTGTCTGTGTTTGTGACAATACAGAGAAGAGAATATGAAAATAGGATGGAATAAAATGGTTCGAGCTCACGGATCTAGGCAATCTTGAGTTTTAGATTAGTCTGAAAGCAGCGGGATTGAGGCAGTAAGAGTTAAAACGTGTTGCTTGCTATGTTTTATTCTCGTAAACTCAGCCGTTAGATTAAAGGATGATTACCTCATTCGCCAGGAGAGGGGCACCCACTCTCTAAGCCTTCGGGATGGGGAAACTGTAGGCTAAAAATACATTCTTCCCATACATGGAAAAACCTTTGAGGGGTTCTGAACAGAGTTTCTCAATTTTCTGAACTCAAACTAAGAAACACTGCCTAAGGTTTGCTATTGCACACGCCAACTGGTTCTTATTGTGATGATGCAATAAAAATAAAACCTGAGGCTGAACCTGCAAGCCAAAAATACCAACAACCCTCCCTCTCTCTGCGTTATAAGCCTCTGTCTAACTTCAACATTTACCATTTCTGGACAGACATTTAAAAATCTATGACTTAAGGGAGGAAAAATTGTAGAACAAGTTAAAACACGAGGAAGAATGTGGCGAGTTTTGCGCACGGACACAGGTGGTGCTGCGTGTCAACATTGGCAGCGAACAAATGGGTTAATATGCAACAGAAGTTTAGTGTTAGAAAACTGAATACAAAGTACATTTCTGCACAGCAGATGCCGAATGTTGATCTCCATGCAGTTTTTACGGTCTGGTGTGGGAATGGTTTGGGAAGGAATATCCTGAGAGAACTAGAACCACCATTAAAAGTACCACAGCAGGAGTGTAATGTGGTACAATACCTCAATAATTCAGAACTCTCTACAACTCAAATGGAAGCTAATCTTTTCCCCATTCTGCCAAAATATCATATTTCACTTAATCAGATTGAGTTAAAGCCGAGTTTCCAAGACCAATATCACGTGAATCTGGAGAACACAATTAGGTTCAAGAACACACACACACACACACACACACACACACACACACACACACACACTTGCTGCAACCATCTCAACCCAAAACTCATACACACCTAATTAACTGCTCAAATATACTGAATTTTTCCATCAGTTTGGGCTTTTTTTAGCTTGGTAATCAGAATAAGCGTCAATCATTGAGATTAAAAATAAAGTTACTACGGGACATTAAAATGTTTTACATGAAAAATGATAAATATGGTTTGATGTAAAACCTCAATGACCAGGGAATGGCAAATTTACTGCCAACAAAACGACGGCACATAAATCTAAGCATTAAGACAATCTTTTTTGTTAAGCTTCTTTTCACCCATAAAAATTTGACTGTGCTTGAATGTGCTGAGATAGAAAGACCACATTTTTTACATCTGATCATAAACGGTGTTAATGGACAACTAATGTGGCTATAAACTAAAATGTAAAATCTCAAAGTTAAAATCATTTTTAGAACCATTTTCCATGGAAGTCACATTAAGCCTGCTGAAACATGACCAGAATTTCTCTCAAACTCTCCTCATAATAAATTAAAAAAAAAAAAAAAAAGTGGCAGAACACAAATCCAAAAGGTGCTAGACATTTCAGTAGTTTTGTTAACTTCCGCCATTTTGCAACTGCAACCACAACTTGAACCACACAGCATCTCCAAACACAGCACATTGTCTTCATAAACAGACTTCAAAAAGGTTAAAAGTAACATTTTCAGCTTTGTGTTTTAATTCTGACAACATCCTTCAGCATGCAGACAGTGTTTATGACAACTTTTGAAGGTTTGAAAGAAAGTTTAGTTTCTTTGGTACATTAAGCAACATTAAGCAGTCTTCTTCATAATGAGCTTCTATGGGGAAGGAAACATTTCACACCCAAATACAGTCCGTGGCTCACGGTTTCATTCTTTTGGCTGTAGATAATGTTTATTACAAGTACTGTTTGAAAGAAATCTGGTTCTCCTTAGTGATTTCTTTAGTACTTGAAACCACATTAGCTGTTTTTCCACTTTAAACTATTTTCAAATGTCCAATGGGGAGATAATGGGTAAACAAATAAAATCTCAGTGACATTATCAGGGTAAGTCCATTATGGATCCCTGAGGCACTACAAAAACTTTCAAGAGTAGTTCCTGTTTCTTTTAGTGATTGATAGTAGCTAAAGATCAGAGTGCCAAATAGCCTATATAATAATAAATAATGTAGGTATATTTTAAAATAATATCTACATGCAATATAAAGCTCGAACCCCGGGTATTAAGACTTGTGTGGCTTAATATCACGTAAATAAAGTCTCTTACTGAAATATGTAATTTGATGATGATGTGATATGGCTGCACACAGTGAGCTACTGGCACTACCCGTTGTTATTTTTACCGCAACACAACTCAGAAATTAAAATGCTGATATGATGCCACATTATGAAGCTTTTGGTTATAATTTTCAGTCGAAGGGCAATAAGAGAAGTGATGTATGTCTTTACTGCTTTTTTACTACTTGATATCCAGGACGTTTAGACTCCTTGTGGGGTAAAATCGATGGTACGGAACACCTTATTTTCCTCTTTCCTTATCCTTCCCTTTCTAGCTTGTACAATGCTAATGCTTTCTAGCTAAACAATGCCTCTTATATGGCATAGTCCAAAATATGTATAAAACGATTTAGAATTTTTAAAAATGTAAATCTTTCATGGGTTTTCTACTACATATTGTATTAGAAGATATTTACGTTATATTAAGCCATACAAGTTTTAATACTCAGCTTTTCCTTTAATATTGAAATGCAGTTTAGATATTAAAGAAACAACTGTTTAAATTACGTAATTACAATTCGTCATTCAAAAAACTTTTAAAATCAATCAATTCTGATAATCTCAAAAGAGACAAATATCAGCTGATTGATTTGCCTGGCCCAGTAGACTAAACTTTGATTACCGCCCCAATTGTGTCATGAAAAGAACACCCTTAAGAGATTTAGTAAACCTCAAAAAGCCATAACTGGTCCAAAAGAAACGCCTAAAAAGCAAGCAGTTAAACGCATGCCAGTCAGTTTATATTGTCAGTGAATCTGTTGTCAATTATTGGCTTATCCATTCAATATCCGACTGCATGCAAAGCCTTTCTGTTTCAAAAAAACAACTGCAAATAATAAGTCAGTATATGGAGCAAATATAACAACCTCCAAATAAACAGAACGATGTGTCCATTCTCAATGATTTGGGGATTTCCATAAAAGCACAAAAAGCTAAATGTAAGCGTTGCATGTTTAATCAGGAAAGCAATTACACTGGAAATGTGTGTGTGTTTTTTTTTTTTTTCAACGAATAATCAAATTTACTTATAATGGGAAAAGTCACAACTTGAACAGAAAGCATAAAAATGTATTTTTGACTCAAGGGATTTCATTCATTTCTGATTTGTGACAACAACAGTTTGAACTCAGAGGCTGCATGTTGTCCTTGGCCTGATGGTGTTTGAGCGTGATCGAATTTGCAAGGCAGTTAGCGCTCTGACATCGAGGTTATGTTATGCATTTCACCCAAGAGGTTTCATTTTAGCAGAGATGCTACATGACAAATTTCTGCTGGTAGCTTTAGCTATTTTGCATTCAAGAAAGATCACTAAAAGTCACATTGCATAAACAACCGGAAAATAAACGCTGAATAAAACTGCAAAATCTGTTGTGTGGGATCTACTGTGTTAAGTAAGATATCTACATTTTGCCTGACCTGTCACCTATATTTTCCTCACTGGACACTGTCGATAAAAGAGGTGCATTGAACTCAGTCATAGATATAGATGATGTTTGTACAGGAAAATAAGCATAGTGCTGTTTTGTACTATGGAATCGGGTGTTTTGTATAAGACTGGCCCTGTAAAGTCTCAGGTTAAAAGATCTTTAATGGATAGTGAAATGAATAAACTACTCACTCACCCATATGTTGTTATATGTCTTTTTTTCTACTATTAAACATAAATGATATTTTGTGATTAAAATATCTGTGATTGTGATCCAGTTATTACATCATGTCATTTGAATGCCACCGACTACACACTGACAATAACTAACAATAATGTACAACCTGATCTCATGACGAAAATGTACCTGTGTGGAATTTTTCCGCAAGATGTGAAATACGTACCAACATGTACATTTCATGACATATTCGATGCAAAATGTCCACTGAGTGCCGTTAAGAGTATTCTTCTTTTTTTTCCCCCCACGGAATAGATAAACATACATATGGTATGTTGTATGTGACGTTGGTTTTGTACGCGTCACCGCAGTTCTGACTTGAAATGTCCTTTTAGTGGCGCAATAATTCTAACGGTCCGCTCTTTCATCGCGAGTTATGTTTTTGATAAAATTCATACCCACGGATTCTACATCCTAAGTATAATTCTGCTGAGCTACCGAGCAAGCTTATTACATTTGGGAAGGGAAACATATGGAGTTGTAATCATAACTGTGTATGAAAGTGCTTACAATGTCTAGTGTTCATTTCTGTTGGAAACTGCAGTGATATGTACTTATTGGCACATATTTAGCGTCTTATAGAAGTTCCCACAGATATGTCTTCGCCATGAGATGAAGTAGATAAAAAAGAAAATCATACAGGTTTAGAATGATATATGGGTGAGTAAATAATGACAATTTTCATTTTTAGTGGGAATGACACTTTAAGACGCTTATAATAATGGAGACAGAGCCCTTGGCAATCTCTGGGTGAGTGCAGTGGCATCAGGACTGTTTTTCAGCAACATACCCTCTTATCAAGCTGAAATGAAACCTGTTATGCAGAGAGTAAAATTATGCCAAACAAAATCAGGCATCCTGTCAGTGAATTAGACTACCTCTCTCTGACATGCCAGCGAACTGCTCCGGCAAAAGGTGAGAAGCTGTCGACTGCGAATCTGCACTGGGCGTCCAGAAGGCCGTCACTTTGTATATGGAGACAAGTGCAAATTGGCTGCCCTGCAGGCCCCGCGTGTCAATCTAGAGGCTGCTGGGATCAGTTCACCATCACTGTTGTCCTTCACCCATCTGTCTCAGCTCAATGCTAACGCTTACTTAGCAATGGGGAATTTTCACAAATATTAAATCACAACACTGACAAGGAGAGTACATTTCACCAGTTACACATTGACCTTGCTAACTGATAGTGTAAGAATGATAGTGTAAAAGCCATAAAACTGCCCACTACGATACATAATCATGCAAAGCATCCATTTGCTGATAATCATTTAAATGAATGTTCCGGGTTCAATACAAGTTGAGCTCAATAGACAGCATCTGTGATGTAATGTAGATTATCATTTAAAAATTGCTGGGAGGTAACTAAAGTAACTTAAAGCTAGTCAAGCTAGTTTATAGCCACTATAGGTACAGCATAGTCACAAAACTTAAAAATGACTGATTTTACTTGTGTCACTGTCAAAGCCTGTAAACCCAGTAACATTGGCACAGATTTCATGCAAGGTTACCAAAAAGGGTGGTGAAGCAACTTGATAAGTAGGTAACAAACCCGTCTCCTTTGCTGTCAGGATAGTTGAAAAATGACCTGTTCTAAAGTGTACATACACTTGATTCTTAATACGGTGTTGTTATCTGAATGATCCACAGCTGTTTTTGTTTGTTTAGTGATTGTTGTTCATGAGTCCCTTGTTAGTCCTGAACAGTTCAACTGCCCACTGTTCTTCAGAATAGTCCTTCAGGTCCCACAGATTCTTTGGTTTTTCTGCATTTTTGTGTATTTGAACTTCTTCCAACAATGACTATGATTTTGAGATCCATCTTTTCACACTGAGGACAACTGAAGGACTCATATGCAACTATTACAGAAGGTTCAAACACTCACTGATGCCTCAAAAGGAGACACGATGCAAGAGCCAGGAGTGTAAACTGTTAAACGGAATGAAGAGGTGTACATTTTTCATATATATATATATATATAATAGTGACATATGAGTCCCTCAGTTGTCCTCAGTGTGAAAAGATGGATCTCAAAAATCATACAGTCATTGCTGGAAAGGGTTCAAATACACAAAAATGCTGGAAAACCAAACAATTTGCGAGACCTGAAGGATTTTTCTGAAGAACAGCAGGCAGTTTAACTTTTCAGGACAAACAAAGACTGAATAAAAAACAGCTGTGGATCATTCAGGTAACAACACCGTATTAGGAATCAAGTGAATGCAAACTTTTGAATTTTCTCTCGTGGACTGTGTGTAAATGTCTCTTATGTGAAATATCATATTTAGGTCAGTACTAAATAAAAAAAAATAATAATAAATAAAATAAATAAATAAATAAATAAATAAATATATAATAATATGCATTTTGTATGATTCCTCTTATTTCGGTAAAACAATTAACATTTTGCAGATTCTACAAGGTGTATGCAAACTTTTGACTTCTACTGCACCTCTGTTAATAAACTGGTGATACATCAGTGATACACCAGTTATAGCAGCAACCAATTACATTCGTTCACAAACATTTATTAAACCAATGAGTTTTAAAGATTTTTTCCATGAATTTTCAAAAAATATATAATAAATATATATAAATAAATGGATAAAAATAATACAATATAAAAAAGTAGTAGCAGCAGTAGTCAAATCTATTTAGATTGCAACTACAAACAGTAAAAGAATACTTTAAAAGGTAAATAATAAAAAAAAAAAAATCCTTGATACTCTATAGCAAGCAATAAAAAGTAATTAAAAAGCATCACAATTTAACCTAAAACTAACTCTATACTGCTGCCATTTACTTTCTTTGTAAGTGCCTTAGTCTCTGTCTTGGCTTCCCCCCCCCCCCCCCCTCTTTTTTGAATAATAGAAACAAATATTCTTTCCAATAAAACAACATTACACAACAAATGCTGTGGACTGACCCTAACTTGCAGATTTTTTTTATTAGAAAACAAACCTCCCTCCCACATCAAGGCTTTTAAATTCAAAAGCATGAACGACTTATTTTCTTTGTCTCAGCTTGTGTCCTTCACTGATCTGGACCAGGTGGGCTGACTCACGGCACAGATGTTCACCTTTCATTAAAAGGTATGTAAATTAGCTAAACGGGACAGATATGAGAGACAGCCAGAGCCCTCAGGCACTGTCAGGGTAGAAAAAAAAAAAAAAAGACAGCAGCTAGACCAAGCCAAGTGTTTTTTTTTGGTTGGTCTGTAATAGTAATGAAGATGCATGCGGAGCACTCATGGAAGCCACAGACCTGGCAGAGGCTCAGGAAGTGCCTGCAAATAATTAGATAAGCAGTGGACCTCTGCCGGATACAACACCTCCCTAAAAGCAAAGCTGGCGTGGCCCCGAATAAGATATCCAAATGAGGACCTGCTCATTTAAATCAGACATGGAAACCAAGTCAGACTTATTTACAAAGTCAAAACATCCATGGGAGACGATTTATTAGTCAAAGACATAGGGCATGTTTATATATGCAGTTTAAGTTGGCATGAAATGGTAACTCACCTTTTTTCTTTGTTTATAAAATTAATGCATGTTATTAATCTTATTGTGAACAATACATCCATACATGCATTTCTTCTTCTTCCCTTTGTGCAACATGGCATTAAATGGCAGTAATCAATCTTCTAACGAAACAAATTTCTGGCCTAATTTACAGTTATAGTGCAATAGTCTGAACCAAAAAAAAAAAAATAAAAGTAATCTTTGCTTATGATTCCATCCAGTCATAGGATATCAAACATGTTTGATATTTTTAGCCGATTTTAGAACATTGTTGTCATTTTTCATGCATCTACTAATAACAAGGTGTATATGACTTTCTTCTTTCAGACGGAATTATATTAAAACAAATCGTCACCTTAGAATTATAAGGTTCTATCTGCATTCTGAGCACTTTTGAGATATTGAGCTTCAAAGTTTTTGCGTCCCATAGACATCTGTAGATAGAACCATTTTTGTTTTCTAAAAAAAAGGCCCAAAATGTACACAGCTTACATAAGAAACATCACATTATGTAAATAAATTGTCACAGAATACAAATATGTGAATAACTCAATTTTGACAAAAATGTCAGATAGAACCTTATAATTCTAAAGCGACGAAAAATGTCTTGGCTCTTCCAAGCTTTATAAAGGCAGTGGGTGGGTGTTTCAACAACCCAAAAGTAGTCCAATAAACTGCATCAATCCATAATAAAAAGTACGCTCCGGGGCGTGAATAAAGGCCTCCTGTAATGAATCAATGCGTTTTTGAAAAATATCCATACTTAAAACATTATAAACACTTTTTTTTTTAGATACTCAATCGCCATTTATGGATACCATATAGGAATGGGAAGTACCGTAATCTGAATCCCACCTGTGGCAAAAAGTCAGTGACTTCTCTTATAAAGCAGCATTTTTTTTCTGTGTAAACTCTAAAAATAGTTTAATCCAAAAGTATATTAGTGCAAAACATGATAAAAATTAGCCAATAGGCAGTCAATTTCTGTTTATTCAGCATAGCGAAGCCTCTTCAATTGACATCCATTCAAAGAAAACAGCCTCTGGTTCCTTTCCTAAACCGGAAGCATTAGCTTTAGTCGTTTGGCTGCAGGCTTGACTTCTATTGGCTTAGGTTTTGGCACATTTGATCTCACGAGCCTCCGTGAGATAACGTTTCACAATCAACAAGTGTGTGGCCTTGTGGTCTAGTCGAATTATCTAGTGGGAACGTTCAGAGAATTATACAGCTAAAAAAAAAAATCGGTTGAAACAATCATGTCTGTGGTCTCCCATGGTTTTAAAATCGGTTAAGATTTGCAAAACGGCTAGGTAGTTGCTTAGTGTACAGATTTTAAAAGCAGTGTCGTTTATTCCAGCATTTAGTCTGACTGAAATCCAACTGCATTTAAATGCACTTAGATGGCTTTCACAGTTAAAATGAAATAATTATAACAATTAAATTACCCCTGAGAGTCTAGAGAATTTATAGGAGGAAAAAAAAAAAAGTTTTTATCTTCAGTCTTTGAAATGACAGGGCTAAAATTCTCTAAGGAGTCTGTGGTTGCATATGCATGAAAGGTAACATTAGGCTGAAAGACAAGGGACCGCAGTCAGCAGTTTCTGAGCACCGTCTGCCCTCCACTGCATGTTAATTAGCATGTAATTGATGCTTCTGAGCTTTACAAAGCCATGAGAATGATTACACTGTTGCATTCTCGATTTAGTTTGAAATGTGGTTCAGAAATATTTTGGACTAAATTGTATGGATTAAATTATACATTGTGGCATCAATAAAGGCAATTTAGTTGGAGCATCACATCAGCTATACAGTGTGTCTGAGCAGGCACATGATCGCTCTGAAAAACGGAAAGCCATTTTCGATAAATGCTTTCAATCAGGCTACAAGAGCCAGGTACAAGCTGACAAACCTCAACCGCTGCAGTTGATTTCTGTCAGTCAGAGTGGATGGTGATTTCCTGTGGCTCAATCTTGTTTCTGGTGACTTTTGTGCTCTTCTACTACATGCCCTGTAGGCCAAAATAAAGCTGTGGAGCAAATAAAGTGAATAATGGCTGGCAGTTACGATGTTAAACAGACCAAACATCTGGTGAGAATAATCTACCAGCTCACCAGTCACGTACTTATAAATCGCACTGATGAAGTTTTTCCACCACCTGTTTTTTTTAGCAAAATATTATGCCTCCTCTCTAATATTGTGACTCAATTGTTACCAGATCAGAGAAACATTAAATGTCTTAACACAATAGTTCAGCCAAAATGAGAAAGCAAGAGGTATTTTAGCCAGTTAAAAATGTTTTAAAGGGTTAGTTTAATCGGAAATGAGGCCATCATTCACCTCCCCCAGAGCCATGTGAGGCACTTTTTATTATGAATGGATGCACTTTACTGGACTTGTTTTGGACTGATGAAGAGAAACACCCGCTCATTGCATTATAAAGCTTAAAGGAGCAGAACAATTTTTAATATAACTCCAATTGCACTCGTCTGAAAGACGAAAGCCATATACACCTAGGATGCCTTGAGGGTGAGTAAAAAATGGGCTAATTTTCATTTTTTTGTGTGAACTAACCTTTTAAGTGATCAACTTGAGAAGAGTTACGTGTGGATTATTGTGATGTTTTTATCAGCTCTTTGAACCCACATTCTGACGGCACTCATTCACTATAGAGGATCCTTTTGTGAGCAAATGATGTAATGCCATATTCTCCAAATCTGTTCCGATAAAGAAAAACTCATCTACATCTTGGATGGCCTGAGGGTGAGTATTTTTGGGTGAACTATTCCTTTGAGTCACAATGACAGCATCACTTTTCATGATGGCAAATAAAGAGGTTCTTACTTTAGGGTTGTGTAGCTAAGTGCGTTTTGAGTGCAAGATGTGCTTGTAGCTTCCCATGGCATGAAAGTAGCTTTTAATCAGCAGCATTGTAAAGTCTTTCACTGATATGATGATACATCACTGGAGGCTATTCAAAAACCCGAGCTCATTAAAATGATATGGCTGCAGTTTGATTGGTCTGTTGGTCTCTCTGAGATGCCGAGGCGGCAAACAGCCTGAAAGCGCTTGGCTAAGAAATCCACATCTTCAACACGTTCATGCCCTCTGGCAATGTTCACAGTGTTTTCCCATTAGTGTATACGTCTCGATAAATGAAGAACTGGGCCCTTACATATCATCTAAACAACTCTGACTGCTCAGCACTCATAGACGATCTTTGTTTAATCTATGTGGGAAGCATGCTACGATATTTCAAACACCAGCTGACAGAGCAGATGTGTCTGTCGTAGACACAAAGCGGATGTTCATTCTCGGAATGCGTTACTGGTTTCCATGAACAGTGACTGTCAGGAAAAAACAAACAACAACAAAAAAAAGTTGTACTCTAAAGTTGATTACCGTTCAAAATGACTTCAAATATACAATACCATAAATCTATACTACTCTGTCCAAGATAATGGACCATATAAAAGATGAATAAATATTTATTGTATTTCTAAATCTACTATAGAATAAAAAGATAGTTTACCCAAAAATGTAAATTCTGTCATTAATTACTCACCCTCACGTCGTTCCAAACTAGTAAGATCTTTGTTCATCTTCAGAACGCAAATTAAGATATTTTTAAATGAAATCTGAGAGCTTTCTGACCGTGCATAGACGGCAACGAACTGACACATTCAAGGCCCAGAAGCCTTTAGATTTAAACAAAAATATAATTAATCTTAATTTGTGTTCCAAAGATGAACGAAAGTCTTACAGGTTTGTAACGGCACAAGGGTGAGTAATTCATGAAAGGATTTCATTTTTGGGTGAACTATCGCTTTAAGTCCTCACTATAATATAGGAAAACTGGATTTAATGATTTAGATATTATACAGCAGAGTTTAATATTGAGAGTTTACACTTCAATATATCAAAAGTTGTTTACTTTAAACTTTTCTCAATTTCTCAATTCACTTAAATTAAATGCTAGCTAAAGGCAAATATAAATTTCAATATTAAAGCAAGCAGAGCAAAAAAAATAAAAAGCTGCCAACAAATATTTAATATCAACCAAAATTGATAAATTAAATACTAAACTTAAAGTAAAAGTATTTCACAGATATCGATAACCGACACAGAGTTGATATACAGTCAAACCATAAATTATTCAGAAAAAAAATTCACAATGCTATTGTAAGAATAAATAAAAGTTATGCATTCAAATAATTAGACATGCTAAAAACTGAATTTGGTAACAATACAATATTTCATATTAATTTTGTTTATCAAAAATGAACATGTCATACTGTTTGATAAACCTTTAATAAATTGATGTTGAATTGTATAAGTTTCCTGATTTTAATTAATTAGACATGCTTTTTTGATTAATAAGATGTTATTTAACCATTAAAAACGAAAACCAGAAAAAATTGAAATGGAAAAAAAAATGAATTTGGAAAAAAATAATTAAACCCAAACATTATTCATACAGTGGACTAGCAGTAAAACTGATTTAAAAAATTAAATAAATAAAATAATAAAATACTGGGACCAAAAATTTGATTTGACACTTTGACCGGACCATGTTTTGTTACATACCTTTCTATTAAAGTTAACTGACATTATCAAGATGAATTTGTTCTGACACAGTTTCACTTTTGAGTTCTTGCCATATTTTATTACCATTTACTATATATAGCGAATAAACTGTGATAAGCGTCTGAATACATTTTGGTTTGACTGTATTATGAATCCATGTCGATGACACTGAATAACATGCCTCTAAACGACATGATTAACAACATGAAATCAGGAATCTTTCCCCTGATATTAAATTGAATAATTAACCACATTTTTTCCTGTGCATTTTTCATGGTTTCTTTGAAGTCTTCACGTTCTAGCTGTGAAAGAGCTGCCTTTAGGCTTGAACACTGGGAACAATGAGACACACTTGACTGCATTTGATATTCATCTCTATTTCAAAAGGATGGAGGAGGATTATGTTGCTCTTGTGGCGAAATCTTCCAAATAGCCACGGTCAATTATATCTTGATCTTAAAATAGATCCTCAAGCTACTGTATTTTTCAATATGTTACTAAGGTCATTTGAGAATGCACACAGCACATACGATCCACCTGGCACCACAGGACAAACATCCTTGGAGAGGCAAAAAAAAAAAAAAAAAAAGTTTATTTTTTCTGACCTAAGGCTGAACTCTTGTGCTGACGTAAGAAAATCATGAATTACGTATGTCTTCAGAGAATACAGATATTGCCTTTATAGGCTCCATACTCTCCATACTAAGATTGCCTAGTGGGAAACGAAGCTTAAAAACAAGTCTAAACTACATTCACAACAGATATCTCGAAAAGCTCTAGCCAGTAACCCCTTATCAACAACAAGCACTCAGTTTTTGTTTTGTCTTGGAGATGATGGAGCAGAAGAGTGATAAAACGGCAGTTGATACAAAGATGTGTTTTATCACGACACAAGAATGTTCAGTTTGCCAACAGTACTAAAAGCAAAAAGATGAAGGGCAATCATTTATGTAAAGCCACAGTTGACGCATAATGTGTCCATGGAAATTCTCATCAGACTTTAGGTTAAATTACAAATTAATATAAAATAGAAAGTGTGCAAAAAAAAAAAGGTACAAAAGCTGTCACTGGGGTGTTAGCTTTGTGAAAGGGACAAATCTTCCTTTTAAGTGCTCATATGTACACTTTAGGTACAATTATGTAGCTTTAAGATATTTATATCCACTATTTAAGAGTACAAAACTATACCTATTAAAATGGTACTGCACCAGTGATAGCTTTTGTGCCTTTTTTTCAAAGAGCGTACAATTCACACACACAATGCATATTTTGTTTTACAAAGGTGATAAGCAGGGCGGAGGAATTTTTTTTTTTTTTTTAGCAATGCTTTTTTTTCCTGTTTACTGCTTAGTTTTACCTTGAGTGCTGCATTTTTAAAACGCTGTCATGTGCAATGGTCAAACTCATCTAACAAAAACTTGCTCTGTTAAACAGTCAAATGACAAACATGAACGAACAAAAAAAACAACTGTTAATGAAAAACAGTTAAACTGACAAACTAAAACTGAATTGTGTGGTCACTTAAAAAAAATAAATCAATAAAATTACAAACCAGGGTTTCCTTCAAAGATCCCTATAGCACGTGAAAACACTCCTTTTATGATGTCTAATCCTCTATGGGCCAATATAAAGGCAGCTGACTGTGTTAATCATAAAAGATAACATCACAGAATGATGTCACTGAGTTGCCACAAGGGGAATATCCAGTATCTAAAGCCTGTTGAAGAATGAATGACCCTTTAACATCAAAAGCTCATTTCATCTCATTTGCATTGCACTCATATGTGTCTCGCAGTGGTTCATACATATTTCACAGAGACATGAAAGACTGATGACTAAACTAAATGTGAAAAACACAGAAAGATGACTACTCTGCAGAGGATAATCGATTTTCTCTAATCACACATTCAGCTGGAGATACATTTCCCTAGACATTGGCCCTTTGGGTAAACAGGCTTGCCATTCTTCACCTCTATATGTAATATTTACAGAGCCTTTGGTAGCCGAGGTGTTCCAAAGATGCAAGTTCCAGGTTTTTAAACTTAATTTGCTTACACTAGTGCATATTTCATCCTATCTTTTTATGGATTTTGCCATTCATGTCTCACTTCCTCCTGTCATTGCCTGCTGGCTCACAGCCAATGTGCTGACAAGCCTTTGGGTGAGTCTGAGCTGGAACCCAAATAGTCCTTCCTCTTTCACTGCTCACTCAATCATCATTTAAAAACAACCGGGATATGCTGTTTAATGAGAACATGCACTGTTCCTTTAGTTTACAAGGCGAGAATCAAGCATGAATGGATAAAAAAAAAAAAAAAAAAAAAAAAACTACAGATTACAGAAATTGTCTCTGACAATGCGGCTACAGACTGAAGTGGTAAGCAGGGATGTATTAATTTTTTTCATATCTCACTCCCTAACTGAACAGGCAGTTGTGGGAGAATTGAAAAGGATTTCTGCAAATCCCCACTGAGACCTTTATCTTAACAAATATTACAGAAAAATCATCTCTGGTGCCAAAGACCTCAGCAAAAATGTTAAATCCTTGGACAAGACAATTCTTCAAAGGTAATCACAGCATGTCAAGAGTTATCACTTCAACAATTGTGGAAAAAACTCCAGTATAACTTAGATGGAAACAAAATTCTATTTTTGCAAAATAAAAAATAAAACAGCAATTTGACCCTTCGCAAAACCCCACCCTCCTTAATAGTTACTGTTGCTATGCTCTGACAACCAATGCTGCTCTCACACTACACATGTTGTCACGCAGTGAAAAATACATTGCAGAACAAAGAGAAAACTGACAACACGGCAAAAGACAAGACAGAGCATTGAACAAGGTCTCAGCTTTAAAATTGTAATTTTTTAAGAACTTCAAAACAGTTTTGTGGCTCTTTAATGTTGTGACAGATCACTGCATTGCCTTATTAGATCAATCAACGTGTAAACCGATCTTTTCCTATTTACTTAAAGCACAAAAAAAACATGAATGAACATCAGAAAGCATTTTATTTCTACTGTGCAAAGACGTCACTACACACAATTTTAAGCCCACCAATTTGATTTGTCTGATTTGTTTGTCGGACAAAATGGAGGATTTAGCATTACGATTGGTCAGATCGTCTGTCAATCAAACTCTTTACGAAGGGAAAAGGATATTCATTGTGAAGCTGAAAAAAAAAAACTGCCAGAAGTAAAAAGGCTAAAGTTGGCCTATAAAATAACCAACTGCACATTCACTTTAATGATGCAAGACTTTAAGATTCTGATGAAACTAATGAGTGGGGTATTACAGATGTGTTTTTTTTATGTTAGAATAAAACATGAAAATGTCTTGAGCTTACCTTGTATTAACCACAGACCTTAATTCAGGCATTTATCCAAAAACACATAAAAATAAAAAAAAAAAAAAATTAAATACACCAAATTTAGGATGACAAAATCAGAAGTATATAAACGCAGACTCATTTCCAGGTTTTAGGATTATTAAAACAGCATTCTATAATGTGCATCCCTAATACTTTGTTATTTGTAATTATAACAGTCATCATTTGAAGTGGATCAAAAAAAGTTCAAAGTTGTGCTAAGACAAGAACGGGTATTGTTTTGGTTTTAGCACAACTTTGAAAGGTTCTGAGCCACTTCAAATGTTGACTACTGTAGATAAAATGTTGAGCCTGATTCAAATCTAGAAACAAATACATAATTTCTAGTTTCTACAAAAACTACAGATTTCTTTCTAAACAAAATCTTCCTCATTCATCAGAAAATGATAAAACTGGCCCTTCTGATGACACAAGGACAAACCTATTATTTATGACTAAAGTCTTTCCCATCCACTCTCACTATTTCAGCTAAAGCCTTTATCAGCATCTGGCAAATACAGAGTGAACTGAGAAAGAGGAATTCCATGGTCATAAACCTTGACCAACGACCTCTGACCACTGCGGTCACTCAGTTATCCATTGTATCCAAAGTTACAGCACAAGGGAGAGGGGTCTCTTTTAAGGTAAAGTGCCTTTTAAATCCTTTATGGACATATATAACCATGTTCCTGTCAAAGGTCAGGTTGTTTAAAAAAAAAAAACATGATTTGTCTGCTCATATCAAAAAGGTAAAAACATTAGGAAGTACTCTAACGCAGTCAGTTTGTAACTAGTTCACGGCTCTGTTTAAAACATAAGGCATTGATTCAATCTCAGGAATTAAACTCTGCTGAATCAACAAGATGACAAAACATAATCTCATGAAATCCGGTTGCCAACTTAAAAGCAGCCAAAAAATATTGAGGTCTTTTGAAGCTCAGCTGGTAGATAAGAGGAAGCAAAACATCCCATGGCAAAGAGCTACAAAAGCATCAAATTTTCAAGGCTATAGATTTTTCTTTTACAGACAGCATCTCAGGGAAGAGATAGAAGCCTTCAAATATTGCCCTTCAAATTTAAAACCCAATTCACCCTCTGGTTAATAAAACGTAACCTCATATCATCATCCAGGACATTCTTCCACACAAAACTGACAGGGATACCAAAACACTACATTTAAGCTATTTGACATTCGTTATATTTAACATTGGTTTTCAGTCTTCCTCAATAGTAGAAGTCAACTGAACAAAGCCCAAAAGTGGGACTTTTATTTTGGCAATGTGTGTGACAATTGTGTGATATCATATTAGAGGGTTTGCACTTGCGTCACGATTGGGTAAGTTAGATGCGCAGCCATATTGGTGATACTCGGATGTAAACAACAACAACTGAATACGTTGTTCTGCTAATTTACATGGTCTAAACTACTGAAAAAAAACTTAGTAACCAGGAAAGGGCACAATATTTTGACAAACTGAAGTTAAAGGTACGTAAGAGCAGTATTAAGTAAAATATTAGTCGAATATTTCACCTACCTGACTGGAATAAGAACAAGCACGAATGTTGTCAAGATTCTTGCCCTGGAAATCCTGGTTTAGTTTGACCAACCACAAATGCCGTTTATTCCTCAGGCAGTTTTTGAAATCTTTTCCTTTATTTGTTATAACTTTTGGCAGTCTATAGAACTGCCAATAGAGTGTTTTTCCCAGTCGAACAATTAGTACAGCCCAAAACATAACAATTGACCATTTTCAGCAGCAATAATCAGCAAAATATGCAAGTTTCGTTCGGTTCAGTGGCACTGTTTACATTCAGTGCTGCCAATATGGCCGATTGATGACATGTCGTGAAAACCCTCTATAGATCAGTTTTATTTCTGCCACCCTGTTTTGTAATACATTATCATCAGAAACTGCTGAACATCTCCACCTTATCAGAAAATGAGAAATTTCCACAGTTTCCAGTCACCAAAAAACAAGGGCCCCTGCTTTTCTTTTATTTCTCGTGATAGTTTCATCTGTATGACACTCATCAGACCCAAATGACTTATTTTCCTCGGGTATCAAAGGGAGAAACAAAGAAAAAAGGAAGACACACACAGCTTTGTGAGAGCTGACCGAATCTGTCATGCACTTTGGTTCATCCTGATGTTAACAAGCTTTGATTTGAACAAGTGACTGAAAGCAGTTCGGCCCTATCCCAACACCACCACTGTAATCCTGCCAACAGGGGCAGAACAATCAGCATGTCAATAATTGTGTTGTGGAGCAGATATCAGATCAAACGCATTTCTCAGTGGAGATAAAAGCTCCCTGTTTTCCTATCCCGTCCGCATCTGAGGCCAGCCGCCGCTCCAAAAAGCAATCCGATAGAGAAAATATTCTGAATCTGACCCTTGCATAACCGAGGTACTAGAATCCGTGATGAGCATCTGTGCAACCCCATCACCATCCCGGGGCTGTCGTCCATCCACCCTCGCTGGTTGCAGAAACTCATTTCCTCGCTGAGACACGATCTTTGACATCTGTTTAAAATCTATTGCGTAACTAGCACAGTTCTCGCAGGAAAGGACAAGGCAAAGGTCAGGTCAATTTAAACTATTCAATAAAATGAATTCATGGTGTAAACCCCGATATAAAGAAACACAAGCTGCAGCAAACAGCAGCATCGATGTCTCATTCAATGTAGAGGGGAATTCAACATGAAGTGCCCTGAGCTAGATGAAGGAGCGCTAACCAGCTGTTCAGCCACTTGCTTATGCTACACTACATGAAGCTTAAAAAAAATTGGACTCACAAGCAGCCGTCTTTATACATTATGAGGTTAAATGATAAAAGCGGCAATAAACCGGTAGAGAAACTAGTAGTTAAGCAGCAAAGTCTTTGAAGTCCAGTATATCACCATTCCGGCCATGCATACAGAACACAACGTTTCAGGAGAATAATAACTTGTGAACAACGCTACACTACAAACAATAGCATTACATACATTCACAATGCCATAAGGGAGCAATTCCCAAATGTGCCATGGTCCATTCACCTCATTGTGCCTTGATCACAATATCAAATGCACTCACAATAGAAAATGAGTTGGCTGACTGCGTCTGATGGACAGCTATGGAAACAAAGCACGAAACACAACAAAACCTCAAGACAGTACGTGTCATTTATTATAAAGGGAAGTACACGAGCTGAATATTTGCCTGTGAGCTAAGAAGTTTGCTAAGGCAAACTTCCTTACAGACTGATGGTACATTACTAAAAAGTGTTATTTCATGGAACACCACCCTCACTCAAAACTGAGTGCAATATGTACACACTGTCAAGTAATGATTAATGAGATACAGCGTATAGAGATTAAATGTTACTGTAAATGCAAATTTGTTGTCTTTTTTGGAAGATTAAGGTTCTTTATATGACAGTCAGCTGCAGTTCATAAATTTTGGTGGTGTTACAACAGTGCTGATATACAATACAGCCCATCTGCACTGGGACTTTTTTTAGTGTTTGTATTATCCCATCACATAAATGCACACACTTCTTAAATTTTCAATGTGTAAATAAGCCATTTCCTGTTACTTATGATTTATTAGCAAATTTGGGGTTTGCACTTATGTCACGGTTTGGTCAAGTACCCAGATGCATGGTCATATTGGAGATACTCAGATGTAAATAACAGCATAGATTGCACATATGTACTACTGGACACATTTTTCTGCTAATTTATACTGTTTAAACCATGGAAAAAACATGTGGAAGCTGCTAAATCATATAGAGAAGAACTTGGTAAGTGGGAAAGGGCAAAATATTTTGACAAACTAAAGTTAATAGGTGGTATAGATATGTACAAGCAGTATTAATTAAGACATTTCACCTACCTGACCGGAAGTGATAAGAACAAACACAAATGTTGTCAAGATTCTTGCCCTGGAAATTCTGGTTCAGTGCAGCCAACCACAAACACCGCCTTTCCTCAGACAGTCTTTTGCACTCTTGTCCTTTGATTTTGTTAGAACTCTTGGCACTTTTGGCATGTTTTTTCCGGTCCGACTGATTGATACAGCCCAAAACATGACCATAATTGACCATTTTCAGCAGCAGTAATCAGCCAAATATGCGAGTTTTGTTCGGTTCAGTGGCATTGTTTAAGTTATATGCCACCAATATAGCCGATCGAGTTATGAAAGTGCTCTAGCTAGAAAAATAACAGTAAATAGTAAAACTGTTACATTATATTGTCATTGAGCCCTTAAAACAATTGGAAGCAACTGAGACCAAAATCTTGTACATTCTACTAACTGTATTGAATATCACGCTGCTTCAAATATGCTTAATGATGACTAAACTCATTATTAAGACTAACTCTATAGATCTCGTAATTCAGTAAATTTATAAAAGACGCAAATTTTAATAAAGATAAAACTTTTTGATCGTAAATGATTCGATGACTCATAACAAACGCAAACATATTGTGTCGCCACCTACTGGCGTAACGACGTAAACTGCAGAAAGCGTCACACTGACAGATTCTGAACAAATCTTTCAGTGGACATAATCAAAAAATTCGAGTCACTGAGAACAATTATAGTCATTTTCACGAATAAAAAGTCCCAGACCAAATATATGCACTGAAATTTGATAAACTAAAGATAAATAACTCATGTATTAATCGTAGTTTTAGCACTACATTGTAATATTCATCACTGAAACTGCTCGTGTTTGTACAACCAGTTAACGTCCCTCTCGCTCCGAAGAAAACCGGCGTATCAAAGCTTTTAAAAACGACTTCGGAATAAACGCGGCTTTTAGAAACACGCGTAACATTACGGGCTTTGAATTCAGTGAAAACAAACGCGGTTATTTGATAGTCTCGCAGTGAAATCACCGCACGGAACGATAACACTATCTTTGTGAGTCCACTCAACAGACTTTGGCTATTTAAACGTTTGGGCTTCTCTCGCCGTGATGACGGTTTTTCCTCATTCATCCGCAAACGAAATATTTCGACACAATCACACAGAACAACTTATAATAGCAGCGAAACCAGCAGCATGCAACATGAAGCAAAGAGAAAAACCTACCTTTCGACTCAGCGTTGTCCCCGAATAGAAATAATATGCTATGCCTAGAACCCAAAGCACAGCGAAACATAATAATATCCTAGATTTCCTGCGCATTGCTGTGATTTTGGATGGGAGAATACAGTGGCTGACTCGGGGTTTGTGCCGTGAAAAGCCACTGACGTCCACGTTCTGCGTCTCGCTGTGGCTACAGCGCTCAACTAACACGAAATCACCAGCAGCAGCGGTTGGATAGAAGAAGAAGCAGGAAACAGCCAGCATCACCGGGTTAGAGGGGAAAGGGTAACCGACTTTAATCCAATCACGCTCCGCAGAGACGAGGACGGAGGAGGGGTGGGGGTGGAGACATCCATCGTTAGCCTGTACCTCAAGATGTGCCGAGGAATCATTGTTTGCTTCATTCCTGGTTTCTGACAAACACATTTTGTTATAGACAGAGTTATGCTCTTCTCACGGAAATCATATGAAAATATGCTCACTTTATGCTAATGTACACATTTGTGTAACCTTATGTGACTGCACACAGACTGCACAATATATTTTGCCCGGCTGTTCACTAATGACTAATTTATTAAATTTAGCAAATGGTTTTGAATTTTTTACTTAGTAAGTAATTAATTAGCAGAAATGCATCTAATGAAACTTTGAACAGTTTAGTAAATCTTATAAAAGTTTATGTGTCAGCGGTGATGCAGTGATGTTTTCCTGGCCCCATGACTGTATATTGTGCCGCATCTTCAACAAAATGTAAAGTTATTTTGTATATTTTCATTGAAAAAAAAAAATAATAAATTATATTATATTATATAAAAAAAAAGGTAATTAAAAGACTTCATATTTGAAATATTTATCTCTTGTGTGATGCAGGGTTATGCATTAGGCTACATAAAAATTCATTACTTTGAAATGTGTTAAATGCAATAAAATAAAATAATAAATACTAAAATAACTAAAACTTAAATAAAATTGAAAAACTATACACACATATTATACAAGAAATACAATAATACAATTGACAAAAATATTAAATCTAAAAATATTAAATAAAAAAATATATAAGTATTATTCAAAAATAATAATAAAAACTAATTGTATCCCAATGATAGTAAAACAACACTGCTTCTGACAGCTGTCTTTGAATTACAAAGACAATTATCATCAAATTTTTGGGTGAACTATTACTTTACACAAATGATTAAAAACACTAAAAAAGTGCAACATTAAATTCTCATTGACGGCACCCATTCACTGCAAAGGATCCACAGGCGAGCAAATTTCTCAATTGATGCTACATTTCTCTAAATCTGATCAAATAAAGAAACAATCTCAGCTGATGGACTGAGCAAATTTTCATTTTCTATTACTTTTAAAAAAATATTTTTAAAAAATTGCAACATTAAATTCTCATTCTAATGGCACATATTCACTGAAGAGGATCCATCGGTGTACAAGTGATGTTAAATTTCTCTAAGTCTTCTCCAGTGAATAAACAATCTCATCTGATGGGCTGTGGTGGGTGAGTACATTTTCAGTTTTCATTTTTGGGTAAACTATTCCTCTAAGATTATGTTGATGTAACTAAATGTAAATCATTTTAAGATTTATTTACCTTTTACCCCTTTAGTACGGTCCGGTGTGTCAGCACCATTGCTCAACTCAAGTGTGATGCTAAATAAAAGGTTCAGAAGTTTGGGAGGTGGGGGGTTTCTACTGGAATGAAATCAGTTTTACACTTCTCTGCTGGAATCTCAATGAGATTTAAATATTTGAAAGAGACCTTCGGAGATTTCAAGATGAGCCGCGCCGGTCCCTGCAATAACTGTCTGATGACTGCTTTTAGACGGTCGATAGTGACATTCATTTATTCATCAGAATGGGTCCACTGGGTGTCTTTTAAAACCTGTGGAAAAAAGCCAACTAATGTATAGATAAAAATGCTTTAAATTATCAATAGCCTACTGTGATGAATAATGTAAGCTACAGTTAGCCAAACCAGATTCTTCAGTTTTAAATAACTCATTAAAATTTGACCTGAAATCCAAAATGTTTTTGAGCCATCTAATAATTTGAATAAAGGACCAGGCTTATTTAGAAACGCTGCTGCACTTCCAAGGAAACACTTGAATGACCTACTTTTCATATGGTGACAAGCACTGCAGACTGGATCTTTATGTACACACAGCGTTGCAGTTAAAAATTTGGGCTGGCAAGTGACACCCTGTTCAATTCCTTGTCAACTTGAGCAAAGCACTTATCTCCAGATTGCTCTAGGACAGCTGTTGATGTTGTAAGTGTGCTGTACAATAATTAGAATTGAGTGTCTTTGAAATAACAAACAGACAGATTACATCATGATGTGCCAAGACACAGAACACTTAAATACAATAACATATTAAGGTAAATGGCTTAGGTTATTTATTTATTTATTTACAAATGACACCAATATATAGGTTATATAAGTGTACAAAAATGTTTTTTTTAAAGAAGTCTCTTCTGCTCACCAAGCATTTATTTGATCCAAAATACAGCAAAAGTAATAACTGTTTTCCATTTGAATATATTTTAAAATGTAATTTATTCCTGTGATCAAAACTAAATGTTCAGCAATAATACTCCAGTCTTCAGTGTCACATGATTCTTCAGAAATAATTCTAATATGCTGATTTGCTTTAAATTGATCAAAAGTGATGCTGTTCTTCTGAACTTTCTATTCATCAAAAAAAATAGAATATTAGAATGATTTCTGGAGTAATGATGCTAAAAATTCAGCTTTAAAACCACAGGAATAAATTACATTTTAAAATATATTCAAATATAAAAGTTATTTTAAATAGTAAAAATATTTATATATTAATGTTTTGCTGTACTTTGAATCAAATAAATGCAGGCTTGGTGAGCAGAAGAGACTTATTTAAAAAAACATAAAAGCCTTACTGTTCAAAAACTATTGACTGGTGGTGTATATCTAAAATGTGAAATAACCTTTACCTTTTAAGGATAAAATTTAAATATCAAGATTTTCAAATGCCATCTAGGAACAACAACAGAGTAAAATGTCCCCAGACAACAAGTTAAAGAATGTCCAAATCCTATTTTAAGATTTAAGCCATTTTCTGTATCACAATAAACTAAATTACCATGATTTTATGTGATCCATTCCTTCACAATGTACTGTAAGTCTGTCAGTCTCACTTCTTAACAGAAAAAATATCTCGAATGACCTGTCCAGTATTCTGGCACTCTTCAAATTCTAGCAAAAACCAACACAAGCTTCCAGAATGTCATTAAACATCATCATTATTATTCTGTAACTGTGTGGTTGTGCATTTCCTGCTCATAAACTTGGCATCTAAAACCTCTTTACCGTTGGAACATTTGGCTCACAGCCTACAATTGAAGATTGCTTGTCATTTCCTATGGCATCCATATTTTGTAAAAGGTCTGTAATGCTTTATTGCTCCCCCACCCTTCCACTCATTTCAGTCCCCCTGAATCAGTTGTAAGGATTTCCTCTAGATTAGAAGATCCCTTGAGAAAGCTTGGAGAAACAAGAATGAAAGGTGAGGCTATGCTTAAACTGCCATATTTAGACTGGGAGTGTGATTATAATTCTGACCTACTGTTTTGTCATGCTGGTGGTGACAAAAATATGTTTTATTCTCTCATGAATATCCCTCTGCATAAACGACCAGTGACAGATTTTCAGTGTACAGTCATGTCAAGATCAAAAACCAATACAATAAACTGTTTTCTGTTTTGAGATACAGCCAGGAGTGTATTATAAAAACGTCCAGGGAGTTTATGGAAAATAAAGATCTCCTAGTGGCTATAAAAGGTCAACATGTTTTTATGAAAGCTCCATCTCCATAGGGAAATAACAGCATTCTCAAAATTGGCTGCTGTACTTTATAACAACATGAAGTCAATGACCACCCTTAACCTTGATTGAAAAAACAATAACATTCGAAAGCAATTTGATTCCAAAAGACAACCCGTCATATTTATAACGGCGCACGTTTTCAAACATGTCAACACTGAGCGATTCAATCTCAGATATAAGGCCAGCTGACTGTTATGACAATAAGCGTACAGCCATGCGTGAAATATGGTAGAACGTAAGAAATAACATTGGAACTCCATAATAAACACACACTGACGCATGTTGTTATAACCTTTGATATATGTGCGATTTTAATTGTTATACAGAATTTCAGACAGAAATCCATGCTCTGTTAGTGTGAACACGATCGTTTCCATCTTATACCAGTTATTTTTATGACCTGTCTGTATATGTGTACTGTGGGCAAACTGTCTTTTTTCCTTCTACATTCAGTGGTTTGTTGAATCTAAGGCCCTACATTTGAGCATTCACCAGGGCTAATGAGGCGAATCTGTTTTTCAACAGACTTGGCCGTCGTCCACTGGTCTGATCGTCCCTGCCAGCTCCCGGGTGCCGGCTGGGATGCTTTCTGCCCCGTTCTATTCCTTTGCTTACATGCAAGACCCCCTACAGACACCAATTCTAGGGTACCTGTCATTACCTGACTTCGATAAACAAAGGAAATTAAAAGTGGGGAAACTTCATGCAGGAATGGCTACAGAGCTTCTGTGAATCTGATGAGGGTGGTGCAACTCTTGTAAACCAATGAAAGCCAACAAACCCCCAAAAGCAGTGGTTCCCAGCCATGCCATCTTTGTCTGACACACCCATTTCTGGAGTGGTGTGTTTAAAACATGCAAAATGTGCAGTGTTGCACGTGCTCTAGCAACATGGTTCTGAACCACTGCCCTATAGGACTATGGAGCAGTTGTGAAACAGCTCCACCATCAGTTTATCCCCCAGACACACATCTATAAGTTCCACAGAGCACAACAAGTGGCACTTAAGAAAATCAGAACACCACAGTCAAGAACTTGTTCCTGGATCCCTCTTCTCTAGGATACACTCTTAAAAATAATGTTTTTTTTTATTGGCATTGATGGTTCCATGAAGAACTTTGAACATTCATGGAACCTTTCAAATGCAGAAAAGGGTCTTTATAGTGGCAAAAGGTTCTTTAGATTTTCAAAATGCTCTTTAAAATGTTTTCTTTTTTTAGCAACTGTTCAAAAAATGCTTTTTCTATGGCATCACTGCAAAACCTTTATATTTAAGAGTGTAGTGTGACTGACATGCTTGTGAGCAATACTAAAGCACAACTAATGATAAACCACTTGAGGGATTTCCTTTTTGAAGAGCCTCAAGTGCTTCAGTATGTGTAACAAGTTTCTTGAAAATACTATTATCCATCAGATAATGGTCCCAGAGGGCCAACGTTCTGCAGATGTTAGCTTCAACCTGCTCCAACACACTTTCCAATAAGTTTCTATTGAGTTAGGCCTTGTCCACACACACACACACACACACACACACACACACACACACACACACACACAAAGTGTTTTTACAACACGACGTCAATGGGCCATAACAGGACAATATTTAGCTGATTACTGCTGCTGAAAATCAAGTCAATTATTGTCATGTTTTGGGCTGTGCTAATCGGTTAGACCGGAAAAAAAACATTTGGAGCACTATAGACTGCCAAAAGTTATAACAAATCAAGGATGAGAGTGCACAAAACTGAGGAACAAAAGGCTGTTGTGGTTGTCCAAACTGAACCAGGATTTCCAGGGCAAGAAACATTTGTGTTTGTTCTTATAATTTCCGGCCAGGTAGGTGAAATATTAGGCTATCCATGCTGGTGTTGGTATCCGAGTATCGCCAATATGGCCACGTATCTGGGTAACTGACCAAATTCGTGATGCAAGTGCAAACCCTCTACACTGTAAATAACTATTTGAGTTAACTTAAAATAATTTGTAACCAGACTGCCTTAAAAACTTTAGTCAACTTGAAATGTTAAGTTGTACTAAGGGTGCTTTCACACCTGCCTTATTTCGCTTGGTTGAATCGCACTAGAGTTCGTCGTCCCTCTTGGTGCGGTTAGTTTAGGCACGTGAGAATGCAGCAATCGCACTCGGGTGCGCACCAAAAGCGGACCAAACAAGCGTACCGAGACCTCCTTGAAGAGGTGGTCTCGGCACGCTTTCGAACGTGGAGCGGTTCGTTTGTAGTAAGAATGCGATGCGATCCGATCCAACGGACCAACGAACCAGGCTACATCACAATGTATAAGAAGTTATTACATGCGTTGTAGTGTGGGCTGTGAACACATAGGCTTTTGAAAAACGATAACGCATGTTTAGTCATGTGACACATACTGTTACAATAGATATGTTCATACCCGTAGAGGGTACCCTGATGCACAGCCATATTGCCGATACTTGGATGTAAACAGCATGGATTGCAGAGTTCATGTACTACTGAATATGTTGTTCTGCTAATTTATGTCGTCTAAACCACACACAAAAATACGTGTGGAAACTAAGTCACATAGAGAAGGACTTAGTAAGCAGGAAAGGGCGCATTTTTTTTTTTTACAAACTAAAGTTATTAGGTGGTAAAGTTTTAATTAAGATATTAGCCTAATATTTCACCTACCTGACAGGAAATGATAAAAACAAACATGAATGTTGTCAAGATTCTTGCCCTGGAAATTGTAGTTCAGTTTGGCCAACCACAAAGCATAGAGAGTTTTTTGCACTCTTCTCCTTGATTTGTTATAACTTTCGGCATTCTATAGTACTCCAGTTGTTTTTCCCAGTCCAACCGATTAGTACAGCCCAAAACATGACAATAACTGACCATTTTCAGCAACAATAATCAGCAAAATATGCAAGTTTCATTGTGTTCAAGAGGCATTGTTTACTTTCAGTGCCACCAGTATGGCCAGTTTATGATGCGTCGTGAAACACTCTATAGGCATTTCCACTTTAATGTAGTAAATTTATCTCTCACACGTTTCCTGCACCGTTCCGCAAAATCACATCTATTGTCTTCAACAGAGCAAACATCTACTTCCTAGTAGCATGGATCCAGTAACACAAGCAACCAATGCCTTTTCATTTGTACAGTGCGTGCTGAACATTTTGTTGTATTGTAATGGCATTGTGTTTATATAGTTGTACATTTATTCAGTCTGCATCTGAGGTTGTTCCTGTTTTGCATCTAAATTCACTTCAATGAGAACCTCAGGAACACAATGTTATTGTACACAGCAGAACAGCTTTAAAAAAGTAGAGGCACGCCAGGGTAGTTGGTGTGACAGCTCTATAAATGTTTAACACCATTTTTACAATATAGGTCTAATGGGATGCATTTTTAATTGGTTATTTGTCATCCAGGACACACTTTCACAGTACACTAATTTTGTAGAGTCCACCTGGAGCAACTTCAGGTTAATTGGTTTACTCAGAAGCACAATCCTGAGATGGGATTCCTCTAACTTTAGCTGATGAATCACACAGTTTCAGGACTTAAGGTTGTCAATTCAGATAAGCTACTGTAGCTTTTATTTAATAGGGTTTGCCTGAGGACATAAGTACAGGCTACTATTCTTTTAAGAAAAAACATCCTGTTTGTCAAATACAAAAAGTGAGGAAGTACAAAATATATGGCCACTACAAAGTTTTTTTGGAAATTGTCATTTACTCACCCTCATGCTGTTCAAAACCTGTCTGACTTTATTTTTCTGCAGAACACCTTCTGATTTCCATTGTATGGACAACAAATGTATCTAAATATTTTCTATTGTTGTTTGGAACAACAGGAAGGTAAGTAAATGATGACAATTTTCATTTTTGGGTGAACTATCATACAATGCTGAAAATTTCTAGAGACATACTTAACAATAACAGATTAATTAGAAGTAAACATTACAAATCACACAATAAATTCAAGGCAGAGGATGGCATTTTTAGACTGTGTACTTTTCTTCCCCTTGCCTTTGAGATTTGTGATAGTGTGTGTAACTGTTGTACAGTTCACCGAACACTTCCTTGACACCCATTTGAAGACTTGTGTTCAGAAACTTAATGTCTTGTTCAACACAGTGGTCCAGAATACAGTATATGCCCTCTGTTAGATGTGCTTTAATTTCTGGCTGAAGCGTCACCTAGGAAATAAGAACGAAACTCATAGTGAGGTTATACAATGACAACAATTATCTGCAATGTGATTGTTTAGTGCAGTAACATGACTCTCAGGCCAGTTAGAGGTCAATCGCATTTCACACTTCAAGCTGACAAAAACAACTGGCTCTCAAATCACATTGGACAATGTGTTTCTCCTTCAATTTAAAGTTACGCAACCTCTGGTCTATTGTGAAGAGTGCAGGACATCGGATAAGTCCCAGTGCATCAAGTCTCAAGGTATAATTGTGTGGTTTAATATTTGATTCTTCTAAAAAATTCTAGCTAATATTGTCAGGTGGTTCACGAAAGCAGAAAAGACAATTTCAGAAAGCATTTGAGTAGAAATTGGCATGGGCTTGTGACAGGTAAAAACTGATAATGATTAGTGTCTCACCTTCTGCAGTTCACTGACGTATTGTGCAACAATGAATGAGGACAGGACTGTGAAATCTTCAGCAGCACTGGCAATATGAGTGTACATCCTCTCCACCAGCATGGCACACTTCAGAAGACTCTCTTTGTCTTTCTCAGAAGCTAAAAAAAGAGAGATCGCAAAGTAATTGTAATATTTTAATTAGAACTGTTAACGCATTTGATTAATTATCCTTAATGCGGTTGGTGCATTTAATTAAAATCTAATAATTAACTCTAATTCAAAAAAACTTGCCATGACCTCTATAAGACACGTATGTAAACCTTTGGATGGGTGTGAAATGTCATGACACATTTTAAAAATTTTATATTTATTTCGATTTAATATGTTTAATATTTCAAATTACTTACAGTGACTAATGGAAAAATAAAAAGGTTTGAAAAATCACTCACAAAAATACTATTTTGTATAAGAATTTTCTTATGCTCACTAAGGCTATATTTATTTGATCAAAACTACAATCTAATAGTAATATTGTGAAATAGTATTACAATTTAAAATAACGTTTTTGTATTTGAATGACATGATCCTTCAGAAATCATTCTAATGTGCTTATATGGTGCTCGAGAAAGATTTCTTATGATTATTAATGTTAAAAACGGTTGTCCTGCATAATGTTTTGTAGAAACCATGACACATTTTTTTCTGGATCCTATGTTGAACAGGAAGTTCAAAAGAACAGCGTTTATTTGAAACACATTTCTTTGCGTATGTGACAATGTAAAGAACTTAACTGTGATTTCTGTTCAACTTAATGCATCTTAAAAAAAAAATAAAGATCTTGGTGTACGGTCAAAAGTGTTTTATGCTTTTTAAAGAAGTCTCTTTTGCTCACTAAGCCTGGATTTATTTGATCCGAAGTATAGCAAAAACAGTGAAATTTTGAAATATTTTTACTATTTAAAATAAGTTTTTTCTATTTGAATATATTTTAAAATGTAATTTATTCCTCTGATTTCAAAGCGGAATTTACTTTTGATTTAGCATCATTACTCCAGTCACATGATCCTTCAGAAATAATTGTAATATTCTGGTTTGCTGCTCAAAAAACATTTATTATTATTATTAGGTTGAAAGCAGCTGAGTAGAATTTTTCAGGTTTCTTTGATGAATAGAAAGTTCAGAAGAATAGCATTCATCTGAAATAGAAATCTTTTTAACATCATAAATGCCTTCATCACCACTTTTGATCCATTTAAAGCATCCTTGCTAAATAAAGGTACTAATTTCTATAATTTCTTCCAAAAAAAAAATTATACTGACTCCAAGTTTTTGACTGGTATAGTGTATAATGTTACAAACGCTTTTTATTTCAGATAAATGCTGATCTTTGGATCTTGCTATTCATCAAAGAATCCTGAAAAAAAATGTACTAAACGGTTTTAAATATTGATAATAAAAAATAAAATAAAGTTTCCTTAACAGCAAATCAGCATATTAGAATGATTTCTGAAGGATCACGTGTGACACTGAAAAATAATGATGCTGAAAATTTAGCTGTGATCACACTAATAATAAATTACATTTTTAAAATACATTCAAACAGAAATCTATTTATTTTAAATAGTAGGTTAGCAGGCTTGGTGAGCACAAGAGACTTCTTTAAAAAAAAAAAAAAAAACAACATTAAAAATCTTACCGTTCAAAAACTTTTGACTGGTAGTGTACAAAGTGTTGCCAAACCCATTAATTACACTTTCTATTCTCTAATCATTCATTTCAAATACATTTTATGTTAAAATATTATAAATATGAATCCTGGTTAAATCTTTTCAAAGCTACATTATCTGTCAGACAGATCAGAGTGAGCATCAAACTCATGTCTTAAGAAAGCACCATAAGATGATCAATAAGACTGAAATTACCTCACATCTGACTACATTTCAATTCTGACCGAACTTTGATGTCAAATATGAAAGTCTAAGAAATGAATAAAAACTAAATGTACTGATAAAAAAAGGCTTTAAATCCTAAGTCATAAAAAGAATTCTCAATTCAAAAAAGGATATGCCTTCAGTGCTAAAATGTGTTGAGCCTCCAGCTCCAGGATCAAATTCAACCTTCTTTCTTCATGGATTTTTTTTTTCTCCTTCACTTCACTTTGAAATTCAATCCACAGAGCCACAGTCTGCAAGCGTCTGCCTCTGAACACAGCTCAACGATGCGCTTGTCTCATTAGGTGAATCATACCTCAAACAACATCTTTCTGCACAATAAATGAATTCAGTGCAACTTGTAGATGGAAAAGTATCAGGAGACATATGGCTCTATTGATACTCATCAAATTACAAATATTATAACTTGCCAGCATCAGGTGCTTTCCAGTTTCTTTTGTTCACTACAGCCAACAATAAGAGCAGACATGCTCAACAAGTAAGGGCCTTTGAATTCACTGATATTAAATTTGTTTGCTTGGACAGAAGTCTTATGTAAAAGGTTACAACAATGGGATGAATAGAACATTAACAGTCAAGAGAAACTCTACATTGACATTTACACACTAACACCCTCAGTGGGAGAAAAGGTCAATTAAATATGATTTAAGCAACAGAGGGTGAATAAAAATCTCAATATAGTTATTATACACGTATACACACTACTGTTTGGCCAATAAGACTTTTTTAAATCCACATTAATAATGATTAAAAAATGTATTGAGCACCAAATCAGCACATCAGAATGATTTCTGAAGAATCATGTGACACTGCAGACTGGAGTATTGATGCTGAAAATTCAGCTTTGCCATCACAGGAATAAAGTACATTTTAAAATGTATTAAATGTTAAATCATAACAATATTACTTTTACTGTATATGCAAATTCATACTTGGTGAGCGATTTAGCTGTATATAATGTTTAAATATAAACAATATGGGTATTATAGGTGTGCTTACCTCTGTCAGAGTCACCCTGCTGTCTGCCTTCATGCATGACTGATGAAACCAAGCGATAAAAGCAATTCAGGAAGGTGGGAGAAGCCTTCAGCATCACCTGCAAACATTTAAAGCTTTCAAAACCGGCGCACAGCTGAGCTCAGTATAAAATCCATTGGCCTTTATATTTATCCAATAAATGCAAAAAGCACTTGACCCTGAATCATTTAACATTTTAATAAAATACAGATGTATTAGCTGAATCCTAGCAACAGTGTAAGTAAGATAGTAGTGATGGGTGATTTATCACTTTTTATTTGGCCATTTTGTTTCCTGAAAAACATGTCAAGTTGACATGACCATGTAAAGTTTCAAGTATGAGACAAGTATGAGAGTATTAAATGGATACTTAATACCAAACTTGGTTGAACTCTCTATTTAAAAGGATAGTACAGCCAAACATGAAAATTCCATCTAAGCAAACATCTGCTGGTAGCCATTTACTTCCATAGTATTTTTTTCTCATACTATGGAAGTCAGTGGCTACCAGCAACTATCTGGTTATTAACATTCTTCAAAATATCTTCAACAAAAGAAAGAAACTCATACAGCTTTGGAACTATAAGAACGTGGGTAAATGCTAAAAGAATTTTCATTTTTGGGTTATCCAAGATATTCATGTCTTTCTTCAGTCGAAAAGTTTTTTTGAGGAAAACATTGCAGGATTTTTCTCCATATAGTGGACTTCAATGGGGATCAACGGGTACAAATTGCAGTTTCAGTGCAGCTTCAAATATAATAGGAATAAGGATCTTATCTAGCAAAAAGATCGGTCATTTTCTAAAAAAAAATGTATATACTTTTTAACAGCATATGCTTGACTTTACGCATTACATAATCACTTTGGAAAGGTCACACATGCTGAAGGCAGAAGCACCGACCCAGTGTTTACAAAGTGAACGTGCAAAGAAAGTCCTTTAAAAAAAAAAACTAAAAAAGTAAAACAACCTTGTTGAACAATTTCGAAGTTGGAGCGATCGTTTCGTTAAATAAGATACTTATTCCTTAGCTGGGATTGTGTAGAGCCCTTTGTAACTGCACTGAAACTGCAATTTACACCTTCAACCCGCTGATCCCCACTGAAGTCAACTATATGAAGAAAAATCCAGGAATGTTTTCCTCAAAAACCTAAAGTAAATTATCAGGACATTTTTATTTTGGACGTGAACTAATCCTTTAAGACAGATGTTTTGAAATTGTATGTGATTTACAGTGCACACTATTAAAAATAAAGATTATTTTCGGCATCAATGGTTCTATCAGGAACCTTGAACATCCATGGAATCTTTCAAACGCAGAAAAGATTTTTTTATTTGAAAAAAGGTTCTTTAGATTTTTAAAATGTTCTTCAAAATGGTTCTTTTAAGAACAGTTCACTGAAAGGTGAACCCAAAATGGTTCTTCTATGGCAAAAACACCCTTTTGGAACCATTTTAAAGAGTGTAGTGGCAAAAACAACTAAAAAGTTTGACTGAATTTACAAGAATCTGTTACGCGGATGTTTAAATGAGCTTGTTTCTTAAATCTTTGATTCAACATGCAGTGTTTTACTCCTAAAGTGTGCTCTCATTTCACTTAGTAAAGTTCAAACAACATGAGGTCATGCTGAGATGGAACCAAGTCACCTACTTTCCCTGGCAAAGCAACCTGTACATCTTGTGAAATCTTACACAGTAACTACCAGACACCATGAGCTCCTTCCCCTCAGGATTCATGGCAACTTCCCAAACTACATTCTAATTTTCACTCATGTTAAGTGCAAATTAAACACCTCTCCAGGGTACTGTAATATTCACTCCTAACATCAAGCAGCATTAGCCTGTAATACACCTATTTGCACAAACCTATGGAAACATCAGCACTATCCAAAGCATCTGAGAGAACTAATTTACCAATTCAGCTATGTTACATACTTACCATGGCATCCACCATTTTTAAAGTGCACAATAAATGCAAACTGCTATATTTTACATAATAAAAACAGTCAGTCCAAATAATGCTTTTCATCTGAAAAAAAGTCATGTAATGCTGTGTTTACTAACGGGTATATTGCATTCTTTATCCATGCTATGGGATTCATTTTTCTTCTGCCAGACATGGTATGTTCATGAAACAAAAACCTGAAAGCCACATTAATAAAACATATTCCCAAAGCAAGTGCAGATAAACAGATGTCAGAGACCAGTCTTTAAAATACTGATAGCATCTGGCATAGTTTCTACCTCCATGGCCTCTGGCTGATTTGTTAAGTCAATTTAAAACATATAAGGATATAATTCAACTTGAAAGAATACAACAATAAAATGTGTACCTTTTATCAAGTTTAAGCTCTTATCTGTCTTGCCCTACTGTCCCAGGATACTCACCTGAGGGTAGCAGTGGATAATTACAAACAGAGCTTCATGGATGGCCTCAAAAGCAGCATGGTAGCCTTCCATGGAATGACTGTCAAGAGGCACAAACTGCAGTGCACCCAAAACCACAATGACATGGTGTGGGTTGGAGATCATCGCTCTACCCCGCTGGAGCAGGACAGTCAAAGTCTCGAGAGCTGGTAACGTCAGTGTATGGGTCAGAGAAGGGATCTTGCTGGACTCCTTTATAACAAACTAAAATTGAAGAAGAAAAACAAAAGGATACTGCTTAACCATTACTCTACATTAGTCTTCTCAGGGTCACATGATCCTCCAGAAATCATTCTAATAAGCTGATTTGCTTCTCAAGAAAGATTCCCTTCCATATCAATGTTGAAAACAGCTGTGCTGCTTAATATTTGTGTATAAACCATGATAATTTTTTTTTCAGGATGCTTTGATAGATAGATGGTTCAAACGACAGCATTTCTGAAAAAGAAATCTTATATAAAAGCTCTTACAAACCAGGCTGACACTTACCAGAAATCCTGCAGACACCTTAAAACGTAGCACAATATCAGTTCACTTTCTAACAGAATATTTTTCATCTGCAGAGCAAACGATCAGTCGTATAAAATATTAATCACAAAAGTGACGATTACAGAGCTTGTTCTATATTTGTGTACTAGGATAGATGTGTACAGCATAAGGTTAACAAAGCTTCTGGTCGCTGTGGTGAACTCTGCTAGCGGCAGCTCTAGTAAGTCAAGTTCTGACACTGAGAAGAAAAGTGGCGTGATAAAAGTAACCTGACAGGCACACACAGTCCTTCTCTGAGTGAACTCAGTGACATAGACAAGACTTTGAAACCTGACTTTTCCAGGCAGATGAATTTTAATGCTAAATCAAGACAAGAGAGAGTCAGGCCGGTGGGTGAGGTATGTGATATGCTTTACAAAGCTAGCTGCTTGGTGTTTTTCACTGCCAGCCAACTCTCTAGGCACTCTAAAGGAACATTACAGGCTCGATTGAAGCAAAGCTTTGTAGCATTTATTGCATAATGTCCCTCGGTTTTTATTTAAGCAAGAAGTCTAGGAAATCATTTATAAAGGAAGTAAACAGTGCCATGCACCTGGAGGGTTTGAAAGTGAATGTGAGCCTCATATTTTTTGTTAAAGCACTTTTTCCTTGTGTGTTAATTAAACTGTAAAGTTAATAAAATTGATTTTTTTCTTTGTTCTGCATTTTCTTGTTCCTGGGTTTACTGGCTTTGCATGGTCATGGCATATTGATAAGGCAGCATTTCCCTCAATTTGTCTATTAATTGTTACAGTTGAGGTCAAAAGTTTACATACACCTTATAGAGTCTGCAAAATGTTAATTATTTTACCAGAATAAGAGGGATCATACAAAAATCATGATATTTTTTATTTAGTACTGGCCTGAATAAGATTTTTCACATAAAAGACATTTACATATAGTAATTTATATGAATTTATAAAAAGGACCCGAATTTATAAAAATGCTCTGTTAAAAAGCATGTGATTAATCATATGGAAACAAATTAAAAACGGGTACTGAAATACTTACAATGAGAGTAGATATGATTTGTGGAGTGATGAGCCAAAAAGCCTTTGAGCAATGCTCTGGGAACAAACAACAGGCGAGCAGCTTTATAAAAGTTACAGTGGATAGAACCTCCTGTGAAAGAAAAACAAAACAACATATCATCAGTGCACACTAAAAAATATGCTTAGAAACTCATGCTTTGAAAAAGAAAAAGGAATGGATCTTTTCATGTCAAATTCAATTATATATTTCACTTCACAGAATAATGACACAACAAATCTATCAAAACAGATGGCAGACTTTCAAATAAAAGACATTCAATTAAATACGGATGGTAAATCATCAATTTTTTAGCAATGAAATCTTAACAATAGACCTTTATGTTTTAGTAATTTGTCTGAATGATATTCATAGCTTAATTTATGCAACAACAAAGACAGTGTCTATTTCTCAGATTGCATCAAAACCTGCTTAAAATGCAAACAATGAATCTCTGTAATAATTCAATAATAAAACAACTTTCCTAACTCATTATGGATCTAATTGTACATTAATTAAAATGTTTTTGTCTTCTGGCCTGAAATCCTCCACTGGTTTCAGTATTTCTATGAAAGATGGTATGTCATTACTAGGTGATATTTCACTCTAAATCAATTTGAATAATATTTAAGTTTCATAACAAAGAATGCAAATTGCTTTATTATGTGTCCTGTCCGGGTTTTGATGTTTAATAAATTACAACTAGTGTCATTTGCAGAAAAATTGGCACAAGGGAGTTTGTTCTGTTGTTTTTTTATAAATTACGCAGAACAAAATAAAACTATGAAACTGAATAAATGTGGTAAGCTTGTAAACATATGAATGGCATTATACAGATAGTTCGCTAACAAATTAAAATTCTGTCATTAATTATTCACCCCCCATGTCATGTTGTTCCAGACCCGTGAAACCTGTTCATCTTCGGAACACAAATTAGGATCTTTCTGATTTAATCCAAATGTTTTCCTACCCTCCATAGACAGCAAGCATCCTACTACTTTCAAGGCCCAGAAAGGTACAGAGAACACTGACAAAATCGTTCATGTGACATCAGTGGTTCAACCGTAATTTTATGATGCTACAAGAATACTTTTTGTTTCGCAAAGAAACTAAAAATCTTGCTGTTGATGGAGGGTCAGAGAGCTCGCGGATTTCATCAAAAAAGATCTTAATTTGTGCTCTGAATATGAACGAAGGTCTTACAGGTTTGGAACGACATGAGGGTGAGTAATTAATGACAGAATTTTTATTTTTGGGTGAACTATCCCTTTAAGTAATACATTTATTGCACATATTAACTATTACACTGTAATATCTTACAGTGCAGTGGCCTCCTTCAATCTTTGCTGGCACAAGTCCCTCTCTGAGCATCAGCAGTAATAGATGGAACTGCTCTTGAGAACAGCTGGACACCAGCTGATTTAGTAGCTCCTTTACTGGCCCCTCCAGCTCCTTCACGTCTGATAACGACATCCACTTTCCTGATGAAATGATTGACAGAATGTTTACAGAACAGTCAATGGTTTCACAAAAAATTAGGGCATCAATTTACTCAAGCCAATGTTTTGAAAAGTTTTAGGGTACTGTACCTGACAGCAACGCATGGATATTCTGCAAAATCTTAATATGGAGTTGTTCAAGATCTGTCGCTTTGGTCTTTTCCGCTGCCATGTAGAACGCAGAGAGATAGTTAATTGATGAAATGAGGAAGTCCACAGGGCGAGGTGCTGGACTGAGCTCTTTTAATATCTGCTGGAAAAAGCTCCGGTAGAACGCCATGTGAGATATTTTCTTAGGTCTGTCATCCTCAGAGATTGAGGCTCTTGCTAGTTCACTCCTGATCATGACTGTTACCATTTCAACAGAGAAGGACTGGCTCTGTCTACTTCCCTTGTGCATGAGAATGGCTTGTACAGCTGGCTCCATGACAGCAGTGGCCTTCTCTAACAAATGAATCAGAGTCTGATCCAGCTGTTTGTTCTTGCCGAGGCTTGTGATCATTTCTTTGCAAAGCGTGCTTAAAGTTACCAGATGGAGCTGTAGTGAGCAGAAATCTCCTGCGGTGAGGTTACATTCAACCATGAAGGAGGTAAACTTCTCCAGATTGAGACACATGCTGCTCTTCCGGTCGATTATGAGCTGAATTAGGCAGCGAATGAAGTCTTGAACTGACTGAAGGAAAGACAACCAGATCTGGCCATCCAGACCCTTGAAGAGCCCCTTGCTGCTCAGTGAAAAGAGGGATGTCACAATTGCTTCTAAGAGATTACTTCCATGAACAACTTTCAGGATGATCTGAGAGTTTTTAACCACCAGGAGTGAAGCCATAATGCTAAAAAGCTCTTTGAGCAATCCAATAGATGCAGAGAGATCAAACTGAATGCAAGAAGTCAGTGTGAACAAAGTCAGAAAAAGTTCTGAGTAGTCTTCAGGAGACATTGCATTTCCATTCAGGATTCTTGTGACTTTGAGCAGCTTCTGTATTTGTTCTACCTTTGTTTTTGATAGATGTATAGAAGATCTCATTTTAACAGAGTCCAACATCTCCTGTCCAATAGCTTTCAGTCTTTTCATGTTTGTTTCTTCATCTTCATCTCCAACCATTTCCACACAAGGTTTCAAAAACGAAGGACTGATTAAGCGAACGTGCGATGAGCCAAGCTGTCCAAGAAATGCCTTGATGATGCACTTTATCACTGCAGAGAAAAGCTCAGGGAACTCACAAAAAACAGGACTCTCGAGTAATTGCCTGGATATTAAGGAAACAGAGATCCCAGTGTTCTCCAAATTGCTTCCAGAGGCATCCAAACTCTGAAGCAAAGACTTCAATATGCATTCTGCAAAAACAGATGTGTCATTTGGTTCGAGATAAGGGGCAATTAATGGAAGGTTGGAGGTAACAAGAAACCATTGGGCTGCCATGTAAGTGTTGGCATTAACAGTACAAAACTGAAAGTCCCAGATCTGGTTGGTGTCAAGCATCATTGATGATAGTTCTTGCCCGTTTAGAATAAACTTTGCCATTTTTGATGCATCTGATGTTTCAGTAGATGGTTTGAGCAAGTGTATCTTCAGCTTGTGGAGCGCAAGGAGATTCTGTAATAATTTACCAAGTGGACTGTCCATGTGCCTTAATGTCAGGGCTTTGTCCACTAAAGCGCCACTCTGTGAGGCAGCCGGAGATGTGTATTTAGAACAGTGAATCTGGAAGAGCGTATCCACCTCAACCAAAGTATGAGTAAGCAGAAGTGTCACCTCTTGGACTTTCTCCACCCAAGGACCTTTGGTGACAAGGTTCTGCTTTGAAAGGTCTTCAACGACCTTTAACATCTCCATCATAAGACTCTGAGTTTTCTTCACGATTGGCACTGGGGTGCTGTTATCCAGGGTTTTGAAACTGAACAGTACAGCGTAGAGGAGCAAGCTCAAAGAAAACACTTTCAGTGCCAAATCTGATGCTTCATCTTGGATGTAAGGGAGAAGATAGCACTGCATCTTTTTTAAAATGAGCCCACAGATATCAAGATTTTGGCTCGGAGGATTGTCAAGCAAACACTGACTCAGGGTCTTTTGTATCGTTTCGGGCAACAACGGCGGTCTCAATTCATCCGCTGCAGGCCGACACACTACATCAAGCAGCTCTTCTATAAGTTTAGGCAGCTGTCGGAGTTTGGCATAAGTTTGCAAGACGGCAGACACGAGTGCTTCTCTGGCTTTCCTAACACGTACTTCCATGTTGTCTGCATCAACCCACACAGCTGAAAGGAGCTCATCTAAATCTGGCTCCAGGATATGGTGATTCAGTGCAAGCAGAGCTCTGAGACAGCGGTACCAAGCTGGGATGCCCATCTGTGTATTGTTAAATAATAGGCGAGCCAGTTTCCTGTAGAAATTCAATTGCACCTCTCCGTGTTTTATTCGGTCTGCAGCCACATTATAGATATCACCAGCCAAACAGGAGTTCAAGAGGTTCTCCAGAGTGAGTAAAGCAATACCCCAGTTCAATGTACTAATTTTTTCATCAATATCAAGTTCATCTGTGAACCCCAAAGCAGTAATGAGCTTAGCCATGAGGTGGAAGACTACTTGCTTGTTCTCTTCCCCTTTACCAAATGAATCTAAGGCAAATTTAAATAGCAGGGGCAGAGAGTTTGACTTAACGGTGTAAAATAAACCCTCTTCCTCTTCGTTAGCTCCTTGGATGCCAAGTTTGGAAAGAATCATATTGACAGGGCCTTGCAAGCCCTTTCCCACATGGCTCTTTTTGCCCACAGCTTTATCCTCCAAGGGTAAAATCTCTTCCTTATAGGACAGCAAATGTTCAGGGACGAAGAGCGCTGACTGAAGAACCGCGTCCACTTTGTTCCGGATTTCCTTGCTCAGATTCTGACGAATCTTGGCGTCATCCTTCTCAGTCCATACTCTAGTGTTCAGTAAGTGTCTGAGCAGGAGAAGAGGATGAAGAAGGTGTGCTGTTACCTGAGAAAACACTCGGTTGATGTTGGCCTGCTGTTTCTGCACTGTTAGGTAGGTGCTGAGAACAAGAAGGAGAACCTCAAAGACTTTAAGAGAGAGAGGCTCCTCACCTTTCTGCTGCCTGAGCTGCATGCTGGACAAGTCACAGAGGCGACTCAAGAGCTCCGCTAACAACTCATACTTAGCAGTGTAAGTCACAGAAAGCACTGGGGAGGTTAAAATGCCATGGCAACAGCTTAGAATGGTGTGGAAACTGACAGACTTGAGTCCTGAAGAACAGTCCAAAATCCTGTCATTGATAATCTAGAATAAAATAAAACAAATGATGAATGTAGTGTTCATTTTTGCATAGTTTTTGTTTGTTTTTTTGAACAAAATATTCTTGTTTCTTCATGCTATATTTATTCATTTTACATTCATTTAAGCCATCAAAAAGCAAAACATTTTATATTTTAATTTAAACATGTATCAACATTTAACAAAAACAACATTTAAAAATTGTACTTGTTGTAAAATAATGCATTAGAGTACACTATTGTTATACATTATTGTGGATTTTTTGTTTTAGTTCTGCAGTGTCTGTGTTTTAGTGCATTAAGTAACAGTGTGCATTAATAACTTGACCTTCATTTTGACATTAAGTTATTTGAAACAATATTTTTATCAACAGCACATTTTAGATAAAAGTCTTTAATATTCATCAGAATATGCATTGTCTGGGTTAATGTTGACAAAAAAAGAAAACCTTTACTAATATGCAAGTAATATTGATGAAATTAACACAATAGACAAAATTAAAGAGACTTGCAAATGAGAATAATACAAGTAGAAATTAATTATTATTTAAAACAATAGTGGCACTACTATATATATATATATGTATATATATATATATATATATATATATATATATATACACAGTGGTGGCCAAAATTATTAGAACACTAGTATTTTCACCAGATAAAAATGGTTTTAATTCAGTTATCTCTATCTTTTGCTGTAGTGTGTCTGTAGGAAATATAAGTTTACATTTCCAAACATTAATTTTGCCATTAATTGTAATAATCCAGATTTTTGTTTGCACAAGAAGTCTGACAACAGCCAGTGCTCCACACAGAGATCTGATCTCATCATCATCCAATTTGTCTGGAATGACATGAAGAAAGAATAAACTGATACTGTCTAAATCCAGAAGAACTGTGACAACGTCTCCAAGTTGCTTTAAGAGACCTACCTGCAAAGCTACCTGAAAAACCATACACAAGTGCACCTAGGGCAAAAGCTGCTTTAAACACAAAGGATGGTCACAAATGTTGATTTAAAATAGTTAACAAAAGTTAACTGATAAAGAAAATCTATTTATGTCATTATTTTTAACAGCACCCTCATTTTACAGCATTTTTACACAAGTGCCTAAAACTTTTAACAGTGTAGCTTTGCCGGTAGGTTATTGAAACATCTTGGAGAGACGTTGCCACAGTTCTTCTGGATTTAGTCCGTCTCAGTTTGTTCTGTTTCTTCATGTCATTCCAGACAGACTGGATGATGATGAGATCAGATCTCTGTGTGGAGTACTGACTGCTGTCAGTCTCACTGGATTATTACCATTAATTGCAAAAGGAATGTTTGGAAACATAAACTGACATTTCTTACTGAAAGATAGAAATAACTGACATAAAGCCATTTTTTAGCTGGCGAGAATACTAGTGTTCTAATAATTTTGGCCACCACTTTATATATCCAAAAAAAGTGAAACTTTACATTTGAGTCCAAGTGAAACTCTTGCAAACCTAAAGTACTGGTAAATACCTGTGCTAGTGTGAGACGAAGGCTAATGGTTTTTCCCTCACTCAGCACATTATGAAGCTTCCTGCTGTGAAGGATATCATCTAGGTAGGTCCATAAACCCTCCACTACCTCAGAGGGTACATCCACTTTCTTATTGTAAAAACAAGTGAGGGCATGACTTGTCCAGTCAAACAGAACCTTTGATAGGGAAAGAGGCATCAATGTTTGAAAAACATACATTTAAAAATATTACAATAAATTTGCTAGATACATTTACTTAAAAGTAAACTTGTATACTCTCAAAAATATGCAGAATGAAAACAAGTCTATATTTCCAACAGATAAATTACCTGCTCTTTATTAGGAAGAAGGCACTGTGTTGATATCCATGCAAATCGAGCAAGTTTGAGTTTGTCTGGCCAGGGTGTGCGAGGGTTTTTCAGTTTTAGATGGATGCCAGAGTAAATAGCAGCCATATCTAAATATCTTAGTGTCTAAAAGAACAAAAACAGAGATTATCACGCTATGTTTACACATATTTAGACCAATTAAATATGAATAGAAAACTGATATTAGATATTGACAGACAACCAGTTGTACCAATATATTTTTCAACCAATATTCACACTTGACCCAACAGATTTATCTCCGTAAGTGGCACTATTTCTAGCCTATGAAGAATATAACAGGTATTTTATATATAGTTTGTATAAATTACTAAACTTCTGTAATAAGAGCAATGAGGTTGTTTAGGTGCGAAATCTGTAAATTTTCTGTCCATCTCGTTTACGAAACTACGTTATCTAGTACTATTATACTGTAATGACATGAACAAACAAATAAAAAAATAATAATATAAATATGCATACGAATCTGAAAAGAGAGAAACGCGTCAATTTTCCAGTGTCAAAATTTACATAAAAACATGGTAAATTAAACTCTGTTTAAAAATTGTTTTAAACAAACCAGCAGATGTCTGGCAGCCCCTAGCGAATCACATCACGAAACAATATCAGAAAGCGTGATAGATTTTATTGAGTAAAACGGATCAAAATAAAACAAGCGTTATAGTATACAGACATTTTTTATATATTTTTTTACATTAACTTTTAAAATACTCACAATCTCATCACACACGTGTTGTCGCTGTGGAGACTGTAAAGACCTCTAACCTCTTAACTTTCACACCAGACTGTAATAATCGAGATTCGAGACCGAGCACCAACACTTGAGGATGGGATGGCCATGTGAAACTGATTTATTGTATTATAATGATTTCTAGATAACGTTATAAAGATTACTTCTGGAACTGTTATCAGCAATATTTACAATGTCAGCTTGCTAGCATGTAAATATAAATTACCCTGTGACCAAAGTAACCACGACACAGCAAGCTAAACATGATAATGAAAAAAAGTCGAAATGTAAGCCACCCTTAATAGGGGCTGAATAATAAATAAAAATAAACAACACTTGATAAGCCGATACAACACTTGTTTAACAAGTAGACGTTTGATTAAACGTTTTGACTTATCGTGTCTGAGAACGGTTTCGTCAGACATCATAGATATGAATAAGTAGATCCCGCATCAGCTGGGGTATTTTCAGGTCCGCCATATTGAGAAGGTCAAAATCTGTCGGTAAGATGTGTGCAACAGGCAGCATTTTTACAAGATTAGGTTTATCATGAACGCTGACCAATTCTGCATATTGTAGAATATATAATGTCAAAATAATACGGAATATTAATAAAACACCGTCTGTAAAAAATACAGATAATCATAAGCACGGTCTGATTAAGCAATCATACATTATTCTAGCAATCTGAAAACATTCATATTATATGTGCTACTAATTGACACTAAATAGAAGCATAGTTTAACAGTTATTTTTTTCAAAAATACATACACAACATATTAAACAATTTTAACAAATCATTTACTTCTAACAGTGTTGACCTTTCTAAGATGGCGGCGCTGCTGACCAGAACAATGCGACATCTCCGTGTTAATATCTATGACGGAGATCATCCATTGGTGTAGTAGTAATTCGCTTCCTCGAAAGTCAAGGAAATCACCGGGGTCACCTTTTTATTCATATTTTATTTTAAAACACTCCAAATGCTACTTTTCTGTCACTGGGACAATAATTGACTTTGTGCTGAGTAAAAACATACAGATGTCGTGTAACAGGTTTTTGTGACAGGGCGCTGCCGGTGAATGCACTGGGTGTGTGTGAAGATAACGCAAACACAAGGGCTGTAAGTGAAAACTGTCAGGAACAGATAATGCTCAGTAACCGTCGAGCCCGACCTGCGACAAGTCAGTCTTTCTAACTCGAGCCCAGTGTCATGCAGCCAAGAGTGTGTCCACATACTCCAATATTTACAGCACCACTCTTGGTCATATGACTTAATACAGCGTGCATATAATGCTTAGGGGAGACTCGTAGACTTCGTTCTGTCGTCTTTTTCTAAAAATATATGGGACAATGTTGCGAATGACAAGATTTACTATCGGAAAGCTGCAACAGTGTAACATTACCTGCTGTCGGTTAGATACATTTTATCATTTACCTAATCGGACCACAAGAACACCGTGGAAAAGGCAAGTGTGCAAGAATGGATCATATGATGTACTTGTGTTGCCTGTGTATAAGGGAAAGAAAATGTCCTGGCTCTCTTGTCTCAGAACTGGAGGTTTGTTTTTACCCAAGAGTGTGTGGACACACTCCAGACACACGGTTGCTCTCTATAGCACATCTCCGGACTCAAAACAAACCGCAAAGTCTGTGGTAAATCAGGAGAGTAAAGTTAAAACCTCAGAAAACTCCCTACGTGTTCCCTCAGATGATGTCAAGAAGTTGCTGCAGCTGGCTTATCCTCAGCGATGGAGACTGTCAGGCAAGTCAAACTATGCTCATGTTCTGTATTAGTATTATTGAAAGCACTTGGTTGGTTTTAAATGTTTTCTGAGATAAATCCAAATGTACAATGATACATTTATCCATTAATCGCGATTAATCAAATCCAAAATAGGAGTTTGTTTTTACATAATATATGTGGGTGTACTGTGTATATTATGCATATATAAATATTTTTTTAAGTAAATGTAAATGTATAAACACACACACACACACACACACACACACACACACACACATTATGTAAATACAAACTTTTATTTTAGATGTAATTAATCACGATTAATCGTTTGACAGCCCTAGATCGAATAAAGATAGTAGCACTCTATAACAGAGTATAAGTTGCACTATAACTGATAACTTATTACTCTCAAGTGTCAGCATTTTAGTTATTAGAGCTACTGTGTCAATTTTGTGAATATAAAAAAAAGTGAAACTAAAGAAAAAATGCAAATTAAATATCCACTTGTGCAAATGTACCTTTTTGTAAATGTACCTTGCAAATGACCTTCTGACTTTCTTATAGCTGCTGTGGGGTTTTTGGTGATCTCCAGCTCTGTCACCATGTCTGCACCATTTTTTCTGGGAAAAGTGATTGACACCATCTACACTAGCCCAACAGAGGACTTCACCTCCTCCCTTACCTCCCTCTGTCTCATACTAGCAGGGGTCTTCCTCTGTGGTGGTGCTGCAAATGCTGCTCGTGTCTACCTCATGCAAATCTCAGGTGAAGTCTAGATCCAGATCATGTAAAAGAATAAAAATGCTACGTAATGCAGTAGGGACTTCTTTTTGAGTGGAATTTTGTAGTTTATACTACCATTCAAAAGTTTGGGGTCAATAAGATTATTATTTATATCAGGGACACATTAAATCGATCAAAATTTAAAGTTATTTAATAAAATAAATAAAATTGTAATAAAATTATGTCGGAAGGTCCATGTAAGACTGAAGATTGAAAATCTTTGCTATCACAGGATTAAATTCAGTTTTAAAAATATTAAAACACAAACTGTTATTTTAACTGTATTAATACAGTTGAGGTCAAAATTATACATACACCTTGCAGAATCTGCAAAATGTTAATTTGTTTTTACCCATAAGAGGGAGCATACAAATTGCTTGTGATATTTTTTTTTCACTGCCCTGAATAATATATTTCACATAAAAGACATTTACATATAGGCCACAAGAAAAAAATAATAGTTACATTTATAAAAAATTACCCAGTCTTGTTTGTCCTGAACAGCTGCTGCCCGCTGTTCTTCAGGATCTAAAAATCATACAGTCATTGTTGGAAAGGGTTCAAATGCACAAAAATGCTGAAAAAACAAAGAAATTGTTCGGACCTGAAGGATTTTTCTGAAGAACAGCAGGCAGTGTAACTGTTCAGGACAAACAAGTGACATAAGATCAACTATCACTAAAAAACAAACAAATAAAAAAAAACACAGCTGTGGATCATTCAGGTAACAACACAGTATTAAGAATCAAGTGTATGTAACTTTTGAACGGGGTCATTTTTATAAATTCAACTATTATTTTCTCTTGTGGACTATATGTAAATGTGAAATATCTTATTCAGGTCAGTACTAAATAAAAAATAACAAACATTTTGTAAGATCCCTCTTATTTTGGTAAAGTACTAAAAATAATAAACTTTTGACCAACTGTATTTCACAATATTACTGTTTTACTGTATTTTTGCTCAAATAAATGCAGCCTTGGTGAGGTTCACCAAGCTTCTTTCAAAAACAATAAAAAATCTTATCAACCCCAAACTTCTGAATGGTAGTGTACATATATTTATATTTATATTTATATATATATATATATATATATATATATATAAATTCATATATATATAAATATAATTCATTTGTTTTCTAATGCTTAAATCTAGTTTAGTCTTCTCAAATCCATTAATTAGAATCTTTTCACCTGATTCATTGTGTTGACCAGCATGCATTTCTGTGCTTGCTCTCTAATAAGCCTTTCTCAACTTTCACAGGGCAACAGATTGTGCGAAAGTTGCGTGAATCCCTTTTCTCCTCGATTCTGAAGCAGGAGGTGGGATTCTTTGATAAGACCCGAACCGGTGAGCTCATTAACCGTCTTTCGGCAGACACGGCCATCGTCGGGCGCTGCCTCACTGACAACCTGTCTGATGGGCTGCGTTCCCTCGCCCAGGCAGGGGCCGGAGTTGGCATGATGGTGAGATGCGTGTGATAGTTTGACATTTTAGCAGCTAATTCCCTTTACAAATATCACATTTTAACCACATTCTACATTCTGCTTTTATAAAAACACCTGACTCTCATTACTTCCTGATCTGTTGCTAAAAACAGATACAGAAGAATGCATTGATTCTGATGTCGCTGCACTTTGATATTTGATTTCCTTTAATGGTTCCTCATGGAACTGTGAGTTTACAGGATGTCTCATGTTAGATTTATCACTGACTAATATTATTCTTGTAATATTACTTTCTCTTTCTCTTCCTAAGTTATATGTGTCACCTAGTTTGGCAGCTTTTGTGCTGATGGTGGTTCCTCCTATTGCCTGCCTGGCTGTAATTTTTGGTAGATTCTTACGATCCATATCAAGACGCACACAGGATGCATTGGCAGAGGCCACACAGGTAAGAGGTCATGTTTCCTTTTAATGCATATATGGTAAGCCTTAGACAGATATCATTTGATTGCTGAATTCATTGCTCTGTTGTGAGCATAAAGATGCCAAGTGGCCAAGGGATCATTTTACTCTGTAGCTCCTCTGCATCTTCTAGTTGGCAGAAGAGAGGATCAGCAACATACGGACAGTTCGGGCTTTTGGAAAAGAGCTGACGGAGGTGCAGAAGTACTCGGAAAAGGTTGACTATATATTTGAACTGGCTAAGAAAGAGGCTGTGCTTTCTGCTGGATTCTATGGAGTGGTGAGATAACTTATTGTTGTTCATTATTAATAAGTCAGTTTAAGATCATTTGTCTAGTACAGTAGCCCTGTATTTCTGCTCTGATGTTTTCATTTCTGTCACAGACAGGACTGAGTGGAAATGTCATCATCCTGAGTGTGTTGTATAAGGGAGGTCTTCTCATGGCCAGTGAAGCCATGACCGTTGGGCAGCTCTCGTCTTTTCTAATGTATGCCTTCTGGGTGGGCATCAGCATTGCCGGTGAGAATGTTAGCTCAGAGCAAATTAATATACACTGGTGTTCAAAAGTTTGGGGTCAGTATGTTTGTTTTTTTTTGTTTTTTTTAAAGAAATTAATACTTTTATTCAGCAAGGACACATTAAATTGATCAAAAACTGTTACAAAAGTTTCTTTATTCTTTATCAAATAAATGCTGTTTGCACAGATACATTAGACTGCACAATGGTTTCAATATTATGGATGTCATGGTGAGGAAATTTTAATACCGGTATATAAACAACAAAACCAGCATTACTGGTAACACCAGATTTGGACTCTTTCACATTCACTTTTTTCATTCTTTTGAATTTGTGATCTTGGTGGCCTAACTTACAAGAAAATATAATTGTCTGTTGCACTTACATCTTTATATCTGTCGCTTTCTAATACTAAATTGAATGCTTGAAAAATACATTCATAATTCTTCTTATTGAAAAGCACAACAATAAAACAGTACAATGAGTAAAAATGTAAAAAAAATTGAATTAGCAACCACTGTGGAAGTAAATAAAAAAACAATTAAAAATCCTCCCACAATGTAGCATAAAATCAGGTAAAAAAGCAAAAGTCAGTCAACAGCCATCATCTCGTATTCACATAATTTTTGTGAATGAAATTCATTAAGTGAAATCTGACTCCTGTTGCAACTCTAATTTCTGAATGAGTTTGTACCACTGAAGACTGAAGTAATGGCTGCTGAAAATTCAGCTTTGCCATCACAGGCTTAAAAAAGATTTTGAAATATATCAAAATTGAAAAAAGTTATTTTAAATTATAATAATATTTCACAATATTACTATATCAAGTATTTAGTATTTTGAAGTATTTTCTCTAACCCTAACCTAATCACAATTATACAAAAAAAAAACCTTACTTTGTTAATACCAAAAAAAAACGTACTGACCCCAATACTTGAACAGAATTTTATTTCCTTCAACATATATTGTATGTTTTATGATAACTTTTCAGTTCAGTCATATCCTAGGCTTCATTTTCAGTTTCCACATGGGCTGGTTTACGCGGAATTCACTTAATTTAGGTTATCTGATCCCAAGGCACGCTTTATCATTTTTGCAGTCAGTGTGCAACATGAGAGCAGACAAAGAATAGGTTTCTTTCAACACAGTTCTGTTGGGATTTCCCAACAAAACCACTCTTGTGGGGGTTCAGCGTCTCATGCTGGGCCTTATTCATAGTCAGGAACCTGTTCAGCTGTAGTCCTGTGTAGAAGTTTCTAAAGCACGTGTCATTTTTCTGTGGATTCATTTTAGGTTTCAGCTCATTCTACTCAGAGTTGATGAAGGGGCTTGGTGCTGGTACTCGTCTATGGGAACTCACGGACCGAAAACCTGAATTTCCTCTCAATGGTAAATAGAATTGCCTAAAATGCACATTAGTTCCTATGAAAAACTGTTCACTGTTCAAAACTTTGTTTATATGTGAATGGCAGTACTGTAATTATCTTCTTGTTATTTTTTCTTTTTTAGAGGGACTTGTGTTACAACCAGAGCAGCTAAAAGGAGAACTGGAGTTTCGTAATGTGTGCTTTGCTTACCCAACGAGGAAAGATTCACCCATCTTCCAGGATCTAAGTCTGTCTGTGCCGGCAGGGTCAGTAATGGCAGTAGTAGGATCCAGTGGTTCAGGCAAATCCACATTGGTGTCACTGTTGCTCCGGCTCTATGATCCTGATTCAGGTGAGACCTGAAAGAAAGAATATAATGGAAAATGTTGATACTTTATTTATTGATAGCTAAGATATCCACCTTTTTCTTACTGTCAGAGTGGGCAATGCCATTTGTAAATTTTAGTCTAGCTTCTGGTATCATCCGTGTCCAGCTATTTTTAACTTTACAAAACAGCTTGTTTTGCTGCTTGATATTGCAAATTGGCTTACTTCCCTGTTAAAGAAAAAGATGGATAATAGCTGTGAAAATATTTGTTTAGATAAATGTGTAGCTTTTTTCAAATGCAGGTGTGGTCACTGTTGATGGGCGTGATATACGAGACTTGAATCCTTACTGGCTGAGGAGTCACATCGGTACTGTAAGCCAGGTAAGAAACGCCACCAGCAAAAAGTAATCAGACAGTCTACTGCCTCAATTGTACTAATTTCTGTGTGTGAATTTATTTGTTGTAGGAGCCGGTTCTTTTCTCTTGCTCTATTGCTGAGAACATCGCTTATGGGGCGGCAGACCCAAGTCAGGTCACAGCAGAGGACATCTACAGAGCAGCGCAAATAGCCAACGCTCATGACTTCATCCAGGAATTCCCTAAGGGCTATGATACAGTGGTAGGAGAGAAGGGGATACTGCTGTCAGGTATTAATAAATCTTTGATACTTTAATAAAGTTCATGTCTGTAACAGCACAGATGTGTCTGTTTATCATTCACCTGACAATTTATGCATCACTACATTGACTTGTTGAACAGGTGGACAGAAACAAAGAGTCGCTATAGCACGAGCCCTGCTGAAGGTAATCTGTCCTCTGTAGTTTTTTAAAAGGAATAGTTCACTCCTGAATTAAAATTTCCTGATAATTTGCTCACCCACATGTCATCCAAGATGTTCATGTCTTTCTTTCTTCAGTCAAAAAGAAATTAAGGTTTTTGAGGAAAACATTCATAGGTTTTTATTTGTATAGTGGACTATAAAGGCTCTACACGATCCCAGCTGAGGAATAAGGGTCTTATCTAGCGAAGCAATCAGTCATTTTCTAAAATAATCTTTTTTAATTGTGTTTAACCACAAATGCACATAAGCTCTGCGATGCGCGTCTAGGACGTAGAACCGTGTGTACATTTTTATCTCCTCCAACTTTGAAATCACCCCAATATAGTTGTTTTACCTACATTTTTTGCACGTTCGCCTTGTAAACACTGGGACACTGGGACCTTTCCTGCATCGCATGCAGTCATGGATGCAGAGCTACATGTAGTGCAAGATGAGCATTTGTGGTTAAAAAGCACAATGCTTTTTTTTTGAGAAAATCACAGTTCGTTTCGCTAGATAAGACCATTACTCCTCGGCTGGGATCATGTAGAGCCCTTTGAAGCCGCATTGAAACTGCAATTTGGACCTTCAAACCACTGGCCCCCATTGAAGTCCACTATATAGAGAAAAATCTTCTTAACTTCTTTTCAACTCAAGAAAGAAAGTCATGAAGATCTTGGATGACAAGGGGTGAGTAAATTATCAGAGAATTTTATTTCTGGAGTTAACTAATCCTTGAATTTAAAATATTTGTTGTTTACTGAAGGAACATTAAATCTATCTTCTCATGCTTTTCACAGAATCCAAAGATACTGTTATTGGATGAAGCCACAAGGTGAGATGTTGTTTGAATATTTCAACTCATAAATTAACTTGTACTTAAAATTAAATGAACTGATAGATTAGCAGTAGCATGCCAGTTAAAATCTTTATCTTTAACTAAATCTTAAATCTTCTATTTTATGTAAGTGTGTGTGTGTGTGTGTGTGTGTGTGTAATTCTAATTATAAAGAAGTAACAATGTATTACTTTAAAAGATGTGTTCTCAAGGTATGCATCAATTCTCTTACAGTCATCTTTTTCCATTTTTAAAATAATTACCAATCATGACATGACAACGTCATCATTACATAATCATCCTTTCAGGGTCAAAGGACAAGTCAGAGCCTCGACTTTATCTTATTTCATTAATAGTACAGTACTGTACGATCTTTACATGTCAAACTTGTTGCCATGATTTTGCACAGAAGAATTGATTGTTAAAAACTACCTTTAGCACAAGGCTTGTAATCAAACTTGTCGAAAGCTCAAACCTGTCAAACTTAGTTAATTTATCCTGAGATCGAACTTTTTTTTTTTTTACTTTAACATTTACATTGTTTTACGTTCGAAATATTTAAAAACTGAAACCACAAAATGCATCTGTTTCTAGAGTAATGGGTTATGTCATGATGAGAATAACTATATAATAAGACTTGCCCTGGTCTCTGTTTCAGTGCTCTGGATGCAGAGAATGAGTTCCTGGTGCAGGAGGCATTAGAGAGGCTGATGGACGGCCGCACCGTGTTGATCATCGCTCACCGTCTCTCCACCATCCAGAGCGCAGATGCCGTGGCTGTGCTGGACCAGCACCGCGTGATGGAGATCGGCAGCCATGCCAAACTCCTTGCCAATGACCAGGGGCTCTTCCGCAAGCTGATGGAAAAGCAGGCCTTCCTGCAGGCTGAGCAGAAAAAGGCTTTATTCAAATAGGAGAAACACAGACAACATAGTGCACATATTCAATCATGTTTAAAGGCTTCATATGTTTTATTGTGTTTTGAGCACTCCGAAATTACTAAGACTGAAATGTAGCTATTTATCATAAACTGCCAAGTAACTGGAAACCAGTTGTTTACTGATCATTGTTAATTACAATGGACAGTCACAGCATACATGCTGTGGACATGATTTAATACTCATTCAAGCTGTAAAATCACTGCTTTTTAAATTGTTTTATGCCTTCATAGCTCAAGAAAAACATTGATACACTTCAAAAAAAGGAATAGTCTATTTGAAATATGAGACCGAGTTACTTGATGCTACTGCTACTATTACTTGTAATAAATCATGTCAGTCCTTTATTAAGGAACGGGTGATAATCAGTTTATTGAAGTGCACCTAGGGCCTTAGTTATGAAACAAGCAGAATGAATTTCTGTTTAAACTGTACATAAAACCATTCCTAAGTAAACTGTTGCATTTGATTCAATGGGAAAATTGACTAGAATAATTTATGAAAACTCACTAAATTATCTTAATGAACACAAATTCGTTTTGCATATGTTTCATATGGATAATCAAGTATTTTGTGAGGGTGATTACAGAAACAATGGTGCTTCTGTCCTTTCTTATCACCTTTGGTAATGACACAGATGTCAGCGAATTGTGCCTAGATCATAAACCGCAAAGCTTTCACTGGGATGAAATCCAACTCCAACCCAGTTACAGTGCCACTGTTATTTTTCAGTGATGAAGATACTGTTTTAAAAGGAGCACCTGTATACACAATTGTAAAAGAAAAAAGGATATATATTATTGTCTCAGTTGTATCTGAGAACAGACACTATGACAGAGATATTTTAATGTAACTTTTACTTAACCTATATATGTATATTTATATATGTGCCATTTGAATAAGATGAAATCTATTCAGAATTTTAGAAGATTTTAATACTTTGTGTGGTAACTTATTAGGTTTTAGTTTGAGAAATGTATGTTTGTCTGTGTATTTTTTATTGTTTTATCTGCACTCAATAAATTGAAACATTGATTACTTAAAATTCTGCCCCCGTCTTTGAGAACACGTACAGTTGAAATCAAAAGTTTACATAGACTTCGCAGAATTTGCAACATGTTAATTTACCAAAATAAGAGGGATCATACAAAACAGTTTTTATTTAGTACTGACCTGAATAAGATATTTCACATTAAATTTGTTTACATATAATCCAAAAGAGAAAATAACATTACATTTATAAAACTTACCCTGTTCAAAAGTTTACATACACTTGATTCTTAATACTGCGTTGTTACCTGAATGACCCACACTCCACAGCTATTTTTGTTTAGTGATAGTTGTTCATGAGTCCTTCAGGTCCTTTTTTTCAGCATTTTTGTGCATTCAAATATATTCCAGCAGTGACTATGATTTTGAGTATGATTATCTTCACACTGAGGACAACTGAGGGACTCATATCATGCAACTATTACAGAAGATTCAAATGCTCACTGATGCTTCAGAAGGAAACAATGCATTCAGAGCCAGTGGGTGAAAATTTGAAGATCAGGGTAAATTTAACTTATTTTGTCTTTTGGTGAACATCTCAGTATCTTCTGTAGCTTCTGTAGGGCAGCACCAAATGAAAATAAGAAAAAGAAAAAAAAATATTTAGGCAAAATAAGGACAATATACACATCTTCATTCCATTCAAAAGTTTACACCCTTGGCTCTTAATACATTGTGTTTCCTTCTGAAGCATTAGTGAGCATTAGAACATTCTGTATTAGTTGCATATGAGTCCCTCAGTTGTCCTCAGTGTGAAAAGATGGATCTAAGAATCATACAGTCATTTTTGTAAAGGGTTCAGCAACACAGTATTGAGAATCAAGTGTATGTAAACTTTTGAACAGGGTCATTTTTATAAATTCAACAATTATTTTTTCTTGTGGACTATATTTAAACATCATCTATGTGAAATATCTTATTCAGGTCAGTACTCAATAAAAAATAACATTTTGATAAAAATAATTGACATTTTGCAGATTCTGCAAGGTGTATGTAAACTTTTACTGCAACTGTAAACGATTTTAGTTGCCAAAAGAGGGTGCTGTTGACAGTTGAAAATAAATCACTAGCTATTTTGGAAAGAATGATGGTGATAGTGGGTTGAAGGAAAGAGGTAAAATCTCTTCAAACTGAATTGGATCTACTATGAAAAAGTACTGATGATGCAACCATCTTACTACTGTAATCTACAGTTTGTCTCAAATACTTATGGTCACTACGTTGGTATGAATTTTACTACAACTAAATAGTAAAGTGGTTGGATTAATTGCCCTTAATGTGTCCCTCTTTTAACTAAAGAAACTGAATCACTGATTAAGTTGAAGCAGGGAGATTGTATCTCAGACTGTTGTGTTGTTTGCTGAAGCAGTAAGCTGCTTACACTCAGTGACTAGCTACAGCCTTCATTGACTCAAGTCAGCTCAACATAAGCTCTAGGGCCAACTATGGCAGGATATCTGCTTGCACAGAGATGGGCCTCTTTTGAGTAAAGCATGCAGAGCAGCCACACACCTCCCTGCACTGGAGAGAGGAAAAAAAAAGAATCATAATCAGCATTTTTTTTTTGTCTTGTTTGCCAACAAAATTATCTACAAAATCCTTTAAAAAAAAAAAAAAAAAAAAGATTTATTTGAGAAACAAAACACTTTATTCAAACTTATTTTCTTATTTTAAAGCGTATATTTTAAGAGAATATACATTAGAGTTTGAGGAAAAATATAAACATTCAAGATTAAAAATGACAAATCACAACAAGCCTACTAATAAATAATTCTCGCAAATATAAACCCATCAAGTTATCAATGAACCGAGGCTTATATCAACAATTCAGTTAACTTATATTGACTTCGTTTACGATTTTTTAAATAGAGTTAACACAATTGTTTTGCTTTACCAACACTCCGCATATATTGGAATAATGCTATCAAATATTGGATGCGTACAAATCTCTAAACGTGCTATTTTATAACTGACTGAAATATACTATGAAGCACCATGTGGGAAAAGGCTAGTAGCAACATCAGGTCCGCCCCCACGCCATATCCAGCTCAAGCCGGGGTCTGGAATGATGACTATCAAACCATAAAAGGACAGTCATGCTCACTACGAACCTGGAGACAGTGGGAGACACGCCGCTTCGCTAGGAAGTCACCCCTCGCTTAACCCGCTAGGGCCTAATATGGTTGAAGGATGGGGAAAACTCCAAGTGAACATACAGATATCCTCAATAGTGCGCATGGGGACAAACACGAAGAGTATATAAGGTTTTCATGGGTCAGTCAGTCCGTGACTGGATCCATCAGCGGTTGTATTCTGCACTGAGCTTCATCACAGAAAGGTAAGATCCATGTGCTACTACCGAGTGTAGTTACGCGGACTAACAAACTTTTTTAATGCAAGGCAACTAACCTATTTTATTCGAAGACAAAGTCTACAAGATATAAAGAGTTCGCAAGAAGTTAGTTATAAGATAACCTAGCAAAAGCATGTTTTCATTAATTCATCCATTTATTCATAACAGATGCTTTGTATTTTTGTCACTGGCAGTGTTGATAATTTGTATACTTAATGTGACAGCATGTAAGAATCATATATTAGAAAACATATTTGTACTTCTATAAAATAGTTCTACAGATTTATGACAAAATGCTAAAATATTAGTATAACAGGTTAAGGTGTCCTTGTTACTCCTTACATGTACTTACTATTATAATAACAATAAATTATGCATAATTACATGAAAGTAACCCTAAGCCAAACCCTAATCCTTACCATATAGTAAGTAGTTAATTAATGTTACTCAGTACTTAAATGTGTAATTACACTGTAACAAGGACACCTTAAAATAAAGTGTAACCAATATTACATTCTCACTACACTTGCTTGCTCAGTGGTTATTGATTTGGATTAAGTGGTCGCAATATGCACTGCTTTACCCTTGTTTCACAAACTTAAAAGTAAACCTAACTTAAACATTTCATAATTTAAATAAATAAGTTACCTGCTATCATAAGTGCAGTCATCACTGCATTTTTTAAAACACTTTGAATTTCATTACTGTTGAATAAAATAAAGAATGAATTGGAGTCAAAGGACAGAAAATATTATGACAGGAGGATGGGGGAAAAGGGTTATAATAACGAAAAACTTTTTGCAGTGTAAAAACTGATGAGTGCATTGTACAATCACTTAATTCACTTTTTGCATAAAGCTGCACTCAATCCAATATTTGTGACCCTGGACCACAAAACCAGTCAATTTTTTTTTACATTTTGAATAAATAAGCTTTCTACTGATGTATGGTTTGTTAGAACAGGACAATATTTGGCTGATATATACAACTATTTAAAAAGCTGGAATCTGAGGGTGCAATAAATCTAAATATTGAGAAAAATCACCTTTAGAGTTGTCCAAATGGAGCAATGCATATTACTAATCAAAAATTAAGTTCTGATATATTTATCATAAGAAATTTACAAAATATCTTCATATAACATTATCTTTAATTAATATCCTAATGATTTTTGGCATAAAAGAAAAAAACGATAACGTTGACCCATACAATGTGTTGTTGGCTATTGCTGCCTATGACTGGTTTTGTGGTCCAGCGTCACATTTGTCAATGTTCTCAAGAAAATGTAAATATTTTACAAGGTAGTGATTTTCATACAGAAACATAAGACATGGTGGTCAACTCCTAAACCTAACCATCAGTGGGCGCATGAGATTCTACAAATTCATAAAATTAGCCACTAGTTCACTAAAACACAAAATAGTTAGAAACTGCCATGACATTGTGCTGATATGTTCCCTCATTAGACTCCATCAAGATGTGTGACGACGACGAGACTACCGCCCTTGTGTGCGACAACGGTTCAGGCCTGGTCAAGGCTGGCTTTGCTGGAGATGACGCCCCAAGAGCTGTCTTCCCCTCCATTGTTGGTCGCCCTCGTCACCAGGTTTGTTCAGTTGCATTGTGCCCTTTGTAAATACGATTTTATGAATAAGCTTAGGCTATTGAAATATTGTGACATTACACTGACATAAAAATACCCTTTTTCTTTTTCCAGGGTGTCATGGTGGGTATGGGTCAGAAGGACTCATACGTAGGAGATGAAGCTCAGAGCAAGAGGGGTATCCTCACTTTGAAGTACCCCATCGAGCACGGTATCATCACCAACTGGGACGATATGGAGAAGATCTGGCACCACACCTTCTACAACGAGCTCCGCGTTGCCCCTGAGGAGCACCCAACTCTGCTGACTGAGGCCCCTCTTAACCCCAAGGCTAACCGTGAGAAGATGACCCAGATCATGTTCGAGACCTTCAACGTCCCAGCCATGTATGTGGCCATTCAGGCTGTGCTGTCCCTGTACGCTTCTGGCCGTACCACTGGTGAGACAATTATTTTAACAATCACGTATATTGAAGATCTAATTTACAAATGATTTTATTGTATAACAAAATTTTCCTGAACTGTTTTTTTTCCTGTATTTAAGGTATTGTGCTGGACTCTGGTGATGGTGTGTCCCACAATGTCCCCATCTATGAGGGTTACGCTCTGCCCCACGCCATCATGCGTTTGGATCTGGCTGGTCGCGATCTGACCGACTACCTTATGAAGATCCTGACCGAGCGTGGTTATTCTTTCGTCACAACTGGTAGGAAAATGCAGTTTTATCATTTCACAGTCATATCAGTGATGTTTTCTTGTGTATCTCAATAAATCTGAATTCTTCTAAACATATTACACAATATTTCAGTACCATCATGGTTATCGGCCAACGTATTTTTAATTAATTGTATCAGTCGTTGTTGGATATACACTACTGTTCAAAGTTTGGGGTCAGTAAGCTTTGTGGGTTTTTTTGTGCTTTTTGAAAGAAATTAGTAGTTTTATTGAGCAAGGATGAATTAAATTGATCAAATGAACACATAAGAATTTTGTAAGAATCATGTGACACTGAAACCTGGAGTAATGACTGCTGAAAATGTAGCTTTGCCATCACATGAATAATTTACATTTTAAAATTTATTTTAAGTTATTTAAAAATATTAAAAATTAAAAATAGAAGTTATTTTAAATTGTAAAAATATTTCAATTTTTTTTTATTTCACAATATCAAAAACTTTTGAACAGTAGTGCTCCTGTTTTTTATGTAACATTTAAACATAATCCCTAATAATTTACACCTAACACCTTTTAAATATAATTTTTAGCAAATCTCAAAATGAATGATTTTTTTATACTTGAGATTATAATAGTTTGATGCCTAAATTCCCTTCTATAATTTAAATCAATTAACTTTTGTTTTTTTTATTTCGCTTTATTTTTAATTTATTCAGACAAAGTAGTATATAATTTTAATATAAACAGTTCATCCATTACAATCAATAATGTAATATTTTCATGATAATAATACTACTGCAGCTATTTGCAAATAGCATGTGTAAATAGTATATTTTCTTAGCGATAGATGCCATTTACACTAGGTGCAAGTGTATTACTGTTTTATAATATTTTATAAATGAATGTAAATTACCATTTTTATTCAAATTATTAAATTGATGCCACCTTATTGGGACAATAAAGCCCTCCCTACATGTACCCTAACCTTACTCAATACTTCTTTTGATTTTTGATTATTTCCTTCATTTTTATTGAAAATAAATACCTTTCTGAAGCAATATGAGATTTGAAAAGGGAGATAAAAAAAAGTTTGTCAAAAGGCCTGGGTCGATCATGTCGAAAAGACTACAGCATTCACTTTACTATCTATGCCACTAGAGCTGTTATTTAACAACCGTCTTTTGTAGTGTTGACTAGTCCAATCACACGTTGGTGGTGTGAATGGCCTCTGCCAACAAGTGCCTCTGCCAAAAATAGACACTCCATAATAATTATTGGCTTGTCACTGTTGGCCAGAATTTTATTATGGTGCATCCATTTGTTAATTTGTTAGTATGTTAGAAACAACTGACTTACTTAAAACTCTGTTCATAGCTGAGCGTGAGATTGTCCGTGACATCAAGGAGAAGCTGTGCTATGTGGCTCTGGACTTTGAGAACGAGATGGCCACTGCTGCCTCTTCCTCTTCCCTGGAGAAGAGCTACGAGTTGCCCGACGGCCAGGTCATCACCATTGGTAATGAGCGTTTCCGTTGCCCAGAGACCCTCTTCCAGCCTTCTTTCATTGGTGCGTAAAGACAAACACTGTTAGTGAAGAATTTTCCTTACAGCTTTTAGTTTTATTAACAAGGTGTTTCCAAACAGGTATGGAGTCTGCTGGTATCCATGAGACCGCTTACAACAGCATCATGAAGTGCGACATTGACATCAGGAAGGACCTGTATGCCAATAATGTCTTGTCCGGTGGTACCACCATGTATCCAGGTATTGCTGACCGTATGCAGAAGGAGATCACTGCTCTGGCCCCCAGCACAATGAAGATCAAGGTAATGCATCCCGTTCCTCACAAGATCAAGGTAAAGGTCCCGTTCCTCACAATGCATCACTAACCTTTTCACATGTCTCCTTTATTCTTCCAGATCATTGCCCCACCTGAGCGTAAATACTCTGTATGGATCGGTGGCTCCATCTTGGCTTCCCTGTCCACCTTCCAGCAGATGTGGATCACCAAGCAGGAATACGATGAGGCAGGCCCCAGCATTGTCCACCGCAAGTGCTTCTAAATCCATCATCTGCATCTGTTTGCTGTGGAATATGCAATAATGGAGAATACATTCATCACTATGGGACAGCTTTGGTACAGATTTATTTTGTACGCACGTGTTAGTCGATGTACATACCCTGGATTACCAAACAGGAACACATGAGGCAGGCCCCAGCATTGTCCAACCAGACACAATCAAGATCCAGAAGACCATTATGTTATAACACCATGTTATCTATCACAAGACTGTAATATGTACATAAATAGTCATTAATTTATTAAAGTCCATTATTTGGTATTTGGTTTTGTGCCGTGTCTGTGTTAATAAATTGTTTGACTGCAGACTTGAGCCTAGTGATCTAGAGTGCTGCTGAAAAGGAAATCCGTATTTTCTATATAGAAGTAGTACGTTCTACTAATTATTTTTAAATTACACATAATACAGTCAAATTCAATGCAGAGTTTGCTTAGTGTACACATTTTTTAAGTTAATGAAGATTGAAGTCATCAAATGGTCACACATGGTCATTTAACCCTTCAGCTATTCCTAAAAATAGTGAAAGTTGACCTCCGGCTGACCTTACAGCAATGCCCTACATCTGCTTCCTGGAAAAGGGTGGGATCCTCACCAGTCAGATAGAACAAGTAATTAAAAATGTACATGGTTTGTAATTCCTTGAGGTAGTTTTAAACATAGTTTATTTTAGTTTTGTGAAAATTTGGCATGCAAGTACCAATAAGCACCATCCTTAATGACATTTTAAACAAAATATGAACAATTTTGTAATGTATATTGTCATTGTGTATATTAAACATCAGATAGATAGAGAAACAGACAGATAGATATATACTGTTCAACAGCTATTCAAAAAACAACCATTTTAAGGCCTCCTCCACCTTTTTTGACCTCCTTTGGGAGGTCCAGCTTTAACGGTAGACAACACCTGTTGATGTCTTCTCGTGATTTCCAGCGCCTTTACCACAGGGCGGAGCTACAACCGTGTTTTACAAAGCAAGCTTGACGTCTGCAGACAACAAGCGCCATCTGTTTACGTTCTCGCTCCTGCCTGAATCAAAACGGTAAGTAAATACATTATCAAAAAACGGCACAGATTAGTGTTGACAGGTGTTTACGAGCGAATCAACATTCAACTTGTCTCCGCTCACTGCTGTCACATGATCATTCGCTTCAAATACTAGTCGACGTTGGAATGCAGGCTTAACGTCTAACGTGACTTGAACTACTGAACTGCACGAAATCAGTTTGATTTCGCTCAGGGAGTCCTTGTATCAAACGCTGATATTTAACGTGAACTACTTACATTATAAAGCTCTTTCGTTTCTCTCTTCGACATACGGTCGATGACAACACATTATATATGATACGCAGCGATGTTATAAATTACTAATATCTTTCTCTTATTTATGTGTTTTGGATTAGCGAACTGTATTACTGAAGTCAACATTCATATTTAGCGTCATCCTATAAACCCTAATATGCAAATGCATTAAGAGGTTCAGAGAGCTCTGAGGTGACGCCATGGTTTAAGTAGGCGTGTACGTGAAGGGGGCGTGTCGAAGGAGCGCCATTCACAGCTGGCCAGCGATTGGCTTTCGCTTGCCTATTAGAATTCTGTTGCCATAGTGATTTGGTTTAAATGTCTGGCGCGAGAGGTGGGCGGATTCAGGGTAGACCAGACTACTTTGCTATATAATGTACTATTTTTATATTTTTCTGCAGTCGAACGATAGTGAAATATGGTGACGAAGCGAATTAGGTCTGAATACATGAAGAAGTTTAAAGATCCGAAATGGGACACTTACTCAAAATGTTATGAGGATTTGCTGAAGTACAGACTGTCAAGGCGGCTGTTGGAGCAAGCGCACAACCCCTGGTTTTGGGGAGAATGGGGAAGCGAGACAGCCTCCAGTGGTAAATCTACTCCTCTGAGTCGGAATAAAGTTGAACCTCAGAGGATCCATGATGAGAAACCAGAACGATCTGCATGTGTGACTCCAGAACCACCCGCTGAACCAGAACCACAGGCAGAAGTACAGGACAGGGACGCTGCAGACACCAGTAAGTCCCAAACAGGCTGTCATCTTCAGTTTTTTTCATCTTTTAAATTATTTTATCTTTCATAAAATAGTTTGTGTTCTAGTGACAGTGAAAATAGTTTTTGCTGAATAAATAATAATATAAAATACAAGTATTCGAACAAAACACAACTTTTAAAAAACTGAATGAAAATTGCCTCAGGATTTCAGTAATTAAATTCACTTTAGTAATTAAATTACTACTAATAATAAAACTAATATAATAATACTATTAAAAAATAACAAAAAAGTGAAAAAGTACACAACAAATAAACTAAAATTTAAACTAAAATAAAACCTGATAATTTAAAATGTTTTCTAATATTTGTATTTACCTGCACCAACATTTAACCCTTTAACTGTCACTCCCTATTGTGAACATAGACATGAAAATGCACTATCCAAATGTAATTTTTTATAATTCATGAACAAAAACATTTTGTAATATGATTTTCATGTACAATTTCCATGATAATGCAATGTCTGATTTTAAAATGGTTTCCAAAGGATGAATTTTGAAATTTTAAGTCTTCAAGTGATATATAATTTCTTATGATTTCTAAAGTGTGATAGAAAAAAAAGCAACAAAGAAAGTCTTTGTGAAAAAGGTCTGAACTCCTGTTATGAAGTACATTTTTTGAGGTGCAGTCTTCTCATAAATTAATCTATTACTTTTCCTACATAATTTATAACACAAAACAGTGGTAAAATATCAATTTAGGAGTCTTAGACCTTTCCAACGATATATAGTTTGTTATGATTAGATTAGGATTTGAAATATGGTGAAGTAAACGTAGGCGTCCTGGTGACGGGACGGTGACAGTTAAAGGGTTAATAAAAACAATTTAATGTGAATTTCTATTTTTCATTTTACCATTAATATTATGGTAGTAACTAAAATAATAAATAATTTAGGCTATATATTTTTGGAACACTAAATGACAAGGCATAAGGACACAATAAATTGTGGTACTTAAAGGCTAGTTCATCCAAAAATGGAAATTCTGTCATTAATTTCTCACCCTCATGATATTCCAAACCCGTAAGACCTTTGTTAATCTTTAGAACACAAATGAGGATATTTTTCATGAAATCCAAGAGCTCTTCAACCTTCCTTCTACGTTCAAGGTCAAGAAATAAAATTACAGTTGAATCACTGATGTGACATGGACTATTTTGTCGATGTTCTTGGTACCTTTCTAGACCTTGAAGGTGGAAGGATCCTTGCTGTCTATGCAGGGTCAGAAAGCACTTGGATTTCATCAAAAATATCTTAATTTGTGTTCTGAAGATAAACAAAGGTCTTACAGGTTTGGAATGACGTGAGGTTGAGTAATTAATGACAGATTTTTTTATTTTTGGGTGAACTATCCCTTAAATGAAAACAACTTTATTAAAACACATTAAAAAAGTCACATTTCATGCAAATCTCTCTGACTTTTATCACCAGAGCTAGTTACCGGATTTGCTGAGCAAGATGAGGAAGAAGAGAGAGCCAGAGAATGCTCTCCTGCTTTGAACCCAGAAACTGACACGCAGATCTTGAACACACCAAAAAGCAAACGGCGCTCATCACACAAGTTTTCAAGATCAAAGGTCAAGCCTCATGCCACCAAAGACCCTGAAAAAGAGAACCGTCACCCGTTTGCCCTGTATGGTGCAGGAGAGAGGCAGACAGATATGGCTTCCAAGAAAACCCATAATGTTGGTCCTGCAGCATCAACCGCAGAGGTGAGAGTCCTTTCAGGAAGCATAAGACAGCATTAAAGGAATAGTTCAACAAAAATGAAAATTCTGTCATTAATTACTCACCCTCACGTCGCTCCAAACCCATAAGACCTTCATTCATCTTCTTTAGAACACAAATTAAGATATTTTTGATGAAATTCGAGAGCTTTCTGACCCTGCATAGACAGCAAGGGTCCTACGACCCAAGGTCCAGAAAGGTACTAAGATCATCAACAAAATGATCCGTGTAACATCAGTGGTTCAACCGTAATTTTATGAAGCTACAAGAATACTTTTTGTGCACAAAAAACAAACAAAACAACTTTATTGGACAATTCCATGTCACCCCAGTGCCATTTCGGAGTACCATAATGCACATGCATGCGTCAAAAATGTCTTAATTTGTGTTCCATAGATGAACAAAGGTTTTACAGGTTTGGAACAATTTAAGGGAGTAATTAATGACAGAATTTTCATTTTTGGGTGAACTATCCCTTTAACCAGTATGGGAAAAATTACAGTTTGGTTAACATAAATAGTCCCTTTAGATAAAGATAAACAATTACTTATTTAGTAGGGATGTGACGAGATCCGATGTGTCTGTGAGATCTGTCTGGTCTCGCGAGAACGTGATAGTACGTGCAGTGTTTACATTAGAGCTGCAAGATTAATCCTAAAAAGATTGCCATCTCTGTTCGAAAGCCAACGCAATCTTATTCATGCCTTTCAATCACATGATCATTTTTTCTGTGTCACAGACATTTAAATAACAGAAGTACTAGAATAAAAGTTTATAGTTTAGGGATAAACACTTGTCTATAATAGCGATCAAAATGAAAGTATCTTAACAGGTGTATGTATTGTAATGTTTATCCTCTTCCACCAGGAGGTGGCGACAACTGCCAATTAAAAACGCATTTATCAATGAATCATTCATTCAGGAGATTCCAATAGTAAATTAAGTCTTTATTGATTAATTTGATCGAATATATTTTTAAAAAAGACTTAAGCAATGATTGTTGTGCCAGAATCACTAGTAAATTATTATTTTGTTTAGATTTCTAATCTAATCTTTTTTTTTTCTTCAGAATCATGAGAGAATCGTGATTTCCCGTTTTTTTTTTTTATTGTTTATTTATCCAGAATCATGTAGCATAAGTTTACATTTAATTCATTACAATAGAAGTTTAATTTCATAAAGTTCATATCAAAATGCACATATTTTTGTGTATTTAAGTTGAATAAAATACTATTTTTCCCTATATATTTCATAATTTAGGATTTCTTTAAAAAAAAGTTAAAAAATCTTGTCTTGTCTCGTTCTCATCTCGTGGGATAAGTGTCTCGTAACACCCCTATTTTTTTAGACTTTATCATTGGGACTGTTTTTTAAGAGGTCACCAAAAAATGAAAATCCTGTCATTATAACATTATTTTAAAGGAATGTCTTTGAAAGTCAATGTGGTCCAATCCTGTTTTGTAAGTAAATGATGACAGAATTGTCATTTTTGGGTAAAATATACCTTTAAAGGGATAGTTCAACCAAAAATGAAAATTCCGTCATTAATTACTCACCCTCATGTTGTTCCAAACCTGTAAAACCATTCATCTTTGGGAACACAAATTAAGATATTTTTGATAAAATTCGAGAGCTTTCTGACCCTGCATAGACTGCAACGCAACTACATTCAAGGCCCAGAAAGGTAGTAACTAAGGACATAGTTTATCTAAAAGCCACATGTAGTTAGTTCTTCGTCTGTGTACTCCAGTAGAGTAGTGTGGAGAAACTCCATCTCATTTTCTCCTTCAACCTTAAAATCATCCGATATCATTGTTTTACCTCTTTTGACTCTCTTTGCAAGTTTGCTTTGTAAACACTTGGACCATTCCAGCATGAAAATGTTTTATTTTTTGAATTTCTCTTCTTTTTTTCCAAAAATTATTTTCAAGAAAATTAATGTTAAACCACTGCTGTCACATGGACTACTTTAATGATGTCCTTACTACCTTTCTGGGCCTTGAACGTGTCAGTTGCGTTTCTGTCTATGCAGGGTCAGAAAGCTCTCAGGTTTCATCAGAAATATATTAATTTGTGTTCTGAAGATGAACAAAGGTCTTATGGGTTTGGAACAACATGAAGGTAAGTAAATAATGTCAGAATTTATCCCTTTAACCAGTATGGGGAAAATTACAGTTTGGTTAACATAAATAGTCCATTTAGATAAAGATGAACAATTATTTATTTCGTTTTTTTAGCATTGGAACTTTTTTTAGGGGATAGTTCACACAAAAATGAAAAATCTCATTAATTACTCACCCTCATGTCGTTCCAAACCTGTAAGACCTTCATTCTTCGGAACACAAATTAAGATATTTTTGATGAAATCCAAGAGCTTTGTGACCCTGCATAGTCAGCAACGCAACTACGTTAAAGGCCCAGAAAGGTTGTAAGGACATAGTTTATCTAAAAGTCATGTGTGGTTAGTTCTTCATCTGTATACTCCAGTAGAGTAGTGTAAAAAAAAAAAAAAAAAAAATTCTCATTTAACCTTAAAATTATCCGATATTGTTGTTTTAACTTTTGACTGACTTTGCATGCTTGCTTTGTAAACCCTGGACCTTTCCAGCATGACTATTTTATATTTTTTGAATTTGTCATTTTTTTTCCTTTCCGCACAAAAACTATTCTTGTAATTTCAGAAAATTAAGGTTGAACCACTGTTGTCAAATGAACTATTTTAATGATGTCCTTACTACCTTTCTGGGCCAAAATGTCAGTTGCGTTTCTGTATATGCAGGGTCAGAAAGCTTTCAGGTTTCATCAAAAATATCTTAATTTGTGTTTAAGACTAAGGTCTTACGGGTTTGGAACGACATGAAGGTTAGTAATTAATGACAGAATTTAAATTTTTGGGTGAACTATCCCTTTAAGTGCTCATTTGCTTATTGCCATTCACGCATACTTCATGCAGCATTTCTTCTGTCTAGATCCATGAGTCAGCATTGCGAGCAAAAACCAGACGAGAGGTGGAAAAACAGATAAAGAGATTTGACAAACAGAGAGCCAGATCTGCTGACTTTGAAAAGAACAGAAATAAGGTTGTCCCCGAATTCAACCCCTGGATGACGGAGTACATGCGCTGCTTTTCAGCTCGTTCTCGGTAGTAGTGCTTTCTGAAATCCTTTGAAAATGTCAGTGACTATTTCAACCTCTCAGGCTGAACAACCCAAAACAATTTACATGATGACTGGTGCATCTCTCCAGCTCACTTCCTGTCTTCCAGAATGGGCCACAATGAATTAAACTCAGATTATAACTCAAGGTTTTTTAGGGGTTTATTTACACCATGGAAATGTTGCATTTACTGGTACATATCAAACATGAAAACACAATCCATTGATGCCGCAGAGCAAATTGTCAAACAATCACATGCCTTGTTGCATGATTTTTGTAGGGATGCGTAGATGTACAGGCCATGAGATTTACCAGTGTCTCTTTACACTCTTAGCCAATGACTTACAAGTGTTCAGCAATTTTAGACATATATTGTATATATTGTAATGTTGTGTATTATTTACATTGTGTTAATAGTCAGGTTTAACGTAAATAAATCTGTTTTTTAGTTTATAGTGATCATTTGCGCCAACATGAATCTTTGTAAAGTGTTAAGCAACACTTGAAGAGTCTCACATTGACAGTCAATCTGTTATATTAATGTCTGCTTTGTTTGATATGAAATGTATTATATTTTACTTGTACATTCACACTATTGGTGCATTCCATGTGGTATTGTGTCCGAACAGTACTATCATTATATAATGTAAAAAGTCACTGGTATATCTGAAGTATGAAACATACACAGCAAAAGCAATTCCAGCTGTTCATCATCAAGCATAACTTTCATTCAATGTGATGTTATTTGGTTTTTAGTAGCACTCAGGTATTTCTTGTTGTATTTTATGTAATTTATTGAGAAATAATGATACCGAGATATTTGTACTCTTTATATAAGGTTATTGACCTAATGTTGACTATAAATATTTTTAGTTCAGCATCTCTGAACAAATGTACAGGTATTTTTTCCACATCAGATGTTCATATAGTGATTTATGGTTTGTATTATGTGAATAGTGTTGGTTTTAGTGAAAGAAAAATGAAGCCATAATGTTTATGAGGTACATTAATATGATTAATATCCATTCCACTGTCTGTTATGAAAGCAATTTTGAAGGGTATTAAAGTTTAAATGTTTAGATTACTGCCTGTGAAACTGAGATGTGTTTAAATATGATATGAGTTTCTTTATGATGATACGGACTGGTAGTAAATTTGTCAGTTTTCAGTCTTAAAGGATTAGTTCACCTCCAGAATAAAAATTTCCTGAAAATTTACTCACCCCCAAGATGTTCATGTCTGTCTTTCTTCTGTTGGATTTTTCTCCATATAATGGATGTCAGTGGCCAATGGGTTGAAGGTCCAAACTGCAGTCAAAGGGCTTCAAAAGGCTCTACACAATCCCAGCCGTGGAATAAGGATCTTATCTATTGAAACTATCTGCCATTTTCTAAAAAATAGGCAGAAGTACTGACCCAGTGTTTACAAAGCAAACATGCAAAGAACTAACCACACATAACTTTTCCAGCGTGATTACATAATGCGTAAATTCGCACATGCGCACCGGAGAGCTAGTGCAAGATGAGCATTTGTGATTAAAAAATATGTAACTTTTTTTTTTTTTTTAACAATATGACAGATCGTTTTGCTAGACAACACCCTCATTCCTCAGCTGGGATCGCATAGAGCCCTTTGAAGCTGCGTTGGACCTTCAACCCGCGGATCCCCATTGAAGACCACTATATATGGAGAAAAATCCTTGAATGTTTTGCTCAAAAACCTTAATTTCTTTTAGATTGAAGACAGACAGAAATGAACATCTTGGATGACATGGAAGTGAATAAATTATCAGGAATTTTTATTCTGGAAGTGAACTAATCCTTCAACACTTTCAACAGGTTGCTGTTAATGGTATATTAAAGTAAAAAAAGCATAGCATTTTTCATAAGTGTATTATGGTTGTAAAAGTAGTTCTCATGTTTGTAGGCAAGGACAGTTTGTTCAGAGGCATACTGTTCTCACTAATGCACAAGGCAGATTTTTATATAGCCAACTCATTACAGCATGCTATTCCTAGACATTAGGAGTTTGCAAGCCTGCCAAGACCTCATCCATGTATGTCAGATCCAAAAAGCAATTTAAATTATTCACTTTAACTGAACGAGTTTTATGTTTTTGTTTTTTGTTTTAAAGAAAGTGTTGCATGAAAAAAGCTGGTCAGAAAGTTTTATACAAATTACCCTGATTTTACAAACACTGATTTTCTAATTTTACATTCAGCAGCTAAATTTTCCATTTGATTAGGTAAGTTCTGAATCAGATCTTACTTCTTTACATGAGTGCTACAGAATTAGCTGACCTTTTTTTTTTTTGAGGTTGATGTAAAGTATAGACACAAGATGAATGAAAAACTGAGCCAACTGCCACTGAGGGCAGTGTTAAACATGACTATTGGTAATGTGTCCCATTTTACATTTTTACAAACATAAAAGCTTGATATAAAGACATAATGGCAAGCATTATGAAGTGAGGTCCACAATAATTCATTAATTTTCGGTGCAAGCTTATTTGAGATATGTCCATTTTAAAAAGTATAGAGAACAGGGCACAAAGTAGAGAAAGAACTAAATACATATATAAAAAAGAGAGCGCGAGAGAGAGAGAAAACCACAACACAATATATTTTTGAAAAACAAAGAAATTGGTTTAAACATCAGTGTCATTTTAACAGACACCTAAAAATGGGATTGCAGCACAAAAATGCTTTACAATAAATATAGAGCACGTAACACTGATTTTGAAGCTGTTCATACTGATAATGTATTACAGTGCGATATGAAGGGTAAGTGTGCACTGGCCCTTAAATTTTGCATTCTGAATGTAAATTATAATACAAAAACAAGAACTTCTTGACACAAAGGTCAAAAAACACTTATGAAAAAGCAAATAAAAGCAAACAATGTGATAATGTACGATAACCTCCATTGATAAGACTTACAGACGTGTGCCGTAAAGCAGTATGCCTAAGCTATATATATGCTGTATATAGTCATTTATGAATATGTCATAGTACTGCAACCATGAAACATGCTCCACGGTGATAATAGAAACTCTTCTCTACACAACATCTACATATGGAAGAGGGAAAGACGGGGCAGGGGCTCAGTGCAGTATTCTCAGGGGCAAGGGCCTGGTCTTTTTACTACCCTCAGGGTTTTGGGTACCACAGATGTCTTGGCTTGGGCCCGAGGGGGACAGTAAACATTTTTCCGGAGTCTTCTGGAGCGCAGGGGATCCCCCGGCTTGTCAGAACAGAAGTAAAAGTAAGGTGAGGGAAACCGCCACTCCACCACGATGAGCCGTACATCAAACTCCCCACTAATGTCCTTCTCCTCGTGTTCAGGAAACCTGCCTTGGCCAAAGGACACAGAAAAGGTGCAGGTAATCGTATAGATGGTCTTCTACAAACTGAAGGAGCTGCTTCCTAATCAGCCTGGATCTTCCTCAGACACCTTGAAACTCTATTTCTAGCTCACATTCCAAATAAGGCCCCTCAGAAACCTTGGAAAGCATTTGGGAGGATCTGGAGTTAATTATATCCATTCCCCATGTGGCATTTGACTGATAAGAGGTTGAAGGGGTTTGAAGGACTTGTTTGTCCTCAGGAGGGGGCGGAAGAAGGTGAAACATTTGGCCATTTGTATGTGCTTGTGCTGTGTCATCGTCACTCGTACGTGAGGCATGCAGAAGCAAACTTGAGTGGCGTTTGGTGGGTGTCAGTGACAAAAATAGCAGCTCTTCTTGAAGAGAGTTCCTTGCATGCCAAATACAGTAGAGATGCTGTGGGGCGGCTATCAACATCCTTTTACAGACAGCGGTGAGAGGCGCTGATTTTCAGACACAGTTCATGAAAACACTTTGACTGAAGCTAAAATTACTCAATATTTTGGTATCACTTTACAATTCAGTTCAGTTCGTTACTATTTGATAATGTAACAACAATAATAATTTAACAACACTTAGAGCATTTAATAATCTAGATTAATTTATAAATATTTTTAAACAACCTTACATTTAAAAACTGAAGTAGCTTTTCCATTTAGAGGCAATATTTGCTCCATGGAATTGATTTCCAGTGGCATTTTTTACATTTGTGAGGTCCATTTTTATAATACCTTATTATTAGAATTAGCATACCATGTTGTCTTTTAATGTCAAATACTTCAATTTAACCAATTACTTTAATCAATATTTTAAACAGTTGTCAATAACAATGGACTGTTTAAAACTGTATGTAAATTGCACTTATGAAAAAACAAGAGCCCATAGGGCTGCAAAATTATGACAAAAATCATTATTGTAGATTACTGGTCTTAATATTGTAATAATGCTTATTAATGTATATATAGAAAATAACAATGTTTTTGTTTCGTTTTGAGCACGTCACATTTTGGATTCACAGACAAATGTCGATCTATAACATTAGCCAGTCTAAGTTAGGCAAAAACTTTTGTATAATGACTTAAGTTACAAAATTAATATTTAATTTACATCGCACCTGCACTGTGTTGTTTAGGGTGAGGAATTTGCGAGCGTGCGCAATCAACACAGCTCCAGCGTCTTCAGAGCTGAATCTAAGCTTCTGATTGGCACATTTTTAGAACTGACAAATCTAAGCGCCTCTGATTGGACAATGCGTTACTAATTCAACAGAAACGCGTGTTATTGGTTGTAAGGTTCAGCGCTGCACAAAACAACGCGTAAAAGCAATCTGATGAAGTGTGAGCGAATCTAAATGTAATTCGACGACTTTTCGTTCATTTTCACATTTCATTTTAATTGCGACAGCCATTTAATTGTGCAGGGGCATTGTTTGCCCATTTGTCTTTAATTTATGGGTTATTTTTGTTCAGTTTGGTGGATTTTTTTTTTTACACAAGCACTTATTAATTTCTGACCCTGGTATACATACTGTTCAAAAGCTTGGGATTTGTAAGATTTTTGAATGTTTTTTGAAAGAAGTCTCTACTCACCAAGGCTGCATTTATCTTATTTATATATATATATATTTTACCATAAAAAGAAAAACAAACAACATCCTTTTGCTGAGGAAAAAGGGTAATGAGGCAATCTAAACTAGTAGTGAGCAGAAATTAATGCAAAATATTTAAGTTATTGGGCCTCATTTAAGAAACTGTGGAAATTAATTTCTGTGATGTCTCATTCAAGTCAATGCAAAAATCTCTATAAATATGGTTTTACAAAAAAATTGTTTTTGTTTTTTTTATATATTACCTTGGATTCTTATATGTGATCCTGGACCACAAAACCAGTCATAGCACGGGTATATGTGTAGCAATAGCCAACAATACATTGTATGGGTCAAAATGATTGATTTACTTTTATGCTAAAAATCAATTAGATTATTAAGCAAAGATCATTTTCCATTAAGATGTTAAATTTCCTACCATAAATATATCAAAACTTAATTTTTGATTAGTAATATGCATTGCTAAGAGCTTAATTTGGACAACTTTAAAGGTGATTTCCTCAATATTTTGATTTGTTTTGCACCCTCAGAATCTATTTCCTCCAATAGTTGTATCTTGGCCAAATATTGTTCTATTCTAACAAACCATACATCAATGGAAAGCTTATTTATTTATCAGCTTTCCGGTGGTGTATAATCAATTTAATTACCCATCTGGCTGATTTTTATGGTCTAGGTTCACGTATTTTTAACATTTAAGTGACTCAACGTAAAAAAAATAAAGAAAGAAAGAAAAATGCAAGTTCAAGCCAAAAAATAAATATTTCAAATATGATTCAATTATTGAAAAAAAAAAAAAAAACAGCAAGGACACTGAACAGAAAACAACCATTACCAAACTGAACAAGACACCTAAATCTAATATGCAGGGAATGATGTTCTGAGAAATGTGAACAACTGTATCTGATTAAATCTGAATGCAGCACAGCTATTTTTAGTGGATGCTGCCGTTGTGAGTGTTACAGAGTGCCAGTGGAGGAAAAACAGCACTCTACTACCCTCATGCATTCAAACTGCCACATTCATATCAGACCTTTTTAGATATCAAGGTTATACTATTAGCAGCATTAAAGAATAATGATTGCACATCACAGTGTTAAAAAAGTAGTAAAACCTCTCAGGACAGCTTCTAATATTAAAAACTTAGATCTGAAAAGCAAGTAGAAAGTGGAAGTAAACCCTTTAGACCTTCACCTGGTTGATCAGCTGTCTAGGATCTGTGTTAACAGCCACATTCCTGCACACTCTCTGCTTGAGCCCGTCTGGGAGAACGCAGCTGCCGCAACGCTGCATCTCCGTACTGGATTCCTGAACCCATCCGCTCCGGGTCCAGCTCGCCTACACAAGCAAATCACAAACACAGCAGCAACATTCAAATGTTTTTGTAAGCTTATAAGTAACAGCACAAGCCAAGGCACTGATATTTTTGTACCTGACTCTATTTTGTTAAGGATTTTTCGAGCACACTGGACAAATGCTTCCTCCACATTCTCCCCTGTTAGAGCACTGGTCTCCAAAAACATGAGCTCTGAAAACAAAGATATGAACAATTACATCAGTATTGTTAAATTAATAATATTCACTGAATGCATTCTCAAAAACAAAAGTTAAAGTTTGCGATTATATTGAAAAATATTATATAAAGTTCTTTATTTAGTATTATTGATATATTATTATAGTATTTATTCATGTTTTGAAGTGGATTTTATTTTTGTACTTTCAGTTTTCATATTCATTATGAGCAATTTTGTTATGTGCATTTGTTTTTGTTTCTATTTAGCTTTCATTTATTTAGATTTGGCTTTAGTCATTTTAGTACTTATTTCATTTTTCCCCATTTTAGCTAACAATAACACCACAGTTCTATAAACACTTCATGCACCAATAACCAATCACTGTTTAGCGTCTGAAAAAGCCCTTGTGGTCTCAATGCAGTCAGTTGTGAGTGTATACTGGCTTCATGTTTATGTTGAAAAAACTATCCTGTAATGACCTCTAGTGGTACAATCACAATATGATGAAAGCAGATATATTGACAAATACATAACTTTGAGCTATAAACATACTTTAAAGGATATCAGAAGGCTTGTATTCAAGCCAAAAGTACTGGTTTCAACTTAACATCTTAATGTTGAATTTGTTTATTAGAAACACACAGCTTTTCCTTCCACCAGATGTTAACTGATAGACTGGAGTTGTGTGGATTACTTTTGGATTATTGGGATGTTTTACTCTCATTCTGACGGCACCCATTCAAACAACTAGGTGACACTACAATTGTTACCAGCCGGGACATACGCACCATTCTCTTGAGCGAAGCGCGAGGCCTCCAGAAAGGTGACTTCACGGTCAGCATCCAGATCTTTCTTATTTCCACATAGTATGATCACTATATTTTGGCTGGCCAGCATCCTGGCATCTGTCAGCCAGTTGGTCAGAGCGTTGTATGTTTCTCGACTAACATCCAGAGACAGAAAGCGTGAGAAATCAACACATTTAAGGATCAATAAACACATACCATAGTATAGCTCTAGGTAAACATCCAAAAATATATATCTAAGAAAAAATAAAAGAGCAATACACAATATTATGCAAATGCAGTGGATATACACTTGTGACTTTACCTAGTGATGTCATACACGAGAAGAGCCCCTGCTGCCCCTCTGTAGTAGCTGCGTGTTACAGACCTGAGGAGAACAAACATAGAGTCTCTGTATCATCTGCAAAAGTTTGTGATAATAAACTAGATGTCAAATCTAGTGATAAACCAATATATCAGCCAGACAATTAAGTGGCTGATATTTGGTCATGTTAGAGATTACTGGCATTTGCAATTAGTTTTAAAAATCTTTTTCCCCCAAATATGCTACCATTTAAAAGCTCAGGGTTTTCCTTAATGCTTTTATTCAATAAAGATGCAAAAGAACATTGATAATAATGTTTCTTGAGCAGCAAATCAGAATATTAAAATGATTTCTGAAGGATCATGTGACAGTGAAGACTGGCGTAATGATGCTGAAAATTCAGCTTTGCATCAAAGAAATAAATGATGTGTTAGGAACGAAAGGACGCCACACCATTTGATGGAAATGAAAATTATCAACCTACAAAGGGCTGAATTCAAAGACACCCTGAAAATCAAAGTGAAAAAATTATGCAGCAGGCTAGTCCATTTTGCTGAAATTCCATTGCAGCAACTCAAAATGGTACTCAGTAGTTTGTATGGCCCCCACAATGTCAGGGCATGCTCCTAATGCGACAACAGATGGTGTCCTGGGGTATTTACTCCCAGATGTAAACCAGGGAATCACTGAGCTCCTGGACAGTCTGGGGTGCAAGCTGGTGGTGTCAAATGGACCGAAACATAATGTCCCAGAGGTGTTCTATTGGATTTAGGTCAGGCGAGCATGAGGGCCATTCAATGGTATCAATTCTTCCATCCTCCAAGAACTGCCTGAATACTCTCCAGGCATTGCCGTGCACCAAGAGGAACCCAGGACCCACTACACCAGCGTAGGATCTGACAATGAGTCCAAGGATTTCATCCCAATACTTAATTGCAGTCAGAGTGCCATTGTCTAGCCTGTAGAGATCTTTGCATCCCTCCATAGATATGCCTCCCCAGACCATCACTGACCCACAACCAAAACGGTCATGCTGAACGATGGTACAGGCAGCGTGATACAACAGCCTGCCAATTCTGATGTTCAATGGCAAATGCCAATCGAGCTCCACGGTGCCGGGCAGTGAGCACAGGCCCCACTAGAGGACGTCGGGCCCTCAGGCCACCCTCATGAAGACGGTTTCTGATTGTTTGGTCAGAGACATTCACACCAGTTGCCTGCTGGAGGTCTTTTTGTAAAGCTCTGGCAGTGCTCATCTTGTTCCTCATTGCACAAAGGAGCAGATACCAGTCCTACTGATGGGTTAAGGACCTTCTATGGCCCTGTCAAACTCTCCTAGAGTAACTGCCTGTCTCCTGGAATCTCCTCCATGCTCCTGAGTCAGGAGACACAGCAAACCTTCTGGCAATGGCACATTTGGACTGCCTGTGCAACCTCTGTAGGGTCCAGGTATCGCCTTATGCTACCAGTAGTGACACTGACCTTAGCCAAATGCAAAACTAGTGAAAAACAGTCAGAAAAGATGAGTAGGGAAAAAAATGTCAGTGGTATTCATCTGTAAAACCATTCCTGTTCTGGGGGTCGTCTCATTGTTGACCATCTAGTGCGCCTGTTGTTAATTTTATTAACATCAAAGCAGCTGAAACTGATTAACAATCCCCTCTGCTACTTAACTGACCAGATCAATATCCCAGGAGTTTAATTAAATTTATGCTATACTTTGATTAAAAAGTGTTCCTTTAATTTTTTTGAGCAGTGTATTAAATTAGAAAATGGTTATTGTAAATTGTAATAATATTTCACAATATTGCAGTTTTTACTGTATTTTTAATCAAATAAATGCAGAGCATCCTTTAAAAACATTCAAATCTTACTGACCCCAAACTTTGGAATCAAATTAAGTAAATATTATGTAAAGTAAATGCTTGCTTAAAGGCTGAATTGTTATTATATTATATATATATATATATATATATATATATATATATATATATATATATATATATATATATATATATATATATAAATATACACATACATACATACATACAGGGGGTGGACAATGCAACTGAAACACTGGCCAATATAGTGTTGGAGGTTTCAAGGCTATATTTTCGCAGCCTGGTGGCCAATCTTCACTTATTGCACATTCCACCAGTAAGAGCAAAGTGTAAAGGTTGACTATGTGCACCCAGTGGTTCAGACATTTACCCTAAAGGTGGTGCTATGTATAAGGATGACAATGCACTAATACACACAGCAAGACTGGTGACAGAGAGGTTTGATGAACATGAAAGTGAAGTTGAACATCTCCCCTGGCCTGCACAGTCACCAGATCTGAATATTATTGAGGCACTTTGGGATGTTTTGGAGGAGCAAGTCAGGAAACGTTTTCCTTCACCAGAATCACATAGTGACCTGGCCACTGTTCTATAAAATGAATGGCTCAAAGTCCCTCTGGCTACTGTGCATGACATGTATTTTGTATTTGTATTTTTGTATTCTTAATATAGCCTTGAAACCCAAAACGAAATGATGCTGTATTGGCCACAAAAGGAGGCCCAACACTGTACTAAATGTGGTCTAAAACCAAGTGTTTCAGTTTCATTGTCCAACCCCTGTGTATATATGTGTGTAAATATATATATATATATATATATATGTGTGTGTGTGTGTGTGTGTAAATATATATATATATATATATATATATATAGAGAGAGAGAGAGAGAGAGAGAGAGAGAGAGAGAGAGAGAGAGAGAGGTGTTTAAGGGGACACCAGTGGCACATTTGGCTTAAATCTATAGTTTTTTTAATCTTCTAAACAAATCCCAAAGCTGTGTATAAATAACACACGAAAAAAAAAGAGTTAATTTTGGTTCTAAGAAAGCTGCTGGCAAATGTTCAGTGCAAATTAAGTGCATGTTGATAGCGCTGACAAATGAATCTGTGCAAGGTACTATAAACTCCTACATGCAATCTGGACTTGAATCACTCCCTCACCAAATGCTCCACCATCTGACTGCCTGAGAACAAATCTGGAAATTATCATCATAAGCCAACTCACAGTAGTCCTCACAAACATGGCCAGTCTACGAGGAAACAGTTTTAGAAATATGACACAGCCATATGAACACACCTGAAACGCTCCTGTCCTGCTGTATCCCAGATCTGGAGCTTGACAAACTTATTGACCACACTGATTATCTTTGAGCCAAATTCAACCCCAATTGTGTGATTCGAGTCATCTTTGACTGAAGGAACAAGGAAAAGACATTATCAGCAAAACAGTGACGTGTGTAACATTTCACAGATTTGTTTTTTGAATGTTTGTAAGATAACAGAAACTGACATACATCTTTTTTCTATAAACTGATGAAGCAGACAAGATTTTCCAGTTCCTGCATTTCCGATTACAAGAAACTTAAACAGGAAATCTAAAAGAGGAAAAAAACAAAAACAATAAAGATGTTTTGTTAAAAACTGCACAGAATTCTCACAATAAACAGGATAGTATAGGAATGTTACTATATCAAAACATTAATCAGACTAGAGGCTATTGATACTGGTTATAATCTAATCTAGGCATTAAAGAGATCTGTCATAACATCCAGATTATATCCAAATAAATAACGGTCTTTTCATAGTAATTGTTACTGTCAGTACTGTTTTAATTGCCTAATCACAGATTAATAAACATTTATATGAATGGCGTCGACAGATGAAACATATGGCAGACAGATAGCTGCTGCCTAGCTGGCACTGAACATAGCTTGTAAGCAAATACTGTGATGAATGAGCTCGGGACACCTGCTAAAATTCATGCTATGCTGTCGTTCAGAAATGTGGCAGAAGAAAAGGAAAATTAGTCACCCTACCGTAAGTCTCTGACATGACTGACGCTGTGTTTCTAGCCTGTTTATACTGTGTTTTTCTCTTTCAAGGCAATCAACAAGGATATCAAATAAAGGGAAATCCCTTAGAGGGTTTCGCGCATCCTTGTCGGAAGTTTGTGGAGCAGCTACTTCCTGAGATTTTCAAAATAAAGGTCAAGGGTTTTTTTGCAAAATGACACAAAAATGCTAAAAGTAATTTAAATAAATAAATAAATTACGTTGCTATTTTGTTGCTGGTTATGTGTTTTTTTTTTATTATTTAGAATTACACTTCCAGTCAAATGTTTTTGAACAGTAAGATTTTTATTATAAAAAAGTCTCTTCTGCTCACCAAGCCTGCATTTATTATTTTGAAAGTACAGCAACAATAGTGAAATTGTGAAATATTTTACTATTTAAAATAAATGTAAAACTGTGAAATGTTGAAAACAGCTGAGCAGATTTTTTCAGGTTTCTTTGATGAATAGAAAGTTCAGAAGAACAGCATTTATCTGAAATTTAAATGTTTCGTAACATTATAAATGTCTTTCATCACTCACCACTTTTGATCAATTCAAAGCATCCTTGCTCAATAAAAGTATACATTTCTATAATTTCTTTCACAAAATAAATAAATAAATAAATAAATAAAATTTTTTCTGACTATAATGTTATATATAATATTATATATATAATGTATAATGTTACAATGCTTGTCTTTGGATCTTTCTATTCATCAAAGAATCCTGAAAAAATGTGCTTAACTATTTTAAATATTAATAATAATAATAATAACAATAACAACAACAACAATAATAATAATAATAATACTACATGTTTTTGAACAGCATATTAGAAAATTAGAATGATTTCTGAAGGATCATGTGATACTGAAGACCGGAGTAATGATGCTGAAAATTCAGCTTTGATTACAGAAATAAATTACATTTTAAAATATATTCAAAGAGACAGCTGTTATTTTATACAGTAAAACTATTCCACAATATTACTGCTTCTGCTGTATTTTGAATAAAATAAATGCAGGTTTGTTGAGCATAAGAGACTTCTTTAAAATAATAATAATAATAATAAAAAACATTAAATATCTGTTCAAAAACTTTTGACTGTAGTGTATGTTTTTAGTGTATTTGACAGAACTATATAATAGTGTATACTCTTTTATACATTATTTAGATCTGGTGCCGGTTGCATAAATTTAGTCACAATGTTAAGACTGTCTTAAGATCTATTTTGACTAACTAGGAGTTAATATATACCATTTCATGTAACTGAATTCCAAAAGTTACAACTAGTCTTGAAGAAAAAAATGAGATTACTAAATTTTAAGACTAGTTAAAGTAGTTTATGCAACTGGTCACTGATTTACTGCAAAAACTCTAAGTGCTTTCAAGTAACCACTAGGGGGTGGTAGTTAGTTAGATGTGCGAGTTGCATCTGTTCTGAAAAAAATTCACTAACTCATGATAATTTAAACCACATTTTACAGGGCTGATCTCTTTGTACCTTTCACAACTAATAAATTATATTTTGTTTTTATATCCACATTTTCTAATTGTAAGTGTATGTTACCCTTACATTAACCCCGGAGTTCATGATTGCAACACAGACTACACAGGATTGATCAGGAAAATACCGTGGTGGAGTCAATGCTTTCTAAATGAAATCAAGATTTCATACTTGAAAGCATATCATGGACGCTTGAGCAACAGTTCTTTATGGTTGATGTAAATTGCCCTCTATAAATTGTAGACCACATGTCATTCAGTAATGACTGATGGATGTTATTACACACAAACATAATGTGGAGCATATGAAACAAAGAGTATTACATAAAATGTTTTTGTTTAATCTTTCTGTGATGGTATAATCAGTTCGTGCTTTCCTTTCATTTAAAAATTTGCTCATTTGAAATCAACAGGCAAAAAGGTCAGAGAGTTCTTATTGGAGAGCCAACCGTTACTGTCATCAAGACATTCCAGCTGAGACATTTGAAGCTCTTCTAGAAAATCTAATATCATTTCAACACCCAAGAACGAGGCTGCTTGCAGAAGAAGTGCTACATATCTTCTCCAGATGGCTGTGCATTGGTCTTGGTGCCTCAGGATGTATAGGCTGCAGATTTCTTTTCTATGTTCACATGTCCTGTTTGTTTGTTTTAGATCCTTCCTGGCTCTTTATATATGTCAAAGATACATGACTGAACAAAGGAATCTGAGCTCAAAGAGCTATGTCAAGATGTAATTAAACCACTCGAGTTAACATGCTTTTATGTATGTACAGTCAAACATCTGAATGCACATAGGCCTATTAGTTGTTTTTAAAAGTATGAGAATTATGAAGTGGTGTCTTCATAATTCAAAAAATACAAATACAAATACAAATTCATAATACAAAAACAAGCAATGTCAGTATTACAAACTATAACATTATAAAGTGTATAAATCATTATTTTCCTTAAGAAACACTGTCCGGCAGCGACACAGGTAAAATTACTGCGGGAGTCCGCACCTCTCTCACCTCCCCTGAGCCCATGGAGTTTTAACGGCAATGCCTCCATCGCAATATGATTGGATATGACTGGTTATGTTCGGCTGTGACTGATTCATGCGATAAATCCCGCCTCTTGTGTTCGCGCGCGTTCGCACGTTCGCGAATCGGTCTGAATGAATGAACAATAGCCTATAATGACCTTAATGGGAAGACTAACTTTAAAAAGTAAGTAGGCTAAACAACACACACTTAGATATAATCACTCTGTTACATCAAAATAAGACTTAAAATGGCATAAAAACATGATCTGTGGGAGTTTTAGTGAGTAAACGGCTTGGTGAAATGTAAAGTAAATCTCAGTGTCTGTGATCAGTAGCCTATTTGCCGAGCTTTGATGACTGATGATCTGAAAAATTAAAAAATAGTTAAAAGTTAACTAATAAAAAGAATAGCTGAAGTACACAAATAAAATGTATAGTTTAAATTGTTACAGCATTAACTGTAAACTGCTTGATGATATTCATACTTAGCTTTAATAAATGTAAAAAATCTAAAATATATATAATTGTATAATTTGTTTTATCTTTTTATCATTTACATTTGATAAAAAAAATCTTTGAGGACTTTTGCCTCCTCATTTCAGAACACCACCCGGTTTAATTTCAGTCAATTAAAGATACCATCCAAACACAACTGTAGTAAACACATGTATGTCGTACTGCAACGTACTGCTTTCCACAAGCTTTATGTCTTGCATGTAAAAGTCCTTCCTAAGCCATTGTGAGTTTGTGGTATGGAAAAAGGGGGGTTGCATTCATCCCTGAGGAGCTCTGCTATCACTAGAGCACAATGGTAACCAGGAAGAAGGGAAGTTAACTGTCCTTGGAATCTAAAATTGTCATCACACTGTCTGCACCAGGATGTTATTTTGAAATGTGGGAGGTTTTGTCAGCTCAAAGCAATGATTAGAAAGGCTTGCATCTGTGCCAGGTTAAACCTCAGGGCAAAGAATGTGCGATAACACAAAACAGTATCACAAACACTGTCACGACAGGACTAGAAATGCTATTGTTTAGTTTGTTTTGCCCAATTTTCTGTTGGAATGTTAAAACGGAGGCATGTTTCAAGAAATTAGATGCTTGGTTACTTCTTTGCAGGTGTTGAAGAGTTTGTATGCTACGTAGATGCATCTAACTGTCAACACATTCAATGTTGTGGTACTTTAGGTCGCAGTACGTCAAGAGTTTTCAGTTACTCTACAGGTTGTTTGAGTCTGAGCCCTTATATATGGAATCAATCCATTCTTTATGACACTAATAGCATAAACAGCATGGACACAAGCAGATTCCTGACTTTTTTTTTCAGTGCCTTGCAGAACAACATATGGCTTGTTAGTTTAAGGTGACTGGGAAAACACACCAGAGAGTCGTGCATTGCATTAACAGCGAGGGTTTTCATATGCGATCAGTGCGTCAGTGTTTCTGACTTTCAAACGCAGCATGCTGTTAAGCGGTTGTTTATCCTGTAGCACAGTATCCTCTATGCAGACAAATGCAAAAGATTTAAGTCTGGGACCAAGTAGCACACTCTAAATCACATCTGCACTGAATACGGCCGTTGTTTTGCGTCCAAAAAAGGCGAAAGCTACTCGGAGGCTTGACAGATTAACGTGGTGAAAAGGAAAAAAGTTTCAAGACACTGAGCTTACATGAGCCCTGTGTTGGATATGTAAAGTCGTTGGACTTTAGGCGTTTACATAGTAGTGTTTCATTTCATGAATGATTCTTTGTTTTGAACAAATCATTCTTGCACACTCTCTTTAATGAACTGACTCGTTCACCAAAGTTAAAGGTTCTTCCAAAATCAACCACTGCCCTGTTGAAAAAAACTGCATGTGCTGGTTAGGTAGGTTTTGATGCTGGCATGCTGGTTTAAGCTAGTCCTAAACTGGTTCATGCTGGTCCTAAATTGATTTTTGCTGGTCCTTAGTTGGTCCTAAGATTGTCATGCGCTGGTCCTAAGCTGAACCAGTGCATGACCAGCTAAGGACTAGCATAGACCAGCTAAGGACCAGCATAAACCATTTAGGACCAGCTTAAACCAGCTAAAGTCAGCATACCAGCATCAAAACCTAACTAACCAGCATATGCTGTTTTTTTTTCAATGGGGTGGTCCACTCGTTCACTGTATTCTGCTACCTGATCTCATGATAAAAACATACTTTTTTCGCAAGATGTGAAATATGTACCAATAAGTACATATCACTGCAGATTCCAACAGATACGAAAACTGGAGGCGGGAAAACAGTGAGCACTTGCCACAGTTACATTTTCATCATGAGATCAGGTTGGTTTTCTGTATTCAATAAATGATGTATAATGTAGATTTCACAGCTTCTGCCTTTAGAAGTGCATGACAACTGTCAGGACTGACTATAGAAGGCTATGAGCAAATGCTGGAAAGGAGTATTTGATTAATTAGAGCTAATGAACAAATATGCAACCTTCATTAAATGATTGTTTAAGGAACTGAAGGAACAAAGTTTTGGACAAATTAGTGGAAGAAATGATTCAATGGCTCACTTCACACACATCGAAGACTTTTTTTCTATATGCACAAAAAGTATACTTGTAGCTTAATAAAATTAAGGTTGAACCATTGATGTCACATGGACTATTTTAAACAACGTTCTTACTACTTTTCTGGTTCTTAAACGTGGTAGTTACATTGATGTCTCTGCAGGGTCAGAAAGCTGTCGGATTTCATAAAAAATATCTTAATTGGTGTTCTGAAGATAAATGAAGGTCTTTTTTGGAATAACATGAGGGTGAGTAATGATGAGTAATGAATCATTTTTGGGTGAACTTGAATCTCATTAAATTCACTGAATATCATTCTGTCCATCAGTTGTTGATTAGATGGAGGCAGATGTGAATTGTTTGGAGAAGAACACAAATTTTGAATATAGATATAGGATTAATTTCCATATCATACTGACCTTAAGCAAATATGAAAAAAATCCTGCCCTGCAGGGGGAAAACAGAAGCACAGATGTATCTCACTTGAAAAATAAGTTTCAAAGTAGGAGGCAGTTAACTGGATGTTTGGGCCTCAGATAAACAAGTCTTAAAATCACTCAAAGACTGCCTGGGTGGCGATACTCGCCATCCTGGTCTTAAAACCTTGACTGGGCTGTATTTAAAGTGATTTGTGGCCAGCTCTCTATTGTCAGCACCATGCAGCCAAACTCACTTAATAATCTGATGTAATATGTATGAGGGAGCTTGGTCATTGGACATTCATCCTAAAGGTCACAGCTGAGCTACTCATTATTTCAGAGTTAGCTACATGCTATCTTACTTATCTTCCATAATGATGTCTCTTGTTATCAGAATGTTTAATACACTCAACCAAACTGCAATAATTTAGCAGGGAAAAATGTCTCCCATCATTTCTTAAAGGCTTTTTATTGAAAGCGCCCTTTCATGCGGCCCTGCCTCCATAGCACTTCATGGTACAAAGAGTTCACCATTGTTCCCCGCACATCACTATTGGAGACAGACAGCCTGGGAGGCAGTGGACAGACGAACAAGAAAGAGAGAAAGAAAGGGAGGGCTGAAAAGAGAGGGATGGAGGAGGTGGGACTTGGCCCTGTTTTGATCACTCTAGCGTTTGGTAACCTGGCACAAAGGGGAGCCGGGATCACTGGCATGTCTGCCTTGGGTCACTGTGAGACTTTAGAGGGCTCTATGGGAACGCCTATGTCACTGCGCTCTGAGTCTCAACATGTTAAACATTCACCTTAAACACAGGGCATGGCAGCTTTTGTAACTAGCTTTACATTTCACTAGTGGTCTATCAACTTTTCTATTAACTTTATCAGAAATCTGATCTCTCTCTGACTCGTACAGTCCGATGCCTTTGAACCAGACTAGCTGGTAAATTAGGAATGATCAGGACCAAAAACACCATGATAGATGGACTTGATTTGTGACAATATGCTTGAGTTGAATGCGTGTCTCTTTTGGAAAGTGGTTGTATTCACCAGGCCTCAAACTGAATGCTAATGGGGTGAGCCCAGCTGTCATGATGCAGATGCACAAGTCAATTGTTCCACTGATGACCCGTTCGAGTCTCCATAGAGACAGATAGATTCTGTCAGAGGAGTTCATGTGCACTCAAAAACACAGAAGCCATGACCATCTTTCCCAAAGTACCAGGCTATGAAGTCATAAATACACACCAAAAATAATAAAGGCAGATAAAGTCCAGAAGCACGCAATAACCATTAACATGACTCATAGCTGCATTAGCCCAGCTGTTGTATCTATTACAGCTGCAGCCCTTATGTCATCTGTGGAAATTGAAACATAGTATTTTTTTTTTAAATGTTTGATTGAAATTAAACAATAACAAACTACTACAAACACGCACCGTACAAATCCTTCCAGATGAAAGAAAAGAAAAGATTACATTCTCTCAGAATTAGTATATCAGGTTATTTGCCCATGGCCACGTTCACACTTGAATTAAGCAGATGTGTCTGTACACCAGTGTCGACTAATCTTCCACCACCAATGACGTGGGCCTTAGAAAAACAGTGATCTTTTATTCATTTGGTCTTTCATGCCGAAGGGGTAAAACACAATCACTGATAATTAGAATATAACGAGTTGAGCACTGGAGATTAGCGGAGCGTGGATGAGAGGAGATGGGAATGTTGCCTTTGAGACAACAGGGATTATATAAGATTAGAGCGTCTACCACACTGCAACTTGTCTTAATGAGCAATCCAACCTTTCTCTTACATCTCATGCTGCCCACACTATATGACTATAAATATCGGTCATTCAATCATTGTTGGAGTGAAAAATTCAGATTAAATATCAATGTTATTTACATTTTTTTTCCCCATATACAGTTAAAGTCAAAAGTTTACATACACCTTGCAGAATCTGCAAAATCTTAATTATTTTTCCAAAATAGGAGGGATCATACAAAATGTGTGTTATTTGTTGTTTAGTGCTGACCTGAATAAGATATTTTATATAAAAGACATATACATATAGTCCACAAAAGAAAATAACAGCTGAATTTATACAAATGACCCCATGATTCATAATACTGTTGTTACCTGAATGACCCACAGCTGTTTAGTGATAGTTGTTCATGAGCCCCTTGTTTGTCCTAAACAATTAAACTGGCCACTGTTCTTCAGAAAATCCCACCAATTCTGTGTTTTTTTTGTGTATTTTAACCCTTTCCAACAATGACTGATTTTGAGATCTATCTTTTCACAAGTGAGGGACTCATTTGCAACTAGTACAGAAGGTTCAAACACAATGCATTAAGGTAGGGTCCAGGGGTGAAAACTTTTGAACAGAATGAAGATGTGTGCATTTTCCTTATTTTTCCTAAATATTGTATTTTTTTCAGAAGCTACAGAAGATACTTACATGGCTGTGGCGCTCTCATGCCACACTTCGTGTTCTTACACAGTAAAAAATAGGCCTACATTGCGGAGCAAAGAGAAAACTGACAACGAGCAAACAGACTCGATTGAGCAGGTTATTTTTTTGTATGAAACAATGTCTTAGCTTTAAAATTTTGTCAAGTTTTAATCAATAAGTAGAGTTTTGTGGCTCTTTAATGTGCCGTGACAGATCATTGTAGCGCCTCAGTTCAGATCATCTCTTCCTCTTTACTAGTTATAGCATGAAATAAACTTGAATGAACATCAGAAGGTATCTTGTTTCAATCGCAGAAAGACGTCAAAACACACAATTTTTCAAGTTTAAGTCCACCTATTAAAAAATCTTACTGACCCCAAACCTTTGAACAGTAGTGTGTATATAATATATGGAATATATAATAAAAATAATTAAGATTAAATTATATTAAAATTAAATGAATATAAAAGAAAAGTGTCTGGAGTTGATAAAGATAAAGTGTAAAAATAACTGTAAATGTAATATCCCAAATGAATCATCCATTTAAAAGAGCTGGAATTATGCAATGTTTTTAAAAAGAAATGAGTGGAAAGAGGCAGGGATGGCTCCAGGAGATAAGGCAGATAAGTGGAAAATTCATTTGCAGATTTATCTCATTGAGAACGTGCTTGGATCCCTGTCATAAGCCATTGCACAGGTCTCGCACATTCACATGAGACGCAGGAAAGGGGAGGCAGTGCACGCATGACAGACAATCTGCTGTCATCATTACACGCCAGTGAATTTCCTGCACATTTTGGACGTGAATCACGTCTGAAATACTGTCTAAAACAACAGTGCGGTGTCTTTATCAGTTCCTCGTCTATGCATGTCTGTGACCCATCAAACTTGCACAGTCTGATACCATGCTCTTTTCTTTTCTTTTCTTTCTTTGTTTTTGTTTTTTAATAAACAACCAAAATCATATTGGTTGAATTGAACAGTGGGTGAAATCAGAGCAATATGTTGTCCAATGCAATGCAGTCAAGGGATATAAATGAGGTTTACATATGCTGACGTATTCTTCTTGGCTGTCACAAGCAATTACATAAGTGATTCCATATAGCATAACCTTAGACATTTTTATTGGCAGGAACAGTTGACTGCTGGTCATTTTCTAAATTGTCTTACCTTACTTGACTGTAGCTTGAGTATTCTGCCATACAAAAGCAAAAATGCAGTAACTGCTATGCAGTAACTGGAAAAGATGACCAGAGTTTTTAGATTTGATATCAGCCAGCACAATCTGTCACAAAACAGACCATAGTCTAATGTCATCATTACACTGCACAGATGGAACAGAAGATGCATAGAAAGTCGCATATTCATCTGTTTTCAGTCACATGACTTTTTATGCCCCTTTTTAGAATAATATGTAATATTGGTGTCCACAGAATGTGTCTGTGATGTATCAGCTCAAAATACCCCACAGATCATGTATTATATCATTTTGAAAATGCCTATTTTGAGTGGAAGCAGAAACACTCTGTTTTTGTGTGTGTCTCTTTAAATGCAAATGAGCTGCTGCTCCCCGCCCCATTTTCCAGAATAGGGCTGTGCCTTTACAGTTCGTAACTCAGATACTCTGCCAAAAAACATCTGTTTGGTTTTGATTATCATGTCTATCGTGCTGAAATCATGCATTTTTAACTATATTAGTTTAAACTTCTGATATACAGAATTCTGAGCGCACACATCTGAAGCATGCGCACAGAAAGCGGTTGTCTCATGGCTTGTGAGTACTAAACTAAGTCTCTTTCATGTCTTACTGCGCTTAAACTGTCAAATAAACACAAATGTATGTTAAAAACACAAGAGTTACAAAATGGTCTATGAAGGTAAACAGCTGGAAAAGAAATCACATGTATATTTTATATCTGTGTGGTAGCAGCGTAATATAGTACATATAGTACATTACATTTATGTACAACAGTACATAAAACAATAAATCCACTGCTCTCTTGTCTCCTCTGAGGCTGGGACTCTAAATAGTGTTCTGTGCTCGACAGCCAACGACAGAACAGTTAGCATGCTTTGCTCGAACTTTTGTCATGGTGTTAGAACTGATACACTGTGGTTGCTTGCGAAAACAAAATGGCGGTGCATTGGGTGGAAAGATGCAGATTAAGGGGTGGTAATATTATAATAGGATCCCCTTACCACGTTACGGGGGAACAAAATCTTAGCGGCTCGTGATTCACATGACAGTTACTAGGTTGTCCTTTTTCACATTTTCTGGGTTGGTAAATTCACTGGGGACCCAATTATAGCACTTAAACTTGGAAAAAGTCAGATTATCATGATATGTCTCCTTTAAAATATAAAATTATGTACAAAAACAATTTCTAGGTTTTTTATAGCATATAAAGCATGTTATCATAATGTTTTGAGTGTATGTGTAAAGCGTACGTGAGATACGCTTTCCTTGTTTATAGTAGTTATCATTTGACGAGCCATCATAATGACTTGGCTAAAATGTTTTTATTCAGTAAATCTGGTCCCAGCCGGTTCTGCATTGCTTTTCCATGTTGTTAACTCTGTTTTTCTCTCCGCCTTCTTTTCTCCAAAACACGGCTGGACCCACACTGATGGATCCTCTTATGTCACACTGCTATTATCACTGGAGATAACGGCTGCTGTTCCTCTCCCGCACAGACATGCTGAATAAATACCGGATCTGGGCAAGGCAACACCAAAAGAACACTATTATACAATTTGACAAACAGAATGAGACACAGAAACCAAACCATATTTGGAGAATTGTTAGAGGCTTAGGCCATAATATAAAGCAGGATTCCTAAAATGTTGTCCTGAGGGCCAATGCCTTGCAGACTTTAGCTCCAACTCTGATTAAACATACCTGAGGAAGCTAATTAATTAAGTTTTCACCAGTGGCACCGCCATTTTGTTTTTGCAAACAACAACCAGTTCTAACACCATGCTGAAAGTTTGAGCAAAGCAACTATTCTGTCGCTGGCTGCACAGACGAGCACAGAACATTATTGAGTCCCATCCTTTTTTATTTATTGATTTATTTACTGTATATGACACTGCTGCCACACAGATCTAATATAAACATGCAATTTGTTTTCCAGTTGACATAATAGACTGTTTTTGTAACTCCTGTTTGTTTTTAACATACACTTGTGTCTATTTGACAGGTAGGTAAGTTTGATCAGGGTTTGAGCTGGACTCTACAGTATATGTGTTTGTAAAAAATGATATCTGATGATAAAAGTAATCAAATTAACAATTATATTGTCACACTATCACACCCGCATGTGGTATTAGTGGGTGGGACATTCTCACTCTAGAGAGCATCTGATTAGACACCTGTTTTTTTTTCTTTTTTGTAGTGCAGGATGAGTCATCATTATTTTGGTTCATTTTTCTGGAAGAGAAAGAGGAATATCCATAAATCAACACTTAATGAAATGCATTCAAAAGCTCAGTGTTTTGAGACTAAACTAGGCCTGTTCTGCTCTGGATGTGTGTTGATGATTAATGCAGAGAGGGTTGAGAGGTCAGAGAGGAAAGTGAGTGGGAGAGAAACTGTTGCGCTTCAACTCAAATGTCCTATCTGATCTCTCCATCCCATCTTCCCTTTGAGATTTCAGCTGTGAAACACAACTTATGGTCAAATGGCGTACTTGGGAAAAGGGGGATTTTGGAGAACGGCTTTCTGATTACAGTCAAATGCTTTAGACTCATTCAGAGATGCAACTCACCTGTTGCTTCTGGTTTAGAGTAATGTCTTTAAATTAACATTACAACAAGAAAAAAAATGTTATCTATTCTCTGTACGCTTCAGCTCTCCTCCTTTCATTGCTCATCAGCCTCTCTGTGTAGCAGGGATGCAGTGACTTCTCTCTGAACTCTATGATGTACTTGTGATAAAAGGAGGGTTTGGTGCTGAATAAAGTCAGCAGATTTACTGTCAGGGGAGGCTTTCTGAGGAAGTCTCTGTTAATGGACTGTATATTTGTTCTTTGGGTGTGACCTGGATGAATCCAGAATGCCCAGTGGATACAATGATTTTAGACACGTCTACCTAAAATTAGAGGCTGGTGCATTTTGATGTACACTCAAATTTTTTTTTTTAAAAAAGGGGTCAATGTACTGTATTAAAAGGGACATATCATTAATATCTGACTTTTGCCGTATGTTTAATTGCTATAATTGGTTCCGAGTGCATCTACCAACCCAGAAAACGTAAAAAAGAACAACCCAGTAACTCTCTTCCCTGTGACATAGAAAGGGGACCCCTTAATCTGAAAGTTTCCACCCACTGCACTGCCATTTTGTTTTCATAAGTGACAACGATGTACTAGTTCTAACGCCATGGGGAAAGTTTGTGCAAAGCATGCTGTTCTTTATAGATGAGCACAGAACACTACTTAGAGTCCCAGCCTCAGATGAGACAAGAGAGCAGTGGATTTATTGATTTATTGACTGTATATTACGCTGATGCAACACAGACTTAATGTAAATATGCAATTTCATTCCCAGCTGTTTACCTTCACAGACATAACTGACTGTTTTTGTAACTCCCGTGTTTTAAAAAGTAGGTTATATGGGTTTTCGAACGTATTAGCTATCCTTCAATGTAAACAGTCTGCAAAGTTGTTAATCAAAAAAGTGCATTATACATAAAGATATTGTCTCTCAAAAGAAAGAATCGACTCAAAATTGCTTTAATGTACCGTCATGTTTTCGTATCTTCTGCCTGTTACAGATCTACATCACTGGGTAACACATTAGCATAATCCCCGCGAAAACAGTCTGACCTGTTTGTTTTGTTTTCATTGCCGAAAGATGATGAAGAATCAGAAGTTAAAATAATTTTTTCCATGATACCACAGCAATGCAATTCAAACCTTTTGTTGTGTGCTCGTCATTTTACCGAAGACTGCTTCTCTAATCTTGTCTTTCATCTTCTTTGGCTTCTATAATCTTCTTTATTTGGACTAACAAGCATCCCCGAACCACAACCTGTAAGTACGATTGATATATTGTGCATATTTTCAAGTGGGTGCTGATCTAGATTTTTTGTGCCCAATGTGATGTGATGTGTACCTAGTGCAGCTTTAGGTTTCCAGGTAAACCACAATATTACCGTCTTACTGAAATAGTTCTGATAATTCTCTGTAAACCCACTATTTCCTAAGAATGTGTCGATTAATTTAGACTGATGTTGTTTAATGTCTTTATGTTAAGAATGGACTGAATCATTATTGTTTAATGTAAAGGTGCATCAGGATTGCCAGGTTTTCACAACAAAACCCACCCAATCGCAATCTACACAAAACTAGCCCAAACGCCTTCCAGCGTGTAAAATACATGCTTTTTGTCAAGGTTCTGCTGGTAAATTCGCACTCCAGGGGCTGAATATGACATTATTGGGGTTGCTTCAACTCACAGACATCAAAAACAACCATGGACTTGGCAACACAGGTAGTAGCACTTGTCCACTCCCACGACAGTTGATTGACATGGCCGTCTTACCTTAGACCCGCCATTGTGTCATCTCCGATGCAGTGGAAGACAAGAATGTCTCCGATTGAGCAATTGAGGTGTTTTGTTGTTGAATATAATAATGAACACAGCAGCCGTCATTTAGTCCAGACATCTGAGCCACTGAAGACGCAGAGGATTAACGTTACTATTGTTTTTAAAGAGAATGAGCCTGGCAATATAAATGCGTCTATTTTTGCATGAATCATTCGTGATCCAGATTTACCTACAGAAAAAGTGAGTGTAAGAGTATTTTTATGAATGTGCTAGTTAGCAAGTTTCGTGGCTAAATGTGGCTGAAGTTTACAGTCTGCTTATCATCCCATGGCAGAGATGGGGAGGGTAAGCATAGCTCATTAGCACTTGAAGAGACATGCAACAAAACAGCTCGCTGTGAAAAGGGCTGATTTTGACAAGGTAAAACAGGTTTTGACAAGCTAAAAAAAAAGTTTTAACCAAAGCATGTTATAGAGTTTTTATTCAAATTGGCATCTGATGACCCCTTAAAAAACCATATGACCTGCTCTTTAACATAAACTTGTGTCTATTTGACATTTAAGCGCAATAAGACATGAAAGAGAACTTAGTTTAGTACTCACATACCGTGTGACAACTGCTTTTTGTGCACACGCTTTGGATGTATGCACTCAGAAAACCCTATATCAAAAGTTTAAACTAATATGGTTTAAAACGCATGATTTCAGCATGATACACATGATAATCAAAACCAGATGTTTTTGGCATAGCCCTATTCTGGAAAAGGGGGCGGGGATCAGCAGCTCATTTACATGAAAACAGGGGCTTACTTTTAATTTTGGACACCTCTGATTCATAAATTCTGGGTATAAAGACTTTCCCCACTAGTAATTAAAACTTTATGGTGGTGGTTGCTTTCATGGGTGCTCGGGTTATAAATACGATCTTTCTGACATGACTTGATCACAGCTTAGAGGGAAAACACAAATATGCTTTAGCATCCATTCAGTAAATAAAGAGTCAAGAAATGCTATATTTGGAAGTGCTTAGAAAAGAAAGAAGTTCTTGTTCCCAAGAATGATAGTACTGCTCTTTATGCTGATCATGAGAAAGCATAAAGCTGTGTTGTATTCTCCACAGCACATCCCAAGGGCCAAACACAAACTCAGACTCATCCAAAATGTGTGTCAGACTGAGTGTCTGATTTAATGGGAAAATGATTCACTGCTTCAATAAAACACTTGCTGTTTTTTATAGTGTCAGCAGAGAAAATCCAAAAACAAGACAAAACGCTTTGGAATAACGCCATTCATCAGTTGAGCGCAAAGAGGGGAAATACTCCTAAAATAACACAATCTACAATTCAATGAATTTTATTGTCACATGTTGTGAATGTCATTGCTAAAACAGCAACTAATGGTCAATCCAGTTGGTGCAGGCTACACATTTTGTGACCAAAACGTATATTTGTGGCACCACAAGACCCCCCACAGACCAGATTTAGGGGCCAGCAGGGATCAACGGACTTAACAAAGAGCTTTCACTCATTTCTACCACAACGTGAAGGTGTATTTGCAAACAGCTGTGTGCAATCATTTGTGGCTTTGGAGGCGTGGCTAATGCTTTCTCGGAGCCTGTGCTTTGACTCATTGGCAGCGAGGGCAGATAGTCAGAGCTTAACTCTGTTTGGACGCCGCAGAACAGCACCAAGCTTTTGGACACACACATAAGCACACACACTCCATTCACCCTATTCTGTGTAGTGCTCTCTCAGCATGCCACCACTTTCACTGTTTAGTATTCACACGCCGACCATCAATCACGTCAACTCTCAAAGAGCCCCAAAGCAGTTTTATAGAGCTCAAACTGGGACATAGACGCTTCAGCTAAGTTAAGCATTGTGGCTTTACTGACAGTAAGCTAAAGTGAGGCAGTAGATGACGTCATTGGTGTCTCATTAAATAGATAAAGAAAACTTTTATTCTTGAAAGGTAAATATTGACTGTAGGTGTTTACAATGCATTACAAACTCTCTGACGTCTATGTATATTGTCTAAATTGAATTGGATTTAGGGGGAAATGTCATATGAGCACCTTCCCATTTTAGGTTACATAACTAATCCCCACCTGCTCTGGAAGAGATTTTGAGACAAATTGACGCTCTTCAACCAGCTCTAAAGGTGGTAGTAATTTAATAGTAAGATTTGTTCCAGAGCTGCTCTAGAGCCAAAGTATTAAAACAGTTTGGAGTTTGAGTAGTAAAATTTATGTGATGCAAATGTATGAGTTTCTCTTTCCATCTTTGTTGGAGTCGTATTAATATTTTTACAAGAAAACGTGATCACAAAAAGAGCCTTAAAACTTTTGGTGGCTATTATGAACACGTGTTTTTAAAGTAATTAGTCCACGTTGGTGTCCTAAGCACTTCGTATTTTGTTATAATGACCGCCATCTACTGTTGTTCAATGAATTTTCATGGGCAAAATCGAGTAATTTCCATAGGAATCCACACGTTTTCAGGTTCAAAATAATCAATAATTGAGTGCACAGTAGCACTAGATGTGTTTGAAAAAAGTCCAAGGTGTCATACATTTTATGAGTGTGACTTCTGGTCTCGTCTGCATCAAGTAGCTGCACAAAATAGCTTATTTTACTGCTCGATATTGCAAATTGGTGTGTATTATCATATTATTTTAATGTATTATTTTAATTATGAACACACTGGTTTGTAGTGCAAACAGTTTTACCGTTTACTGCACTATTATAATTGTTAGAGTAGCCAAGGATCAGCAATCTCCAGGTAAAACTGATCGGTCAGACAAAACCGTAAGTTGTAGAGACTTGAAGCACACTGTCTAACTTCACCAAGGCTCACCCCAATCAGCTGAACTACATTGATCAAAAGTAAGAAATCGTTAATAGCTCCTTAACCGTTTGTCACAGGAAAATTTTCAAGTATTTTGCATTTTTGGAAACACACACTTTTGTGAACTAGTCCTAGGTTTTTCCCCTGATCAGAACCAGAGCAGGAAGATTCTCTGGAGAGTGAATATCAATAATTGTATAAAAAAGTGACTCTTATTAGCAAAGGGATGCAGAAACGTTCGAAAGGGGCAGGGTCGCTTTTACTAAAACGGCTATAACTTTTTAACGGAATGAGATATCTTCGCCAAACTCACAACGCGTATGTAAGAGCTGAATCTGAGGTCGCATGAAAAAAGTTGCAGAGCTTGGCCACTTGGTGGCGCAATAAGAGGGAAATAAACATAAAAACAGCCATAACTATGCCACCGTTTGTCCTATCATCATGAAAATTGGTATACATGGTCTTTGGCTATAAGGACATTTGCGTATCTCAAAAAACATGGCTGCGATAGGCAGGTGAACTTTGAGCACCTATTAGACCATGTTAACGGAGGTCAATCGGAAGACTGTGTTGCAATTCTCTGGACTCTCTAGGTCAATAATTATCAAAAAATGTTGAAATTCACCTTTTGGTAAGCTATAACAGGGTCGGTTAGAAAAGGGGCCTGTCCAAATATAGCCAAAAGCCTATAAAGTCTAAACGAAAGCTCAAAACTTCACGAAACCTGCTGAGCACATGCGATAGGTGATTCTAAACAAGGCATGCAAAGTTTTAGGGAGATCAGACCACAGCTGGCACTGTAATAGTCATAAACGTTAATAAAAAATAATATTTCTATTGTAAATTACCTGTATTTGCCAAAAATGCTTTCTAAATCATTGATTTAGTTGGTTACAGGCTTACTAAATAGTATGTAATGTCTTTTTTCATATGTGCTTAAATAATAATTAATAATAATTTGTTACATTTATATAGAGCTTTTCTGGGTACTCAAAGCACTTTACATAGAAGGGGAGAAACTCCTCAACCACCACCAATGTGCAGCATTCAACTGGATGATGCAACGGCAGCCATATTGCGCCAGAATGCCCACCACACACCAGCTTACTGGTGGAGAGGAGACAGACTGAAGAAGCCAATCAGAATATGGGGATGATTAGGAGGCCATGATGGTCAGAGGCCAATGGGCGAATTTGGCCAGGATGCCGGGGTTACACCCCTACTCTTTTTCGAAGGACATACTGGGATTTTTAATGACCTCAGAGAGCCAGGACATCGGTTTAACGTCTCATCCAAAATGGTGCTTTTTGTCAGTATAGTATCCTCATCACTATACTGGGGCACTAGGACCCACACAGTGCTGGCCTCACTAACACTTCTTCCAGCAGCACCTGGTTTTCCCTGGAGGTCTCGCATCCAGGTACTAACCAGGCTCAACCCTGCTTAGCTACAGTGGGCGAACAGTCTTGGGTTACAGGGTGATATGGTTGCTTTAAATGCCTTAAAGCACTTGAATCCCTGTTATCGCTGCTTGCAGCTATATTTCTTCTCGTTATTTCCCTAAAGCAGCTAATGAACCATAAGTCTCACCCATAGGCTTACTTTCGCATTGAAGAATAAGTTGAATTAGAAAATATCAAACTGTAATGCAATTGTTTGTAAATTGTGTTTTATTTTTATATATTACATTATTTTTTTAATTTTATTCTGTAATGTTTCTAAGTGTGGTATCACGTCATATTTTTCATCTTTTGCTTTCATAATTGCAAGCAGCTTCAGAGCCTAAAACTGAAAGGCCTGGACCCAATTATAGGCTGCATGTGGAGTTTGAAAGAGCTGGCCTGTAGCCAGAACTGTTACACATGATGCTAGTCTCTAGCTCCTGACCCCTCCTCACAAACAGTGGAACACACACACAAACACAAGTGCCCCCCGGTTAACAGGCCCGACACAAGAACGCTTACATAATACTCAGGATCAGGGTGATTTCAGCGCTATAGAGTGACATGGCTGACTCGCAGCTGTCCTCTATACTGTAATCACACTGTTTAGATACAATGCTCCATAGTAACACATGAGTTTTCATTCAGTTAGCACATGTTCTCATAAAGAGGGTCTCTTTTTTCTTCTTAATCTCTCCCCCCTCTTTTTTTTTTTTCCAGTAACTAAGCACCTTGACTAATTTCTGTGAAAATTTGGGTGACAGTTTGCGGTTATGCAACTTAATAAGTGTAAGGGGATTGTAAGTCTACCCTCATGAGCCAGTTTGTTCTGTTGTGCCCTCCCTTCCGCTCTACCCTCCAGTATGCCAAACTGCTGTAGAGAGAGAGAGAGAGAGAGAGAGAGAGAAAACATTCAGGAGAAACCAGCGCTAGCTGGCACATAAGGAAGTTGACACAAGGACTTTATCTCAGTAACTATTAGGTTTTGAGACAAACTTCCTATTACATAAATGATTGTTGTCTCTAGCGGTGAATCTTAGAAAAGAGGGTTTGCACGGTTTGGTCAGTTACCCGTATGCTTGGCCATATTGGTGATACTTGGATGTAAACAACAGCATAGATTGCACGGTTAATGTACTACTGAATAAGTTTTCTGCTAATTTATGCTGTCTAAACCACAGGAAAAACGTGTGGAAGCTGCTAAATCATATACAGAATGACTTAGTAAGCAGGAAAGGACGCAATATTTTGACAAACTTTTGTTAATAGGTGGTAAAGATACGTACAACCAGTATTAATTAAGATATTAGCCTAATATTTCACCTCCCTGACTGGAAAAGTTAAGAACAAACATGAATGTTGTCAAAATATTTGCCTTGGAAATCCTGGTTCAGTTTTTTTTGCACTTTTCTCCTTGATTTGTTATAACTTTTGGCAGTCTATAGTACTCCAAATATTTTTCTCATTCCGACCAATTAGTACAGCCCAAAACATGACAATAATTGACTATTTTCAGTAGCAATAATCAGCAAAATATGCAAGTTTGTTCAGTTCAGTTGTTCAGTGTCGCATATATGGCAGATTAATTGTGAAAACACTCTATTAGATTCAAGGCACAATGTCTACGATTTTTCTGTTAAAGGAATCCTCCCTTTTTTTTTTTTTGAACAAAAGGCTCATTTTCCAACTTCTCTAGAGTTAAACAGATGAGTTTTACTGTTTTTGAATCCATTCAGCCAATCTCCGGGTCTGCCAGTAGCACTTTTAGCATAGCTTAGCATAAATCATTGAATCTGATTAGACCATTAGCATATCATTCAAAAATTACCAAATATTTTCGATATTTTTACTATTTAAAACTTGTTTCTTCTGTAGTTTCCTTGTGTACTAAGACTGACAGAAAATGAAAAGTTGCGATTATTTTAGACAGGTAATGAACGCACATTATAACATAACTTTCAACCCATTCAAATGTATCTAGTATGATAAAAAGCATCGCTTTACCCCACATACACATGACTGGAAGAAGCAGAAGTGGTCAACTGTGGCATAATAAAAGCTTGTGTCGCGCTCGTCTCTCATTAACAATCGCTCCAGTAGCCTCGTTTCGAAGATGCCACAACGCACAGCCGATGGTCTGCGTCATACCCATAGTATGGTGAATTACTTCAAATTGACCGTTACAAGATGGCGGACACATCTACAGGTGCAACAGGTGCAAAAAGTTAAATAAATTGAATATAGTGAAACCATTTTGGAATACATATGTTTTTAATATGAATAGAATGGAATAAAATACAATAGAATACATTACTTTTATTATTTAATTTGTGTGAACTAAAATGACAACATTGGGTACAGGTGAACACAGTAAAAACCAATGTAAATTGTACTTTTATTATTTTAATTTATAAAACATTATTCCATTTGGATAAAACAAACTCGGTGTGTTTGTGTTATTATTATTATTATTATTATTATTATTATGTGTATTTTTTTTTACACCAAATGATGTCTACAGAAACAATAGATTTGGTTTTATATGACATGGATTGACCAAAATTGTAATTATGTCCCATCACATTTTTACAACTTTCAGCTGATGTGGTACAATCAAGCTCTCTCTATTGTCTATTGTTCATTTTTTTCATCCACAAACAGACAGACTTGCATCCTGCTGTCATTAAATTATGCTTTGCTCACTGGATCCAGTATGATAACCTTTATGCACCATGATAACCGTCATTTAGTTTTATGCTTTTTATATTGCTCTAAACTGCTGAGGTAAATCCAGTAACCTCACATTATCCATGGAAGCGAAAGCTATGCGTAGGAGTTAGAAATGACCTGTCAGAGGGCTTTTTCGGTTGTTTTTCTTCTTTTCAAAATGCTGCAAGTGAAAATAGTTTCTCTTGGCTACACGGGACGTGGCAATGGCTTTCTCAGACACTGTGGTACTCTGGAATTCCTCAGCCTGTCAGCAGCCGTCAAAAGTCCTGCTTTCACAGTGCGATTAGTGCTTTGTGGGAGCCCTAACACTGGCACGCAGCTCCTTCAACCCTGACCCATAATCGCACAAAGCATCAGGCCGAGTGGAATGGCCACCAGACTATGAGATTTTGGGTAGCTGGTAGATCAAATTAACCCTCACCTGCATTGTCAGCAGCCACGGCACAATATAGGCCAGTGCAGATTTCGTTTCATTGTGTTTGGCATGAATGTGTGCACGGACCCTGATAACTAAACAGAGCTACTTTGTGAGTGATGTCACTGAGGGAAGTTACTCTGGAATTTTCCCAAGGCCTTGAGCACACATAACAAACTCAGAAGATTGATTTACTTTACGGAAAGTCCAGAGTTCAGTCCCTGTCCCTGCTACTTCTGTCCCTGCTGATAACATCCTTATATGTGGAAGATGCTCCCGTAAACGGCCAATTATAACCGTAAGTTGAGAGTAATAAATGACTAAGCAGCACTGTGATCGCTGATTAAGATATCTGTGATGGCCAGATCGGCTCTTCCTGTCTGTGCTCTTCATTTCCTGTTTGATCAGGAGTCTCTGGGAGGCAAATCCTTTTGCATCTTGTATTCCTGTGTCATAATATTCCTCTCATAAACACACGCAAACATAGGCAGATACTTTTTTAGAAATATATGGATGTTTCAGCCTCAGTTTAAACCATAAATGATAAGTTGTATTAATTTTCCAGGCTGTCTAACTGGTGGACTGTCAGAATTGCTGATTCATTTGTTTATAACCCTATTTAAGAAGCCTGCGGAATAAAAAGAAGACCAGCAGTCAAAATACAATATATTACTGGTGACCAGCTGTAAATATACAGTTGAAGTCAAAAGTTTTCATACACCTTGTTGAATCCATAAAATGTAATTTTTTACCAAAATTAGAGGGATTATACAAAATGCATGTTATTTTTTATATTGTAATGACCTGAATAAGATATTTGACATAAAAGACATTAGTCCACAAGCGAAAATTTAAAGTATCTTCTGTAGCTTCCGAAGGGCAGTACTAAATAAAAAAATCTGATATTTAGGCAAACTAAGAAAAATGTAATCTTCAATCTGTTCAAAAGTTTACACCTCTGGCTCTTAATGCATAATTTTTCCTTCTGAAGCATCAGTGAGCATTTTAACTTCCTGTAATAGTTGCATATGAGTCCTTCAGATGTCTGCAGTGTGCAAAGATGGATGTCAAAACCATACAGTCATTGTTGGAAAAGGTTTAAATACACAAAAATGCTGAAAAACCAAAGAATTTGTGAGACCTGAAACATTTTTTCTGAAGAACAGCGGGCAGTTTAACTGTTCAGGACAAACAAGGGACTCATGAACAACTATCACTAAAAAAAAAAACAGCTGTAGATCATTCCGGTAACAGCACAGTATTAAGAATCAAGTGTATGTAAACTTTTGAACAGGGTCATTTTTATAAATTCAACTATTATTTTTTAGTCTTTTTTGTTAAATATCTTATTCAGGTCAGTACTTACTAAAAAAATAACGTGTTTGTATGATCCTTCTTGTTGTAGTAAAATAATTAACATTTTACAGATTTTGACCTCAACTGTATCTGACTTATCAGTTCAAAGGCAGCTTTGTTAGAAGACCATATGATGAGAATGTAGCTTTTCCTGTTAATTCATATTTCACTTGTGTCATCACAGCTGTGATGAAGTCAAATGTTCCATCATAGTGTTGTCAGAATCTTGAATAGCGTCCATCGTTACTTTAGCTCCCTGCGTAGGAAGCTGTATTGAACTCCTTCTCTGGAGCTCCAGAGGAAACTATCAAAACTATCAGTACAGTCTGTCATGTTTGATTCATTCTGGCTCAAAAAGCTATTTGTAGCATGAGATCTTTGAGTTGTGAGGGGGCTAAAAATTGAAGTTTTTCTTTGTTCCTCTGCCACATAGAAACATGCAATATGAAGCAACTGGAATAAAGTGGCCCAAATATGTCATTGTTAGCAGTTAAGGCGTCTAGAGCTCAGAGAGAGCAAGTCAGCTGTTCAAGAAAGCAGCTCAATGGAGCTAATGAACCCAGACGCCACTTTAATTGTTTCGAGTGCTTGTGGAAATGTGATTAAAAGCCAGATAAAACAACCCCTTGGCAATAATGCAACCAAACTGACAAAAACATCACAATGCAACTACCATATTATTCCTGCTTCCATTAGTCATTTCAACGCCTGCAGCTAAATTCTTGTCTGTTTACATAAAGCCTTTAATATACAGGATCTCCATGATTTTCTGATTAACAAGTGACTAATTTTACATTTACAGTTGAAGTCAAAAGCTTACATACACCTTGTAAACTTACTAAAATAAGAGAGACCATACAAAATGCATGCCATTTTTTATTTAGTACTGACCTGAGTAAGATATTTAAAATACGTTTACATTTAGTTGAATTTATAAAAATGACCCTGTTCAAAAGTTAACATACACTTGATTCGTAACACTGTGTTGTTACCTAAATGAGCCAGAGCTGTGTATGAAATTTTTTTTTAGTGATAATTGTTCATGAGTTGTTTGTCTTGAACAGTTAAACTGCTGTTCTTCAGAAAAATCTTTCAGGTCCCACAAATTCTGTTTTTTCAGCATTTTTTGTGTATTTGAACCCTTTCCAACAATGACTGTATGATTTTGAGATCCATCTTTTTCACACCAAAGACAACTGAGGGACTCATATACAACTATTACAGAAGGTTCAAACACTCTCTGATGCTTCAGAAAGAAAAACAGTGCATTAAGAGCCTTTTTGAATTTAAAGATCAAGGTAAATTGAACTTGTTTTGTCTTTTGGGGAACATGTAAGTATCTTCTGTAGCTTCTGAAGGGCAATACTAAATGAAAAAAAAAAGAAGATATTTAGACAAAATAAGAAAAACTTACACATCTTCATTCCATTCAAAAGTTTTCACCCCTGGCTCTTAATGCATAGTATTAAGAATCAAGTGTATGTAAACTTTTGAACAGGGTCATTTTTATAAATGTAACTATTATTTTCTCTTGTGGACTATATGTAAATGTATTTTGTGTGAAATATCTTATTCAGGTCAGTACTTAATAAAAAAATAACATGCGTTTTGTATGATCCCTCTTATTTTGATAAAATAATTTACATTTTGAAGATTCTGAAACTTTAGAGATAAAAGCACAGTTACAAAAAACAGTTATTATTGCGATGTATAAAGTCACGTGTAATTTTTAAGATGCACAGTCATGTTTTAAAAATATAAAATCATATTATGAGATGTAAAGTCACATTTTCAGATATAATATCACTATTGTAAGATTCAAGGTATAATGTCAATGTAAGATAGAAAATCTGTTAGGATAATAGAACATTTCTATTGCATGTATAAAGTCACATTGTGTAATATAGTAATTCTAAGATATTGTCAATTCATGTCATAATTTTAGATAAAAAGTTGCATTATGAAATATAACTTTTAAGCTATAACTATATAAGATATACATTTTAGCATTTGTTGAAAACAACCAATATATATATATATATATATAAAACAACATCAAATCCCAGACAGTGAACTGTAAATAACCCTCTAACCCTCTATGAACAGACACCAGTAAGCCTCATTATTCCTGCAGGCAAGACAGTGTTTACCAAGTATTAACTATAAAAGGCACTGAGATTGTGAAATTATGCCCTTCACTGATGGCCTTTCAAAACATATCCCAAGAAAATGAATAAAAACAGTACAAGAAGATGCACACAGGCAATAAGTAGACAAAAAGTATATTTATTCTCAGAAAGATAACAATCTACAGGGAGGTCTCTGTTATTGCATGTCAGCATTGTCTGAACGACCACCAGATCCTGAACAGTTCCGTCTGGTGGGACGCTGCAGCATGAGCTCACTCACACAGAAAATATACAACACTGCAAATGCAACTCACATGCAAATCAAAGCAGTGAAAAAACACACTGCGTGTTTGAAATGATAGTTTGGCGACTTGTCAAAAACCTCAGTAATTGATCCTGCCCTGTGAAAGTACACAGCACTGTAGCACGAATATGCTTTGGTCAGTCTGAACTTAAGGCCTGGTTTTGCAACATATGCAATTCTGAGATTCACAATATATGAAACATCACAAAAATACTTCTTGATAAAAGATTAAATACAAAGTACTGTTACAACATGCCTCTTTTACACAACTTTTCTTGAGCGTGCTTCACCGAGGGGAAAATAAGAAAATTCCATCATTTCATCATTTACTCGCATTGATGTCTTTCCAAATAAAGGAAGACAATCTTCAAAATATCTTCTTTTGTGCTCCACAGAAGAAAGCAAGTCATACAAGTTTGAAACAATGTGAAGGTGAGTAAATGATTACAGAATTTAAATTTATGGGTGAACTATCTCTTTAAAATCAATATGTTTGGTTTAGGTTTCAACTCTCACTATGCCACCTTTAACACTTGCAGTTTACAGCACTGTAATCACTTGCCGAGAGCCATTAACTTCTTTCTCAACACTGTTTCAATGCCTCGCCACATTCTGGCACACAAGTGGCAAACATAAAACTCATCTTGATTTCATTCTGTGCTCATGAAAGAAAAATGTTTGCCACTAGTGGCGTCATAGTGATACTTCTACACCAACCCCAGCTTATGCTGTGAAACATTAACTTTTCCTTACTGTGTCATTCAACTTATGCTCTTTCACATTTCACGTAGCAGCAGGTGACTTTTCCAGTTCATCCAACGTGAAAGCCTGATAAAAAGTGCAATTTGCCCTTGAGCAACACTCCATATAGGATTAATTTAACGATAGGACTGCAATGCTTATCAAAGCATGACGTGGCTGACACTGTCCTTCAGGGTAGACAAATGTACAATAGTAGCTTAAATAGTAGAGCAATGACTAGCAATGTCAAGGTCATGGGTTTGATTCCCAGGGAATGCATGAAGTGATCAAAGGTATGCTGTAAATGCAATGTAAATGCTTTGGAGAAAACTGTCTACCAAATGCGTTCGAACAAAAATGGAATAAAAGACTTTCTGTGAGAATCTTTATGGTAAATGTGTCATCTGCACCACTAACAGCCCCGGTTTTTGAAATAATTGAATGAACTGAATTGAATTAATAAGTAAAAAAAATAATAATTATGCATATTTGAGCCCAATTTAAGCATACAGTCCTGCAACCAAACTCACATTCATGGTTGCGATTCCAATAGTGGTGCCAGAATGTACAAATTTCATCTTTAAATAGTATGAATTGCAAAGGCATGAAGAATCTGTAGAAATTTTATGCACAAAAAAAAATCAAATCAAAAAAATCAAAAGTTTACATACACCTTGCAGAATCTCCAAAATGTTAAGTATTGTACCAAAATAAGAGGGATCATACAAAATGCATGCTGTTTTTTAGTACTGACCTGAATAAGATATTTCTCATAAAAGACATTAACATATAGTCTACAAGAAAAAAGAATAGCTGAATTTATAAAAATTACCCCGTTCAAAAGTTTACATATGCTTGATTCTTAATACAACGATTAATGAACTGTTAAACTGCCCTGCTAAAAAAATCCTTCAGGTCCCCCAAATTCTGTGGTTTTTCAGCAATTTTGTGTATTTGAACCCGTTCCAACAATGACTGTATGATTTTTGGGATCAATCTTTTCACACTAAGGACAGCTGAGGGACTCAAATGCAGGACTAACTTTTACAGAAGGTTCAAACACTCACTGATGCTTTACAAAAGGAAACATGATGCATTAAGAGCCAGGGGTGTAAACTTTTGAACAGAATGAAGATAAGTATATTTTTTCTCTTTTTTAGATTTAGTGCTGCCCTTCAGAATCTACAGAAGATACTTACATGTTTCCCAGAAGACAAAATAACTTACATTTACCATGATCTTCAAATTCAAAAAGTCGTACTGAAATATCTTATTCAGGTCAGAATCCTCTTATTTTGGTAAAATAAATGACAATTTGCAGATCAGATTCTGCAAGGTGTATGTAAACTTTTGACCTCAACTGTGTATTTCTGGTAGATAACTGTGGCCTGAACACTTTTTTCTTTATTGTAAATACGCAACACACTAATGTTCACATGATTGAGGTTAGTACGATTTTTTTTTAAAAGCAATTAATACTTTTATTCAGCAAGGATGCACTGAATTGATCAAAAGCAACAGTAAAGCCATTTACTGTATGTTAAAAAAGATTTCTAATTCAAATGCTGTTCTTTCAAACTTATAATTTAACAAAGAGTCTTTAAAAATATAACACAGTTTTCAACATTGTTAATAACAGAAATGTTTCTTCAGCACCAAATCATTATTATTAAAATGATTTCTGAAGGATCATGTGATAATGCTGCTGAGAATTCAGCTTTGTGAATAAATAATATTTTAAAATATATTAAAGCAGAAAACAGCTATTTTAGAATTGTAATAATATTTAGCAAGAGAGACTTTCTTTCATAAACATAAAAAAAATTACCAACCCCAAACTTATGAACATTAGTGTATATTCCTGTAAATACTCAATATGTCTGACTCAATGATATTCCTCCTAAAAGCACTGAAATGCTTCACTCAAAACACTCTGTTTTTGATGAAGCTCCAGGTTCAATGACCAGATATACAATCCAAGTGGCCTACTAAGTGTACGTACTTACACTCAAAGACCCTGACCTCACAGCATGTTTGGGTCTGGACTTAACTCCAAATGTAAACAAGACAGCCTGGAGAGATGTGCCAGCGTCCTGCTGTCTCTAAAATGGACAATCATTCACCCTCACAGGACAACAAGGTAAATGTCAGTGATGTCAAGTTGATAGTGTGTCCAAACATCTGCTTGTACTCTACATCACACTTAATGCTTTGACAGTTACATGATGGAGCACTTGAGTATTTCAGACTGAACCCGCTCTAGATCAGTCCTCCAAGACAAGGGCAAGTAATCCTGTTCATGTATGCAGAAGAAGTGTTAAAACACCAGTGAAACGGTAATGTATATGGTATATGGTAATGCTGTATAAAACTGAGCAATAGGGTTGATTTTCACAGTGTCTGAATGAAGAAAAGCCCTGGCAGTCTAAACTAGATCTTTGATAGAAAAACAACCCACTTGAAATCCTCTTCAATAAGAGATAAGGTAAAGAAAGACAGATGACTCTCGACCTGAATTGTTCACATGAGTTTGAGGTTAACTTGGGACTTTCCGAATGACGAGCAGATCCTAAAATGTAGCAGACAACTTTGAGTCTCTATGAATCTTTCCATTCCATCACCAAAGCTGGCCGATCTTTTCTAAATTGTCCGATTAATTTCACGGCCACATGTGCTCCAGTTAATCCACTAACACAGTCCCATAAAGCAGATGGATCTGTGTCCATTTCTATCCATAAAAGCCAGTTCCAGTCTAACCGCATTCATATCAACAGTATGCAATCATATTCTCACGTCTATGCCAAACAGCAGTATTTCTTCCACCAGGACTCAGAGAGCTTCCTCATTTTATCGGGCGTCCGCTTCTTCAGCCTTTTCTGCTGCTGGCTGTCCGAGTACTGAATGCTGGCCACTATAGCTGTGTCAAACACCTCCTTTAGGTTCTTCTGGGTGAGCGCTGAACACTCCATGTACGAGACGGCCTGTACTTCCTCAGCACACACGCAGGCTTCCTGGGGGTCCACCGGACGCTCCTTGTACTGGGCCAGTTGGATGAGCACTTTGACATCTTGCCGGAGGTCAGCCTGAGTCCCGACCAACAGTATCGGTGCCCTCGGGCAGTGCCGGCGGATCTCAGGCACCCACTTCTCCCTCACATTCTGGAAAGAGGAGGGACTTACCACACTGAAGCAGAGCAGGAAGACGTCAGTGTTGGTGTAGCACAGCGGCCGGAGCTTGTCAAACTCATCCTGCCCAGAGTAAAAAAAAGATTCAGTAGAGATAAACAACTAGAAAAACACTTTGAAAAACAACTAACACTTTGTTTTGGATTACTAATAGCGGTTAGTGGTAGAATACAAATTTTCTGAAAATGTACTCTATGTCATCCAATATGTTCATGTTTTTCTGTCTTCAGTCGCAAAGAAATTAAGGTTTTTGAGAAAAACATTCCAGCATTTTTTTTTCCATATAGTGAACTTCAATGGTGGCTCTCCAGGAACAGGATTGGGCACCCCTGCTCTACATGATCACAGCCGAGGAATAAGGGTCTTATCCAGCAAAAAGATCTGTAATGTTCTTAAAAAAATAAAATGTATATACTTTTTAACCAAAAATGTTTGTCTTGCACCATGTTGGAGAGGTCACACTAGTTTTGGGCGATATGCTCAATTTTCATATCGTCCTATCTTTAGCCTGTGAGATCGCCGATACACGATACTATTGTGTTAATTTATTTAATTATCTGTGTACTAAATTCCTTATTCGTTTTGTAAGGGTAGTCTTGTTAATGGGCATGTGACTTAGTTGTGCGTGTACAGAGCGCTGATGGTAGTTCCGCCTGAGCAGTTCCAGTTTACTTTGAGTTTCATTCTCTGCTATCCGCTATCTTCAGTGAGTGGTAAATGTGCGTGCGTAAATGTAAATATATTTATCTTTCTTTACCCGTCATATTGCGATAATGTTACCGCTGCATGTCTGATTGTTGTCTTGTTCAGAGAATGTGGAGAAGCGATGCGTGTGTAATTCACGTGCATATGTTTAGCGCCATTTTATAGCATTGTATTTGTAATTCTAATTAATACAATTACAATACAATGCACAAAGATTAGTATAAAGTTAAATCCCCTTTACAAAAAAAACTATTTAAGTTGGAGGTGAGACAGAATTTTTCACCTTACCCTACCCTACCTTTTTGAACCTTTCTAACATGATTATGTAAGGCGTGAAGTTGCGAGCTAGTGCAAGATGAGCATTTGTGGTTAAAAATATATACATTTCATTTTGGTAGGTAAGACCCTTATTCCTCTGCTGGGATTGTGTAGAGCCCTTTGAAACTGCATTGAAACTGCAATTTGGACTTTCAACCTGTTGGGCACCATTGAAGTCCACTATATGGCGAAAAATCCTGGAATGTTTTCCTCAGAAACCTTAATTCCTTTGCGACTGAAGACAGAAAGACATGGGGGTCACATGGGGGTGAGGAATTTTTTATTCTGGAAGTGAACTAATCCTTCAAAAGGACTCCTTAAAAAAGGGCATCTATGTATACTTTTAATTGTTAGATTATTTTACACAAGTTATGATACAGAATTACTATAAACATCTTGTCAGAAATACTGTTTGTAATTTTGTGAAGTTGTGCAGTATGTGTATATGTCTATACATATTTTTTCATTCTTTTTGTGGTTTTTACTTTTTTCCTGCAAAATCATACACTACCACTGAAAACCTTAGGGTTGGGTACATTTTTTTTAATGCTTATGAAAGTCTCTTATGCTCACCAAGGCTACATTAACGACCAAAAAACACAACAGAAACAGTATTATTGTGAAATATTATTATAATTTAAAACATTTTCAAGTCATTATTGCAGCCTTCAGTGCCACATGATCCTTTGGAAAAAAAATCTAAAATGCTAATTCGGTGCTTAAGAAACATTTCTTAGTATTACCAATGTTAGAAACAGCTGAAGGTTAAAAAAAACATCATTTATTTGAAATAGCAAACTTTAGTAATACTATAAATGTGTCACTTATAATCAATTTAATGTGTCCTTATACTGAATAAAAGTATTCATATAAAAGATCTTACTAACCCCAAAATTTTGAAGAGAAGTATGAATAAAATACCTTTTAAAATGGCTCTAAAGGCCAGTAAGCAGTCTTATCTTACAGTAATGGTCCTTTAATCTTCTAAACTGGCAACTTCCAGATCATGCTTATGATTCCATATCTCTGAAATATCAGAACCCGCTGTGATGTAACCGACATGGGAGATAAAGTCTAAATCACAAATGTGAGATCTGTTGTTTATTACTGCTGGATTCCATCTGTTTTACTGTTCCTTATGAGTCTCCAGCTTGTTTTCTGTTGATACGCCAAAACTGCTTTCTTCGCATATTAGTCAGCTGGACACATTCTAAGCCATGACAAACAATCCTGTTTATAATTTATATGCAAGTATGTTGTTACAAATGAATTTAGGCATCTCAACATTATAACATACAGTACCGTAGAGCAGATATTCAAATTGAAATTCGCTTAAGATTACACTTAATAGTTGTGAATTTAAATAACTATTATTTTTTAAAAATTAACTGTAGGTCAGTGTTAGATGATGACAAATAAGTGTAAAAATAAGGAAACTGAGCATGCACAAATTTCTACATGAACTAAAAACATTTATACAACTCTCCAATCAATGTACTTTTCTCTCCCTTCCTCCATTTCCACTGACCTAAACAGGACTGATCCAAATCTCTCTTGGCTTTCCTCCCTTCACTGTCTCCCCTTCGCTTGCTAAACTCATCGAAAACACACTGATCTCACATTTCCAGTGACTAGCCCCAGCTGTACCCCGGCTGAAAGTAGGTCTCCCTTTCCCTCGGATCAAGCCCAATTCATCACAATTAGACTGCTTCCCCTAGAGCTGATTTCCCCCCTCCCACAAAGGAAGAAACACTGACTGACCTATAACAGCGTGCTCCCATAGGATGAAGCCTATACTTCCTTTTGATGCCTTGACTGCAAACTTTAGCTGAACTTTACCAGAAACGCTTATCATGAGTAAGCAAAACAACACTGAATCACTTTCTCTCTTATCTTACAGACAGGCAACCGTATGACTAATTAGGACATGACTCACGGGTCTGTTTACAGTTAAGAGTTGAGGGCTTCGACCAGCATGTGTTTGTGCAAACAATATGTCATCCTTATACAGTGACATGATGAACTTGTGATGTCTTAAATGTGTTTGTGTGAGGTGGTTTGTTTGGGTCTGGTGGTGCTGAGCGGGCTTATTGGACTGACCTGACCGGCTGTGTCACAAAGCTGAAGTTTCACAGGCTTGCCGTCCACGGCTACAACCGCTGCAGAGAAGAAGAGAATCAATTGTATATTTAATCTCTTTCCAGTGCAAATTATTAAGACACATGGACTGTGACAAATGAGACTGAAATGGGTTAGTGAACTTGCTGACATTACAAAAACTCATCACAAAAAGTAAACAATCATGTGGTCAAGTGATGAATTAAATTGGGTCACTGGCAAACTGCAATAACTAGATCATTCTTTATCATAAATTAATTAAAATAAGTAAATATAATATATAATATATATATATTTTTTTACATGATATTATTTATTAAAAACAGTCATAATAGAGACAGAAGAGACTACAAGTCTAAAGTTTTAGAACAGTAGGATTTTTGATGTTTTTTAAAGAAGTCTCTTCTGCTCATCAAACGTGCATTTATTCAGTCCAAAGTACAGCAAAAACAGTTAATATATATATATATATATATTTCAGTTGTTTAAAACAACTGTTTTCTATTTGAATATATTTTAAAATGTAATTTATTCCTGTGATCAAAGATACATTTTCAGCATTATTACTCCAGTCTTCAGTGTCACATGATCCTCCAGATCAGATAAAATGCTGAATTACTGTTCAGGAAACATCTTTTATATCAATATTTATTTGTTCAGGATTCTTTGATAAATAGAAATAGATCATTTATCTGGTTGGGGGGTTGGGGGGTATAGGAATTCATACTTTTATTTAGCAACAAGGATGCTTTAAATTGATCAAAAGTGATGATAAAGAAAGTTCTTCTGAACTTTCTATTCATCAAAGAAACCTAATAAAATTCTACTCAACTGTTTTCAACATAAAAAACTAATACATGTTTTTTGAGCAGCAAATCAGAATGTTACTTCAAAATGTTACAATGTTTGCTGTACTTTGGTAGTGGTAATGTAGAATAATAATTATATATATATAGTTTAAATAAAATTCATTTAATTTAATCACATTTTTAAATTAATATTTTTTACAAATTAATCTAATATAACGTTACAACATCCAGCTAAATTCATCTGTTTTGGAGTATTGGTATGACCAGCTGATAGCTGGTTTATTGCTGGTCTAAGATGGTCTACCAGCAGTTTGGACCAGCTTAGACCAATTACAAAGGTACATTGATCCAAAACGCATCAGCACCGGTTTAAACAAGATTTAGGTAGAAAACAGGTAGTTTACGTTTTTTAAAATAAAATGTAATTTCTTTTTAATGTATTTTACTACCATTTTAGTTTTACGGTTTAATTATAAACGCTCGAGTGATGTTTACCTGCAAAGTTGTCAAACGCTGTTGGGACATACTCAGTGGGATATCCATTGGTGGTATAGCTCACAATGAGACTAGTTTTACCCACTGCACCATCACCAACCAGCACGCACTTCACCCTGCGCTCCGCTGCCGACCCGAAGCGGCTCTTCACTGCGGATGACAAATCTCTGCTCCTGAATCTCCTCGGCGGTACCGGCGGCACAACCGTACCTGGAACAGGCTTATATTCTCCACCTCCCTGCGGAGGCATCGCTGAAAACACTGAGCGTCCAGGAGTTTTAACGCCAGTTTCAGCGATTCATCTTACTTGTGAATGAGAGAGCGGAGCACCAGTCTCCGGTTTCAGCGCGGTGTCCATTTATTTTGGAAGGAAAACAAGTCCTACATTTCAAATCAAGGAGTGTTTGCTTTATCTGGATTTAAAAGAAAGCAACTCTGAAGTCAAAATAAATACGAAGCCCACACGTACGCTGACGTTATGCCCTCATGAGACGAGCCCTCCTCCGCCCTCTCTAAAACTGATCTGAGTGAGCAGCACTTTACTCCCAAACACTGTGGCTGTGTCTCAATGCCTAGTTTGCCGCCTATTAGATTAGCGTTTTGAGGCGTGCGCAGCTTTTTTGGTCACACACAGGGTAGGCAGCTGACTAGGATTTAAGACAGAGACCATGACATCATCCACTGTGAGCTGCAGTCATCCGTAAACTGAAGTTCAGCAGACCTGTTGTCATTACTGATAAACTCAACTGAGCTGGCGCGAATGCACGCGTCAGCATTTTTATTTGTTATCAGGGATAACGTCCTTGAAATTCAAAATGGTTAAAATATACATTTGTGTCCCTTGAACAATGTTTATTTTTTAGTATTTATTACATATATATTTTTTCAATGCGAAAATGAATAATGGCAGCATCATAAATCAAATCAAATTCTCCAAGTAGTTAAATTACATACACTACCAGTTAAAAGTTTTTGAGCAGTAAGATTTTTAATGTTTTTAAAGGTCTCTTCTGCTCACGAAGCGTGCATTTATTTAATCCGAAATACAGCAAAAACAGTAAAAGTTTGAAATATTATTACTATTTAAAATAACGTGAATAGATTTGAACATTTTAAAATGTAATTCCTATGATTTCAAAGTTGAATTTTAGCATAATTACTCACATGATCTTTAAGAAATCATTCTAATATTCTGTTTTGCTGCTCAAAAACAGATTTTCTTCAGGTTTCTTTGAATAGAAAGTTCAGAAGAACAGCATTTATCTGAAATAGAAGTCTTTTGTAACATTATAAGTGTCTCGATCATCTCTTTAAAAAATATATACTGACTCCAAGCTTTTGAATAGAATAGTGTATAACGTTACAAAAGCATATTAGAAGGAATTCTGAAGGATCATGTGACACTGAAAACTGGAGTAAAATTTTGATTTGATCACATGAATAAATTACATTTTAAAATTCAAATAGAAAGCAGTTTTTTTAAAAAATAGTAGAAATTTTCCAAATTGTACTGGTTTTGCTGTATTTGGATCAAATAAACGCTGGCTTTGTGAGCAGAAGAGACTTCTTTGAAAACATGAAAAATCTTGACTGGTAGTGTATATTAAATGTATAATTATATATGTAAACAACATATTTGTATTAAATATATACAAGCATATGTGTGTATTTATATATACACATAATAAATATACACAGTACACATACCAAACTTTTTTTGATGCGATTAATCGCAATTAATCACTAGATACATATACATAAAATATTATTAAAATATTATAAAATACATTAAAATATTATTTATATGATTTATTACATTGCAATGTGACCAACGGCGAGTGTGGAATTAAACTGTAACGCAGTTGCGCCATCTAATGGACAAAATGATAGGGTTAAACTTCTACATGCTTTAAAAATGCTTTTAACACTAATAGTGATTATTAATATTAACTACTAATTGTAATAATTTATATAATATTAGTACGTTTTATTTACATGATGTGTGTTTTATTGCTCTGGCTTCTTATTTTTGTGTGGAACGTTAGTCGCAGATCTTGTTTCACCCGAGCCTCAGTTTCAGATGAACAGACACCCGCACATGATTCCAAAACCTGCAGCTTTAAATGCACATGAGAGTTTGACAGATGGCGGTAAATACTGAGAAAGAATCTAAATCAAACCGTGAGGTCGTGTTGGGCTTCTTAGAGGAGGCAGAATCATGGCAGCTTCTTAGTAACCAGTTTCCAAGTAAAGTCGGAGGGAGACCTGCGTGGTTGAGCCAAGTGGATTTGCCAGCTTTGTCTGAGTTACAGTGTGAGAGATGTGAACTCCCAACAGTGTTTCTTCTGCAGGTCTACGCACCAATAACGGAATATGATCGATGTTTTCACAGAACACTATTTGTGTTCTGCTGCAAGACACCAGCCTGCTATACTCGAAATGACAACAAGTGTTTTAAAGGTAATTCCTTCGCTGTCATAATATTTTGAATAGAGTCTACTAATGTTTAATGTATTCATATTTTAATTATATATTTACATACGTAACCATGGACCACAAAACGAGTCAATTTTGAAATTGAGATTTATACATCATCTGAAAGCTTAATAAATAAGCTTTCCATTGGTGTATGGTTTGTTAGGATTTTTAAAGCCTTTCTATAACGTAGGCATAAAGCAACAATATTTTGTACTATCCCCTGTTCCCAGTGTTCAGATGTCAGCTGCCAAGGAAAAATGACTTTTACCCGTTTGATCCTCCTCCTGATGAGAAGCCAGAGCTCCTAGTGAATGATCATCAGGTTCTGAGCTCTGGGCTCAAACTGTGCAGGCTGTGTGGTTGTCTGGGACAGAAAGCCTGTTCTCGATGTCACTCTGTCACATACTGCTGTAAAGAGCATCAGACCATAGACTGGAAACACCGGCACAAAAAAGAATGTTCAAATGAGGGTAAGTAGATGCAGATTTAGGACTATTTATGCTTGATTTCAGCCAATCTCTCTAATATATATATATATATATATATATATACACACACGTTGTCTTCAAATCTGAATCCATAGCCTCTCAAAGCTCAGAGGAGCTCAGTTCTTTTCTATTTCCTGAGTGGGAGCTGGTTACCGACCCAGAAGAGCTTCCGGCAAAAGATGAGGAACTTGATGAAGCCAACAGTCTGGATCAAGAGAGCATGGCATGCTTAAATAATGGTATACCTTTCAGATCATATTTGGCAGCTTGATATTTCCACATCTTATCAAGGAGTGACAAGTGTTTATTTACCCTTTCAGGTTTGGAGGACAGTGAACTGGAAAGTATGGCCCTTCATGAAACACAAGACTCTAAAGTGTTTCAGAAGTTCAAGAAGCGCATTGCTAATGAACCACAACAGGTCAGTTACAGAGCCTGAAGAGTAAACGCTGCCCATGGCTTTTGTGTTGTTCAACAGCTATGTTTGTATATGTATTTTTAAGGTTTTGCGGTATTGCAAAGGAGGATCACCTCTTTGGGTGTCAGCTGAACATGTGCCATGTGAGGAGGATGTTCCAGAATGTCCATGTGGTGCAAAACGTCTGTTTGAATTTCAGGTAAATTAAAATGATTTCTGAAGGATCATGTTGCTCTGAAGACTGGAATAATGATGCTGAATATTCAGCTTTGACGTCACAGGAGTAAAACACATTTGTGATCCCAAAGTTAATCATAAATGGCATCAATGAATGTGTTACACTGTTTAAATTGTCACTGTCTATTTCAGATAATGCCTCAGTTACTTACTCACCTCAAAGTGGATAGGACAGATGCCAGCATAGACTGGGGGACTCTGGCCATCTACACATGTGCTGACAGCTGTGACCAAGCCACTAAATATTCTGCCGAATTCATCTGGAAACAAGACTTTTCAGGAGATCAAGCTGTGTAGAATTAGTCCATTCAAATGAACTACAATTTAGAATATTAAATATATCACACATCACATTTATAATATTAAATAAATGTGAATGATAAAGGCATTGGTTCTTTTAAGGCACTCACATTCACAATTTCTGTCCTTAAATGAAGTTAAGAGGTCTTAATTTTGGCAATTTAAACATGCGTTAATTTATATTATTACTATTATTTTAGCAAGGATGCATAAAATTGATCAAGAGTGACAGTACATTGCAAAAGATTTCTAATTTCTAAAACTTTTTTCTAATCTAAGAATCAAATCTACATAAATGTATCAGGCTCCACAGAAATGTTTGACACCGAGCAGCAAATCAGAATTTTGGAATGATTTCTGAAGGATCACGTGACACTATAGACTTGAGTAATGGCTGCTGAAAATTCAGTGTTGCCATCACAGGAATAAGTTACGTTTTAAGATGTATTGAGAGAAAACCTTTATTTTAAATTATATTTGACAGAATTGCTGTTTTACTGTATTTTTAATAAATTAAATGCAGCCTTGTTTAGATACTAATTTCAAAAGAAATTCAATGCTAGATCGAATAGCATGAAATCCAAAAATCTCACACACCAAGAGTCTCTACACAAAGTCCTTTCTGTTGTAAAAGCTGTCATCATAACACTAATTAAATGTCATCTTATTACCATTATTCACCTTTTTCTTCCCATAAGAGTGGTCATGGCCATTTGTAAATTTTGTGGGTCTGGCATCTGGTCTCATCTGCGCCCAGCTATTTTTAGCTGTACAAAACAGCTTATTTTGCTGCTTGACATTGCAAATTGGTGTCTTATACTATTTTAATGTATTATCTTACTTTTGAGCACACTGGTTTGTAGTGCAAATAGTGTAACTGTTTACTGTATGTTTTTATTCTTCTCGTTATTTCCCTATACCGGCTGATGAACCATAAGTCTATGAAGAAAGAGAGCATTGAAGAAAGAGGAGGATAGAAAACCAGAAAATATATGTTGACAAGATACTTGAAGGTAATACTTTACAATGCAGTAATAGACTGAAGTTGGCAAACATATTTATTTGCATTCAGTGTAGCAAATTAGTTACATAGACGAAAGGATTAAATTAAGATGTCAGTGCTTTACATGGGGCTATTGAGAAACCTACAGTACGTCATACAATGAAATGGGAGTTAAATCGTTAGATCTGTCAACCAATCTCATTTGAAAACTAACTTAAAAGGCCAAATCCACATGATGACTTCAACAACTGAACGATCCGCAAACTTGTTTGCAAAGTTCTCTGTTGGAAAATAACCTAAATGCATGCCTCCAAACAAAAGGAGTTCCCTTGCACTGGACAACATGGGCATTACTTGCCACACACTGATTCCTCTCGCTGACAGAAAATCAGTAATGCAATAATACCTAAAAACTGCTAATAAAGGGAATGTGTAAAAGTATGAAGTGAACATTTTAACATCATAAAAACCATAAAAGAATTGAAAACATTAAAATGTTCAGACATTGATAAAACAGTATTTTGAGAACCAAATGGCAGGTGAAAAACATTTAAAAAGGAAAAATAAAAGCATTTTTATCCCTTGAATCAGTTCGCTTTCTGAGTGAAGAAAATGTGTCCTTCATATTTACAGGCTTACAAAAGTAAATAAAACTGCGTAGGTCACCCCAGACATACCGGCGGGCTCACAAAGTAATTATTTAGCAATAACAGGACAAGATTACGTGGTCTTCCTAAATCCTTTCAGGATAGGGTATATGTTCTCAAATGCTTCATAGATTTCTCCTCTAACCTTTGCACCTGGAAATAAAGGAATTTTATTATTATATGCAACTTTAGTATCACTCACAATATCATACTAGCATTGCATGGTACTGTTTGTAACATTGGAAATACAACAATAACCTCACCTGTAAGTACAACTTTGCCTGAAACGAATATTAAAAGGACAATTCTGGGTTTGATCATTCTGTAGATTAATCCTGGAAATAACTCTGGTTCATAGCTGGGGAAAAAGCATTAGCAGCATATTAGTCTTGCAGTTTTTTCATCTCAGTCAGAATGATGCTCACACAAAAAATATCAGGGTATTACAAATGCATTAGCATAACAGTAAAATAATCTGTCAAACAATAAACAACCTAAGTGGTACAAAGAGTAATAGTGTAAAAAATGTAACTTTATTCAAAACAAGGCATATTTGCACTTAAGTCATGATTTTGTCAGGTACCAGGATGCGCGGCCATTTTGGCAACACTCAGATGTAAACGGCAGCATGGGTTACACATTTAATGTACTACTGAATAAGTTGTTCTGCCAATTTATGCTGTCTAAACCACGGCAAAAACATGTGGAAGCTGCTAAAGCACATAGAGAAGGACTTAGTAAGCAGGATAGGGTGCAATATTTTGACAAAGTTAATAAAATAAAAGTTTTCCTCCGGTCCAACTGATTAATATTAGCCCAAAACATCATAATTATTGACAATTTTCAGCAGCAATAATCAGAACAATATTCAAGTTTTGTTCGGTTCAGTAAGTTTACGTGCAGTTGACGATGCATCATAAAAACACTATAAAAAGTATTCAGTTTAGTTTAAGATGTGCTATAAAACCAACATATTAATAAATAAAACAAACCTGCTAAACTGCTGGTGTGTAAGCACCAGGCCCTCCAACCGGATGGGAAACTTAACGTCGCAGCTGCCCACCATGTTCTGAATTTTGAAGTCTAAGAATTTAGCAGGAAAACCCAACTTCTGCACCACTCTGGCATATTTTCTGGCTGCCAATCGGGACTGTTCCTCACTGCAGAAGCAAGTGCACACAAAAAAGGCAAAGTCACACACTGCTGTTTGTTCTACAAGTTTGTGTGAGAGGAAGAAAATGATAGCAAGTCTGCAGATGGCATTCGTACCTTTTCGCTCCTGTGCACACCATCTTCCCTGAACTGAAGATGAGCGCTGTTGTTCTGGGTTCTCGTATTCTCATGATGACGGCAGCAAAACGCTGAAAGTGTTATTGAGTGTTAAAGGGATCATGAACTGAGAAATCAACATACACTTGATCTTTTAACAAATGTGACCCTGGACCACAAAACCAGTTATAAGCAGCGTGGGTATATTTGTAGCAACATCTAAAAATACATTGTATGGGTCAAAATTATAGATTTTTCTTTTGTGCCAAAAATCGAATTAGGATATTCCGTAAGGATCATGTTCCATGAATATATTTTTTTAATTTAAAATTTTTAAAATCGTTATCTTGGCCAATTATTGTCCTTTCATAACAAATACATATATTATACATTAGGCTTGGGCGGTAATACGGTAATATGGTATACCGCGGGATCTAAAAATAGCAACGGTATCAGTTTCAATACCGTTATACCGTCATAAAAAATGCCTAAAAATGCGTATGCGTGATTGTCATCACGTGACAGCATGGAGGAGAAAGAGAGAGAAGGGGAGAGATGGCGAGTCGCGCACCAAGTGACCTGGTCTCGAAAAAGAACACAACTTCTGCAGTTTGGCAGTATTTCGGGTTTCGACCGAACGAGAAGGGAGAGGCGGTAAATACGAACGAGTAGGGCTGTGACGGTCGCACTGACAACCGCGTCACCGCGGTCGTAGGTTGCCACCGGCGGTAATGTACTTGACGTCACACAATCTATAACAAGCATAAAATACAGTGATTCTGCAGCATTCATTATGCCGTGGCAGCGTTTAGTGTCCCCCCCGTCGGCAGCAGGAAGAGATCTGCGTTCAAACACACGCAATAGACCAAAGCTGGCAAAGTTCCGGAAAAAAACTATTAGGCTACTATCAATGTGTCGGAGGGAAATAAGGAGATACTTAAATGAATTGTTCATAAACTATTGTAAACTAGTGAGCCAGTGTGGCAAAGATTAAGTTGACGATCCTGACTCGCCATCTGCTCACTGGAGAGAAATGCGGCTCTACGGTTTTTATAAAATATCAATAAAAAAAAAAAAAAATGTTGTCGATTTAATTTTTTTACGTTTTTTTTTTTTTCTCTCGCTATATTTATCCTGATTGGAAGATAAGTATTGATGAGTATTGTTTGTTTTCTTTATTTTTACAAAAGCACAAGATTTTTTTTTTATATTGTGAGTGCATGCAAATAAAATTAGACCCTTTAAAGTTCCGGATGATATACTATATATGCTTACCTTTATGAGCAAGATTATGGCATATGCCTATTTTCATTTTTTTTGCAAGTGATCGCGCTGGCGCCTCATGTAGGCTAATGCAAAGCGCATTTAGCTTCCACTCTCCAACAAACGACTGTATACACATAATAGCACGCATTTATGTAAGTTTAACATTTAAAATAACATTTAAATTTTCTTTAAGATTTTAGCTATTTTAGGCAAGTCGAGATTATTTTAGAATGCAAATTGCATCAAAAATAATCATCTCACCGCCTGTTGCTGGCCGCTGGTTCATTAATGTAAATTAAATTAACAAAAGCTTTAATTTAACAAACAAAAAATATTCCAAACATATTTCTAAATTAACTTTATGAAGAACCGAAACGAAAAATAACCCTGTTCCTATTAAAAACAAAACTGAGCAATTGTAATTGATGCAACAGTGTAATGAGGAAGAGACACGGACTCCAGTCGTTCTTGGTCGGTAATTTTGATGAGCCGTCGAACAAGGGCTGGGTGAAGTTGTTACGAATTTATGACACGAATGTTTGTTTAATATTTACCATTCTTATTTTGGCTACTTTCTATATAATTTATATTAGGCCCTATCATTATTTTACTGTTTTGTAGGCTGTTTGTTCACTGACTGCAATAATACACGCACCTTTGTTACTTTTTGAGCCTCATTTTGTATGTTTCAAAACTGTGTGTGCGTGTGTGTATATATACATTTTTTATATATATATATATATATATATATATATATATATATATATATATATATATATATATATATATATATATATATATATATATATATATATATATATATATATATATATATATATATATATATTATATTATATTATATTATATATATATATAAAAAACACAATACATACACACACACACACACACATATACACACACACACACACACAGTGTGTATATATATATATATATAAATAAAAACACAACACCGCACTACCGACGGTAGTTGGTCCATAACCACAGCGGTGGTAAAATCTGCCACCGTCACAACCCTACACGTCTCTGCGCGAAAACTGTTCTGGATGTTTATGTTAATTTAATTCTGTTTGACTGTTGTATTTGCACTTTTTTATAAACTGCTATTTGTTGCTAATAAAAGTTGTTAATATTGTTGAGCATGTTATTTTGTTATTGTTTCAGTATTAGTGTTTGGTATTCAGTTTCTGAACGGTTTAGGCACAAGCCAACAGTTTGGTGACGCTGTCTGAGCCTTAGGTCATTTTTTTTTTTTTTTTTCACGGTAATACCGTATACCGAGGTAAAATATGGAGGAGGTTTGACAGTATCAAAATTTGGATACCGCCCAAGCCTATTATACATCAATAGAAAGCTTATTTATTCAGCTTTCAGATGATGTATAAATCTCAATTTCATAAATTTGACCCATATGACTGTTTTTTTTGGTCCAGGGTCACATAAGAGGTAATATAAAAACATCCTGTATGTTTCACAACTCAAAACTAGTCTAAAAAGTGCTTATATTAAAAGCCAGTCTGCCAAAACGACAGGTTTTGGCATGTGCCACTTTATGATGTAATAGTGTGGAAAGCATCAACTCTGCAGAAAAAGATCAACACCTGCTTCTACATCACTGCCTGCTTAGCCCCGCCCACCGATTTGTGCATGTAGTATAAATAATGAAAGATGCAAACGCAGGTCTACACAGAAACCAAACAATAAACAGAGCTCTGAAGACAACAAGACACTGCAGTGCCAAGTTAAGAGAAAACAGTCTTTTCATTTCCTCTGATCCCAAAATTAGGAAAAAGCTAATGAACTCAAGACCACATCAGTAAGAACTTGGTCTTTTGTTCACTTCGTTTTGCAGTGGGTTCGTTTACAAACAAGGAACAGTTTGACGCAGGATTTTCAGAAAGATTGTAACCAACTATAAATGTATAACTATAACTTTTATTGCGTGGTCACCATTTGCTTTGGCTTATTACCGATTGTTTGATATGTACTGAATGTTTATGCATTTTTGACCTAAATCACAGCAGCATCCATCTATGAGGAATGTAGACCAGTGGTTTTTAAACTGTAACCACGACCCTATTTTTTTCCTTTTTTAAACTGACGCAGTTCACGTTCAAGTTCATGTCTTCTTTAGATCACAAAAAAAACGTTGCTGATTTATGAATGTGTATGCCAACATGGCAAAAATAATGATGAGCTCTGTCACGTCCATGGTTGTCTCCACAAGTGTGACTGATAAGACGTCACAGGCAGAGCGCGTGTGCAAAAGTTTTAATCGGAATGTATATAAAACATATAAACTGATATTTGAATCAGATTACAATGTTAAGAGTACATGTAAACAGATCTGCAATCGGATTCAATTCATTCAGATTAACGAAAATTGGTGCATGTAAACGTAGCCACTGAGGCGCTCCGGAAGGATGCTCTGTCCGAGAATCAAATCACACAGGGTGTTTCTGAAATAAGTGAGGGTGCTTTAGCCTTAATGCACATCTATTTTGACATATCATATATTTTGTCCAGTCCATTGTTGATTATCACCATGTCAATCTTCAGAGAGTTCCCCTGTTTGTCAACCCCCGAAACGTTGCTGTGTGTTCGCCATGTTATTCCTCTTAGCAGCAAGAAAAACACATTTTATTAAAAATTCTGAATTGATTATATAGTCAAGAAAGCTTGCAAAAAGCGCTCCCTATAAGCTGTCACTCATTTCAGTTTTTTTGCAATCTCAAAAGTCCGTTATAGGCTGTTCAAGGAATCTCTCTCTACAACGCACAATAAATCTCCCATTTACATCGCGTCTACACATTTTGTTATAATGAGAGGTACTTGCAGAACTCAGGGCTGAACAAGAAGTCTGGCGTTTTGAGCAGAGAGTGATGTACGCAAACAGTTACGCACGGGGGCTGCCACTTAATTTTTACTTTGTTGTTAATGTTTATTTCTGACTGAATCCACGCAAACACAGATACGCAATGGAGTCTTGCGTGAGGCGGCTGCCACTTAATTTCATTTTGTTGTTAATGTTTATTTTGTTATTAAAGTTACGTTTGCTGCTACCCGCATCCTTCTTCCCTGAGTCTTGGACTTTGTTACACACACACACACACACACACACACACACACACACACACACACACACACACACACACACACACACACCTTCCTTAAATCATCCTGGCGACCCATTTTTTAAGTCTCAAAATTGCCATGCCTATTCAAACAGAGCGTTCTGATTAGGGTGGTCAAAACTATCAATGCTAAAACCAATTAAAACTAGGCTTACCTTTGGATTATATTCAGCATTTCTGGCTCGAAGTGCTATCGTCTTCAGGTCAAGTTTGCACCCCAAGTTTACAGTGGACACAATATTCCTTAAAAATAAAATGAAATACAACTTTATTCATTTGCACACAATACATAGAAATTGTAGACAGTAGATAAAGCATAAAAGGAACTAATATTGCGATCATCTCGTATATTTTTAACAACTCAAAAAAACATGCTGAAAAAAATCTGAAAGCCAACCTGGAATGTTTTTAAAAGGATTGTGTTGTGATGACAGTTAAGAACTCACTGTAACTGGGGGACGATGCCAGAGCTCTCAGAGGCTGGTGTGGCAGGAGTGATGGGGGTCATAGGGGTGAGAGGTGTGGTATAAAGTGGTGTGTTGCCAGGCAGTGCCGTTGTGGTGGAGACCTGTGAGTGGTAGAGCTGGGGTGTCTGGCCTGAACCTCCCACCATCCCTCCCTGCTGTTGTGAGGCTGCCTGTTGTTGCTGTTGCTGCTGTTGTTGTCGCTGCTGCTCCTCCAGAAGGGACAAACTGTTGGTGTTCTGCACCGGTTGTGGTGTAAGACCCGTGCCATAAGGCATCATGGGACTGAAAATGTGCAGGGCAGGCGTCATGGCTCCCTATGAATAGACGCGAGGAGACAGTTATGTACTGATGCATTGGAAGTTGTGATTAAAATTATGTAAAGGCTGGAAATATACTACATGTCAACCACAAAGTCAGCCAGTGTATGATACCTAATGTTTTAAAATCTGTGCAGACTGCTGTAGTGTAGTTATTCTAGTGAATTTACACTTAGTTAACACTACAGTACTCACCGGCGGAGATGCCAGCCCTTGAGGGAAAGGAGGTAGGCTGTTGTTCTGCTCCATATTGACAGGTTATGAAGCAAAACAACTAAGTAGTGATTTTAGGACTAGCTTGAAGACCCCAATAGCTCTAAAGACCTGTGGTGAAAAAGAACACAAAAAACAATCTAACAGAAATACTTTCACACAATAGCATAACACCACGTCTTCTGAGAAACTTGCATGCGTTTTAGTAGACATAAAAAGGGGAAACTTAATTGCATGGTTCGATTGTAAAATAAAGACTGCGCAGTGTCATTACTTTAAATTCACAAGGAATGTACATTTAGGATTAATTTACAGAACATATAAAACGTGTCAATAACGTAAACACCAAGAGTAAGCTAGAGATAAATGCCATTTGCTGTGTGGCTGTTATATCACGTCAACAACGCCGCTTAATATGACATAATTCACAATCAATAGAAAGCGACACCAGAGCTGACAATTGATCATGTAAGTTAGCGGTGATCCGTACAGGAGTACTGCCTACGGCGCAGAATGAAGCCCAGCGTGGCTAAGGTGGCTAGTTTGTGGCGCTAATCTGTTCGCTACAAACTCAAGCAGTACATATTACATATATAACAGCCCTCTATGCCGAAATAGTGTAATGAATAGTAGATGAAAACGCGTTCAAACAAACCGTTAATTCGCCGGATCCCTCAGGGTGCCAATGAGTTAATGCGGAATAGTTCCAGAAGCGCAGGAAGCGCGCAAAACATGAGATTTCACAACAACTTCCGCCGACTTTAATAATGCGTTTCCGGTGCATTATGGGTCCACATAACATGTTTGAACCATGGTTTGCACTATTTTATATTCAGTAATACCTGACTTTGATTTGAAAGCTAAAATGTTTGTCATTTTGTCGGAATTTTAATGTTTTTTTTTTTTTTTTTTTGGTTAATATAAATGCAGATTCTTTAATACCTCCCACTTTGTTACTTTTTCAGAAAGATTTAATGTTTTTTTTTTTTTATTTCATGAACATTATGTCAAACAATAAGAAAGCAGATGCAATACAAAATAATAATAATTAAATAAGCAAAGACATTATAAAAAAACATGAATTACTAGACAAAATAAAGCAAAATATAATATAAAATAATAAACAAAACACATTGAATTCAAAGGAAAAGATCAAACAACTTACTTTTTTTTTTTTAACAAAAACCAAACAAAACATTTTCCCAAAGTAAAGAAAAATCTTTATCAAGATTTAATGATCTTCTTCAAATCTTTAAAACTCATGCGTCATAAAAAAAGCTTTGATTAAGACCCTTGTATTGTATTATTTTTCTGTATTTATTTCTGTATTTATTTATTTATTTTTTCTCTCTGAATTTTCTAATTTATCTGCTATTTTCTAATTAAACTGCTATTTGGACTTTTTGGAATTTTATTAAGATTTTTCTTATTGTTGTTTATTTGGTATTTTGTATATTCTTTTCAAGTAAATAATAATAATAATAATAATAATTTTATATTCAGAAATATAAATTTAAAATGGCACAAAAAAACAAACAGGAAATTATTAAATTATGCAATAAATAAGTAAGTCAGTAAACTTAAAAATAAAAAGTGCTAGAACTATAGTGTAGCAAAAAAAGCTGCTGCTTCACTTATCTATTAATTAAATAACATTATAATTTTACATTTTACCTTCTGCTTCTACACGTATTCAAAATATTATACAATTGTTTAATCATGTATGAAAAAAATTAAAAGCCAGACACTTTTACGTAAAATGTTATATGTTTATTTTTTCTCTCTCTCCCATGTCCATTAAAATCTTTTCACTTTCAGTTAACTCAATGACTTTTATTTTGAAATGGTCTTTTAACAGCGTTCAGGCTTATGTTTTGACTGTTACAAATAAGGGAAGTGAATGTTTCAGTTACATAAATTCGTGTGTTTTAATACACTACTGTCAAATGGCAGCTGTGGGGACATGGTCTTTCTCTCGTCCTGCAGTGGAGAGAATGAGATGTATGCTGTTAGCTGGACAAAACGCTACAGATGTTGTAGAAACTGCAGTCGCAGGTACTTATAAATAAACACCTGTTTGTGCTTTTCATTAATCAACAACGTAAAATTGTACTATTTAAAGGTGGTTGAAAAATGCACGTGCTATTAATAAACGAAAGCTCTGGTTGGACATTGAAAAGTTGCTCTTTATGTGGTTTATGAAACAAAATAATCACTATTCTTCAGTAGTTATCATTAGAGAATGCATTCCCTTCTTCTCATGTTAATCCCAAGACTATTTTTTTCAGTGTAAGCAGACTTTATTTACACTAGTCAACATTTTAAGTAGATCAAAAAAAGTTCATCAAACTTGTCCTAATTCAAAAACTTTCATGATCCACTTCAAATGTTCACTACTGTAATAGACGTACTGGAAGTGTTTTCTATATTATGATGTTTTCTTTTATGAACAACAATGCATCTATGTTTTGTTTAATTAATATTAAGAGGTATATTTTCTTAGAGGTTGAAGATGACATAGACACGGGACGACACATTGTTGGCAGAGGAGGATATCCAAATTGCAAAGGAATGGTTGAATGTGATGCTGCAATTATGGAAGGTGTGCCAGGGAGATTTGGGGCAGTGGCTGCACTGCGAGGGTAAAAAAAAAAACAAGTCTTGATTATTTTATCCAGTGGAATCTCTTACATGTAACCAAGTGGCTCCAGGGTACAATGTGTTTATTTGTCATGCACATAAAATAACAGGAAATCAGTTGTTTTTTCCCCACGACACCTAGCCCTGAAGCTTCTTGTATGATTGTGTTTCACTGCTAGAATTGCACAGCCATGTCGTGTAGCCCGCAAAGTAATGGAGAAGAGTCCTCACAGCTTGCTTGTTGGAGAAGGAGCAGAAGCATTTGCTCTGGAACTGGGTTTTACATCTGAACCCAATGCCAACATGCTTTCAGGCTATTCAGCTACTGCTTACCAGGTATTCACATACCCACACACACACACACACACACACACACACATAGCATTATGGTTTTTATACTGTAGAAACTGTATTTCTATCCCCTTACCATAAACCTACCCCTCACAAAAAAAAAAAAAGTTTTTTAAAACCCTTCATTCTGTATGATTCATAAGCTTGTTTCCTCATGGGAAAATGTACTATATTATATTATACCTGTTTGGATATTCGGTCTTTATAATGTAGTGAATTCTAGCTCACACACAGTCTATTATACTTTCAGTTGATGTTTTATCCACAGTTATTTCAACCTCTAAAAAGAACAGATATATGATAAATGATTTTAATTACATTTTTCTGTTTTTATATATTCCAAAAGGAATTCCTCGAAAAAAACAAACCTGTTAAAGATGGACATGATACAATAGGTAAGACATTAAGCTTTCTCAATGAGTGAATCATAACTGGACCAACCCCTTTTTTTAAGTTGACTCAACTAGGTTGTGGTTGTTGTGAATTTAGCAGGAAGAACATCTACCTTGAATCAAAATATTTTTGAGCCAGTATGGCCTAATGTAATGTAAATGTAATTTGGAAAGTAAGATTTTTAATGTTTTTTTTTTTTTTTTTAAGAAGTCTCTTCTGCTCACTAAGCCTGCATTTATTTGATCCAAAATACAGCAAAAGCAGTAATATTGTGAAATATTTTTTACTATTTAAAATAACTTCTTTCTATTTGAATATATTTAAAAAATGTATTTTATTCCTGTGATCAAAGCTAAATAGCATCATTACTCCAGTCTTCAGTGTCACATGATCCTTCAGAAATCATTCTAATATGCTGATTGCTGATCAGTTGTAGTTGTAGTATTATTATTATTATTATTATTATTATTATATTTAGATCAGTAAAAAAAATCTGACTTCTTTGATGAATAGAAAGATCCAAAGATCAGCATGTATCTGAAATAAAAAAGCTTTTGTAACATTATACACTATACCATTCAAAAGTTTGGAGTCAGTATATGTGTATATATATATATATTTTTTTTTTTTTTGTGGGGAAAGAAATTATAGAAATGAATGCTTTTATTTAGCAAGGATGCTTTAATTTGATCAAAAATGATGATAAAGACATTTATAATGTTACAAACAAATTTTCTATTTCAGATAAATGCTGTTCTTCTGAACTTTCTAACCATCAAAAAAAAAAAAAAAAAAAAAAATGCTACTACGCTGTTTTCAACATAATAACAATAAATGTTTTCTGAACAGCAAATTTGAAAACTGGAATGGGGAAATTTGAAAGGAAAATGTGACTGGAGTAATGATGCTCAAAAATTCAGCTTTGAATTAGAAATAGAAAGCAGTTATTTCAAATAGTACAAATATTTCAGAATTTTTTCTGTACTTGGCTTGGTGAGCAGAAGAGGCATCTTTAAAAAAAACATAAAAAATCTTACTGTCAAAAACCTTTTGAGTGCATGTTGTTTAAATGTTCTGATTATCAATATACATCCATATTTTTTTACATTAATGAATCATTAATGACTAATTACAGTAGGATAACTGAAAATATTAAGAATGAAAAATGTAACATTGCTGTCACGGATGGGTTTATAACATGCATTTTCAGCTTTATAGTAGTTGAGCAATATATTTCACACAGATTGCACTTAATTTTGCTTACTTTCTCAGGTCTTATAGCTCTTGATCTAAGTGGAAACATAACAGTAGGTAAGGTTAAAAATGTTTACATTTCCTATTGTTTCCTTTGAAATAATCTCTGTTTCTATAAAAATATTGTTCTGATGTAGTACGTTTATATTTCACAATTCGACCATGCTACAGTATGGATATGTGTACAATTATACAGATTTGACAGTATTTACATACAAATTGTGTTATTTTATGACAAACATTTGTATGTGCCTAAATGTACACACATTGTGCAGGAGTTTCCACATCAGGAGCTCCCTTCAAATCACCAGGGCGGGTAGGAGATTCTCCACTTCCAGGCTGTGGTCTATACGCTGACCATACAGTAAGCTGTGCAGTTTTATAGGTCATTTGATAAGCTTTGCATGTCTTTTTATCATTCAACTCATAGCCTATTTCTTTACTATCAAATTATATTCATTTGAACAAGTTTGACAAGTTTTTTTTTTTTACATCCATGTTCTTTGTATTTTCAGGTGGGTGCCGCAGCAGGTTTTTTTTTTTCCTTTTACGCATTGCATCATTGCTTTTGTACAAATGCAAGCTCAGTATATAGATCATTTGGAGACTTTACACTTGGAGAATAGACCTAAATATATTCCTTCTGTCCACAGCTACAGGTGATGGAGACAAAATCATGTGCTACTGCCCAAGCTTTCATGTTGTACAGCTAATGAGACAAGTATGTAATTCTGTTTTAATATAAATTGAAATATCACCTTGCATAAATATTCAGTTGTGTATTATTTATTTAATTAATAATGCATAGGACAATGTCCAGATCTATCAGTGTGAAGGTGTAATTTGCATTAGTCAAAAACAGGATCTGGCTATCCTGATGGTTGTGTTTTTGACAACAGAGGTGGTGTAAAGTAAAGGCGGTCAATGAAAATCTCATTAAACCATTAAAAAAATGTATGGGCTGCAGTAAATTAGATCAGGCTCACGTTTCTCTTGTCTTTTGTCTGCCGTAAAGGGCTCATCTCCTAATGAAGCCTGTTGTGCTGTACTTGCCGACATACAGAGGAGAACAGGTGGTGATAAATGCTTTGAAATTGGGCTTATTTCTTTGAATATGAAGGTAAACATTATTTCCTCAGTATAATGCTCATATGCTGTTTGAACACACATTTGTAGAGATTCTTTATGGTTTCATTTTATTTAAAAAAATAATTTTAACAGCTCACACACTGCAGCTGATTCCAATTTCCATAAGCCTAATTGAAACATGGTCTTCTCACAGGGAGAGGTCGGAGCTGCATCCTCAGTGGAATTTCCATACGCATTCTGGAACCAAGGCTTGAGTTCGGTGGAGGAACGAGTTGTTAACCAACATAAATCCATGAATGTTTAATTTGTTCTTATTATGTATGTGGTTGGTCACAAAATGTCATTACTTTTAACATCTGTGTTTACATTTTCAATCATTTGTATGAAAAAACACTTAATTCATGTTCATTATTCTTACCAATCAATAAAAAATTATCTGGTGGTTCCCGGTCTTCTATTTGACACGTATTGATCAGTGACTCAGACTCACATTAGCCAATGCCACGTTTCATAAATGACGTAATATTTTACCCCTCATGATAGGGGGCAGGATTGCGGCAGTCCTCAGCGTGAACGATTCAATTCACTATGAACTCATCGTGAACGTTTAATACATAGATATGGGTGTTGTAGTCCTTTATACTGACATTTTACATTTGCGCAGACAGGATTGATCTCTGAAATAAACTACAACGTCCACACAGGTCACAATGACGATATTGCCTACGCAATCTGTTTAAGGAGTTCCTATTTCCTGGTTGAAGAGTCAGCCATTTTGGGTTTCAACCGACTAGCCTTTGCGGCAGTAGCTAGCCAGCTAGTTACTTTTTAATCGTGAGAAAGGTTATTGTTTCTAGTCTACCTTCACGCCGCGGAGTTGTTTTGTTAGAAGACAAGCGGTTTTCACAGTGTCCAGTCCACGATGAATCCCGAATAGTAAGTGGTTGACTTATTACACGGCTTGTTTGTCGTTACTGAGCTCATAATTTACCTGTAGCTACTTTTGACAGGCAGTAGCAATGATGACTAGTTATGTTTTTAATCTTACCAGCAACACTGTATTTCATCTATTTCACGTTTTTGCCAAAGACGAAAAGCACAGTGATTTAAAAAGCAGCACTTTAAACACACATCTTTTTTCAAAGAAGTGTTTTTGTGATTAAGCGGCTGTTGTATAGCGGAGCTCAGCCGGGTTAAATATCCATCCGCGTTACATTTATGACAAATAGAGCTCATTAGTTAGTCATACCACACCTTTAACACTTCGTATATTGTAATATTTTCATGTCAAGCCATTAAAACACATGTTATCTGTCAGGCTTCATCAGAAATTAATATGAAAGCTAAATTAGCTTATATAAGCTAACGTCTTCAGATCGCTTTTCACTTACTTTTTAAACGGCTCGACCAGCTGGCGAAGTAGATAAATTCCTGACTAACGTTATGTATCGTTGATATGTTTGGTAACCTGTTGCTGACCGTTAGAATAACTAACGTTAGTTTTTAAAAAGGATGTCAGTACCAGGAAGGTGGGTTGTAAATTACAAATGGGTATTCAAAGTAGTTCATTTGTTTGCTAAAAAATCATTCGAAGTTTAGGAAGTAATTTGTGATGTTTCATTCATGTTTCATTACCTGGGTTTGCTGCACACAAATATAGTCACGTGCCTTGTTGTTTAACACTTAATTTTTAATCACAGGTGTATAATTAACTTTACTCCACACTTTGACACGAAAGTCAAATTCGTTAAAGACAGGGATTTTCTATCTAATAAAAGACGGTTTATCAAGAGTGCATACATCATAACCACATTTCCACAACACCGGTCTGATTTGTGCTATCTTTATTTCCTTATCAGTTTTAATTTACATAATCTTAAAAAGTATTGATACCATGTTTCCTGTGTTCCTTGGCACTGAATTGTGAGGTTTCAACACTCCTGTCTAAATATCTGAATGTGCAGATGTCAAGCATGTCTTAAGGAACTAAAGTGCCCATCCCTTCCTCTATTGTGTGGTAGTCATGTGTAGGTCACATGCCAAATGACAAGCTACACGCTTCATTAGAACTATCACTAGTTTGAGTGTTAAGCAACTCGGTTACTTAATGGACTTTGTGTCAGCTGTTGCTTGCTTTACATACTGAAAATAAGTATGTTTTTCATAGGTAGGCACTATTACAATGATGGTTGTTCAGTGGTTAATGCTCATTAGCAGTTTCTCTTTCGGTTCTTCACATGATTTGTATCATGATTCAGTACTAAACCGCATACAGACTTTTAGGCTTCCTGAAATAACATGAATAGTGACTCAATAAGAAATAGCATGCAGATCACAGAATTTCAGATCTGCGTGTTTAAACATACATTTTAAGACCTTGCTTATAATATACCTACTTACTCTATTTGATAGAAATCAGAAACTGGTGTATAAAGAGAGGGTCTTTTACATGCAGCTTTTTGTGTAGCGGGTCCCTACACAGGAGCGTTTGTTGCAGTCAACCTAACAAGGAGAGCATGACTTGAATTCAGTGCAGTGGGCAGGATGGAGAGGAAAACAGACTGATCGTTCTGCTGAGTCGATGAGTTGGTCTTGACCAGGCCCATCCACTGAATTTCCTTCCTATGGTCTTTTCTTACTAGGGCATGTGGAATAGGGGCAGAGGATTTAGCACAACGGGCAAAATTCCCTCTCTGTGGAATGCTTAATCAGCTTACTCAAGTTTCCCGACCTCAGAGGTCCTCAAGCACATTGTTTCTGTTAAACAAACATTTTATTTTCTGCGTGCAAAAGTGGACCAGTGACTGATTTACCACGTTTAACTGCGTTACATCAGACAGTGGTCTTGCAGTGCTGGAAAGCATGGGACTGACTTATTTCACGTGTTGCAGGGGGATTTTAATGACCTCATTTATAATGTACGTCTAGAAAATAAACGGTGTGTAATATACAGTGAAATAAAGCAACAGGTGGGCAACGTGTAGGACCTACGGTCTTTATTAGTATAACAGGTACACATTCAAAAGGTTTTGTTTTGTTTTTTTTGTTTTTTTAAACAAAATTAATACTTTAATTCGACAACAATGCATTAAATTGATTGAAAGCGATAGTAAAGACTTGTACATTATTGCAAACATTTTCTGTTCTTTACAACTTTCTATTCATCAAAGAATCCTGAAAAATCATTAGAAATCATGAATGCTAAAGATTGAAGTGTTAAATGCTGAAAATTCAGCTTTGTCATCACAGGAATAATTAAGTTACATTTTAAAACATTAAAATAAAAACAGTTATGTTAAATTGTAATATTATTTCACATTACTGTTTTACTGTATTTTTGATCAAGTAAATGCAGTCTTGGCGAGCATAAGAGAGTTCTTTTAAAAATGTTAATAAGTCTTGCCAGCTCCAAACTTTTGTCCGGTTGTGTGTATTTCACACAACTGTACTGTCAAAAATTGTTGGATAAATATTGACTGACTAATGTTTTGTTACTCTTTCTCTTCATACAGTGACTATTTATTCAAGCTGCTCTTGATTGGTGACTCTGGTGTTGGAAAGTCTTGCCTCCTTCTCCGATTTGCAGTAAGTTGGCTAAATGTTTTTCTGCATTTGCCTTAATTGAGGCATTGGGCATTATTTTTGCTCTACCTGATGTCATGACGAAAACGTGCCTGTGGGGACTTGTTCGCAAGACATGAAATACACACCGATAAGTACATCTGTATCACATACAGTATCACTGTATTTCTTAACGGAAATGAACACTAGAGGCGGTAAAACAGCGAGCACTTGTAATCGTTTAAGTACACAGTTATGGTTACAGCTCCATATGTTTTGCTCTCTGGACGTGACAAGCTTGCTCGGTAGCTTAGCCGGCACAGAACTGGACATGAAAAACATGACTCATGCTGAAAGTTGAGGGCTAAAAAAAACTCAAAAAACTAAACGGCATGCTTACGATTGCAGTTTTACATCACAATCACTTTTGTTTTTACTATCGGGTAGGTTTAGGTGTAGTGCATGGTACAGTATGGAGCATTAGAGATATAGCGCTGCTCAGCCATCAAGTCAGAACTGTGGTGACGCATACTAAACCAATGTCACATAAAAAGTACATGTATTCCAATATTTCTATTAGAAACTGCAGCGATATGTACTTATTGGTATGTATTTCACATCTTGCAAAAATATCCCACACGTTTTCGTCATGAGATCAGGTTGTTTTTGCTTGCATCTTCATATTAGTATTTCAGGTCAGAGGTTAAATAATAAATAAATTGAACAAGCTGTACAGAATAAATTTTAATACTTAAAGACTGTTATATCATATTGAACACATTAATATTTTATTTGAATGCACTCTAGGGAGAGATTTGGCTACTGAAACCTCTAATTCACCTGTTGTTTTATTTCTTTTAGGATGACACATACACAGAAAGCTACATTAGCACTATCGGTGTGGACTTTAAAATAAGAACTATAGAATTAGACGGAAAGACCATCAAACTTCAAATCGTAAGTTCCTTTGTACCATGAATGGATGTTTGTGAATAAGATGACAGGAATGGATTAAACAAGCATGTGATTAAAGAAAAGTGAACACTTGGTGTTTAGATGGTATCGTTTTAATTGTTTAGGGACGACATCAGAGAGAGTAGGGTGATGTCAGTTCTCGTATCATGTAGAATTTTCCTTGATCTTTTCATGTAAATGATGTCAGAGAGGAACCTTTGTCTGCTAACTATTGAATAGGGTTGAGTACTTAATTTATGTTAGTTTTGATGCATTCTTAAATGGATATGTGTGAACAAAATGTTACTAAACAATTTTTGATGGCACTCCTGCCATTAAATAATCACAATCAGTTGTGTTACTTTTGATAAGAAACCAGGTCTCAGCTTTCAAATTCTGTCAGTTTTATTACGAAAGGGACAGTTCACCTGGAAAAAAAAATCTTTCTATCATTAATTACTCATCCTCATGTTGTTCCAAACCTGTAAGACCTTAGTTTATCTTCAGAACACAGATTAAGATATTGTTGATGCAAATGGAGAGCTTTCTGACTCTGCATAGACAGCAACGCTGTATGTCGCTTTGGACAAAAGCATCTGCCAAATGCCTAAATGTAATGTAAATGTAACGCAACAACCACATTCAAGACCTGGAACGGTAGTAAAGACCTCGATAAAATAGCAGATTTATTCAACAATTTATTCTCTTTCGTGTCAGTCAATGCACGTTCACAACAGTACCACGACGTGGGTTCTACATCAGAACACCGGTCCCTGTGTCAGCAGCACGCATGCTTGGTACTGTTGTGATTACACGTTAAAGACTGACGGGGAAGATAAGAAATCGTAGAATAAAGTTATTTTTGTTTTCCTTGGGCACAAAAAGTATTCTCGTAGCTTCATAAAATTATGGTTGAACCACAGATGTTACATTGACTATTTTAAGGATGTCCTTACTTACTTTTCTGGGTCTTGAACGTGTCAGTTGCGTTGCTGTCTATGCAGGGTCAGAAAAGCTATTGGATTTCATTAAAAATATCTTAATTTGTGCTCTGAAAATCAACATGGGTCTTACAGGTTAGGAACAACATGAGGGTGAGTAATTGACAGAATTTGAGTTTTTAGGTGAACTATCCCTTTAATTTTAAAGGTGCTGTATGTACGTTTTTGACTCTTCTTAAGCCAAAAAATAACATATGTTTGCAGATATTTAGGAAACATGTTATGTTTACGTAACTGTTTCTCTGAAAACTAATGCTATAGCCAGTAATTCTACACTGAAATGTGCATTTCAGGCAGATTCCGGGATGAAATTGCAGTACCCATTTCAGCCGTTAGCTGGCAATATTACATACTGCACAATGATCTATAAGTAAAGGAACATTAAAACACAGTAAAACAACTCCTCAAATTATAGTGCAAGGCTAGTAGCGTGTCCTCAATCGGGCAAACCCGTGTGAGCATCGAGTCTGAGTAGGAGAAAGTGGTAGAAATGGTTCTCTCCAACATTTTGGTTTTGGACTGCAGTACCCGTTTCAACCGCTAGCTGTCAATCTTACATGCTGCATCTTTAATGTACTAACTAGGGGGTTCCCTGTATGGTGTACAGCATTAGTTAAGAGAATAAAGTTGATTTGTGAAATCTGTGTCAGTACCCAGTCCTACTATTGAAGTAGTTGTAATAGTATTTTTCTGAGCCTGTTTTTGCATTTGATTCAGGTGTCATATTATTCTTTCTTCCTTACAGTGGGATACAGCAGGGCAGGAGAGGTTTCGCACAATCACATCCAGTTACTACAGAGGAGCACATGGCATTATTGTAGTCTATGATGTTACAGATCAGGTGAGCTTATTCAAATCTTAAAGGAACACTCCATTTTTTTTGAAAATAGTCTCATTTTCCAATTCCCCTAGAGTTAAACGGATGAGTTTTACCATTTTCGAATCCATTCAGCCGATCTTCGTGTCTGCCGGTAGCATTTTTAGCATAGCTAAATCATAAATCATTGAATCTGATTAGACCATAAGCATCTCGCTCAAAAATGACCAAATAGTTTCAATATTTTTCCTATTTAAAACTTGACTCTTCTGTAGTTACATCGCGTACTAAGACCGACAGAAAATAAAAAGTTTTGATTTTCTAGCCAGATATGGATAGGAACTATACTCCCATTCCCGCCTAATAATCAAGGAACTTTGCTGCCATACTATGAGTCTTAGTACACAATGTAACGGTCTAATCAGATTCAATGATTTATGCTAAGCTATGCTAAAAGTGCTACCGCCAGACCCGGAGATCGGCTAAATGGATTCGAAAACTGTAAAACTCAACTGTTTAACTCTAGTGGAGTTTGAAAATGAGCCTATTTTCAAAAAAAGTGGAGTGTTCCTTTAAACAAGTTTTCTAAATTCACCATAAACACCTGTGAAAATACCGTAAAAACTATATTACGCTCCACTCTAATTAGGTTATAATGCTTTTTTTTTTTTTTTTACGCCCTCAGGAGTCCTTCAATAATGTTAAACAGTGGCTACAGGAGATTGACCGCTATGCCAGTGAAAATGTTAACAAGTTATTGGTTGGCAACAAGTGTGACTTAACAACAAAAAAAGTGGTGGACTACACAACGGCAAAGGTAATATTACTCCATATTATGTAACTTATTCCAGTATTATTAGTATGACTCTGTTTTAAATCCCAGTGAGCTGCCTTACTGTCAGACTGCCTTCTAACTAAAATGAGAGCTAATAACTGACCAATTTGGAATGTTATACAACAACAAAGTGCATAGGAGACTCTTGATTTCAGTAGATATAGCATTTTGCTATGCTGATGACTTAATGCTGTAATAAACGTAAAAATACAGAATGTACACTTAAGTTTTGATTTGGTTTAACTGCTTTCACTGATACATATTAGTACTAAGTGAATTATATTCTTGATTGACATTTCTTTCACTTTGTCTGGCATTTTAGAGCTCTTAAGGCACTCTGGGATTGCCTTCATTGTGAAGGATGCTTCCTGTCTTATAGAATGGTCTTTGTGTCAGGAACGATTTTATTTTAGCATTACTTCTACATGTCATTATAGTATTTCTTAATATTTAGAATTTTTTTTTTCATATAAATCCCTATGAAAGTAGTTTAATTTTTTTCCCAAATTCAGTTTTATTTGTTACATATTCTGTTTTAATTTTTTTAATCCATTTTAATGATTTTAATAAATGTAAATAATCAAAAGCATCTATAAATAACTGATTTTTATAAAAAAAAATTGTCATAAATAATATATATAGAAATACTGTGTTGTCTAGTAAATTAATTCTAATACTATTTTGGGTAAATATTACCTAAAGAATAAAGTTTTAATAATAATTGTAGTAGTAGTAGTACTGTCATTACATTAAGTACTATATTTCTGTCAAAGTTTCAAGTTAAACCAGACTTTTTTTGACGGGTTGCTGTGAAGACCAAAGTTTCTGTTTATAATATTTTCTAAAAAAAACATGTGTTCATGTTGAGGCAAGCAGAGGCTGAAAACACCAGTATGTGTGTAATAAACGAAACCATGTGTCTGTGCTATTCATTCTCACAGAGATGGACAGAACAGGCAAGATTAATATATAAATAGTATTTTTGCAGTTTAATATTTACAGACATAGTCCATATACTGACCTACTTTTGATTTATTCATCCAAAATGTGGCAAATGTCAAGACATTCCGCGTTATACAGCAAATTCCATTTTTATAACTGGATTCCGTAATTCTGTCCGGTTTCCACATTGTGGAAATCAGTATCTTATTATTATTATTTTTATTTTTTTTAATACTTCTATTTAGTTTTAATAAACTTTTTTTTTTTTTTTTTTTTTCCATGCAAATTTTCAGCGAACGAAAATTATTTTTAGTAGTTCTAGTTGTGGTTGACAATACTGTGCTTTAAATTAGTGCATATATTGGCACCTCACTAGGTTTTGGAGCAAAGCTTGTGTGTACAAAAATTTGCAATTGTTCTCTTTTCCAGTGTTCTAATGAAAAGAACTGCTTGCTTTATCTCTAGGAATTTGCTGATTCCCTTGGCATTCCTTTCTTGGAAACTAGCGCTAAGAATGCCACCAATGTGGAGCAGGCCTTCATGACCATGGCTGCCGAGATCAAGAAGAGAATGGGCCCCGGAGCCACAACCGGAGGCGCTGAGAAGTCTAACGTGAAGATCCAGAGCACTCCGGTGAAGCCTGCGTCTGGAGGCTGCTGCTGAGGCCCCCTCAACCCCAACCCCCCATCACCTCGGCCCCTGGATCTTGGCGCAAGAGCCCCCACAATAGGAGAAGGAAAGGGGAATAGATCATTTGTTATGGAGCAAAGAGTGAATATGGAGAATAGAGAGAATAAAAGAGTGTGAAACAGGCAACAATTTAAGTTACCCAAGTTGTACTGTATGTAGCCGCACTACCAAAAACATTCAAAAATCTGCTGCCCCCCTACCCTTGCTTTTCACAAACTAAAACTGATGAGAGGTCTGCGATTCGGTAACGGTCAGTCCCCTTCACCCCTGCCGTCTGACAGGGGCTGCTTTTAACCAACCCCACCCCAAAAAAGGATGGATTTCATTTTCACTCAACGATTTTAAATCCTCTGTGTGCCGGTTTCTAAGAATAATGTGTGTATTTATCTCACTGCATTCCTACTGCAGGGCTGGTCTGTGGTCAAAATTCAATGACGTTTTGTTTTTCTGTCCTTTTCTTACTTTATTCTTACTTGTTGATTATTTTACTGTTTATATTTGCATGTGTAGGTTTCTGTCCCCATGGATTGTTTTGCCAGTCAACCGGCCAGCGGTGGTTCACAGTCCTACATCTGTTTAGTAAAATATATGTACATATACACTATGTATATATATGTAAGATCTGAATGGACAGCTCTGTAGAGTTAAATACATGATTCAAGTAGTTTTACCTTCTTTTGCATTTAAGTTGTGGCTGCAGACTCTTGTAGTTTTGTTGCGCGATGTGTAACAGTTAACAAAAATATAAATAAATATTGTACGACCATACTGTACAATATCAGTATGTCTGCAATTCTTGGTGGGACATGTTAGAAACCCTTTGTGTTTTATTTATTCAACATTTATATGCAAATATATTGTTCCATTAATCTACAATCTCTCCATATTGGCCATTTACCTGCGGAATACATTGAAAGCAACAATTTCACAATCGCATATGTGATTCAAACACTATGTTCTCTTTTTCATAATAAAGGCAAATGAATTCATTTTTTGAATGAACTTCGAAACTGTTCATGGTTATTTTGTGCAGTTTTCGATGGATGTTTCACTATTATATGTAGGATTAAAGCTTGCCCTTGCAGCACCCCAAAAGTAGTTCATTCACATTTTAGTATTATTTACATATTAATACAGCATTTATTCATATTTTGAATAGGCTTTTATATGTTGCTTTTGTCAGGTGTACTGCATATATTTAAGCTTTAAATCTTAAAAAAAAAACAAAAAAAAACTTACGAATCTATTTCGGCTTTTCTAAAATAAACAAAAACATTTAGTTTTAGCATTAGTTAATAATGAATGGTAATATTTGAGTACATTCATTTTTGCATTTTTTTGGCATCCTAAAATAAGTTTCCTTATTAAGATCAAGATTAAGTAACCTTATCAAAACGTCAACAAAAAATATATATTTAACCTATTAACCAAAAATACAAGAAAACTATCAAAAATGAGGTTTATTGTTAAAAATGCTTTTTTTGTCAATGCAAAATCAGTTAACAATCTCTGATCTCTGCAGCTGAAGTTCTCCAAAACTCTGTTTAAGTTTGCTTTCATATTCATTCAACTGAATTCACAAAAAGCATTATGCTACACTACTATTATATTATTGCATTTTGTTCGTTTGATATGATCTCACTGATTTCCCCCTTTAAAGGGATAGTTCACCTAAAATTAATTTATTCACCCTCATGTCATTCAAAGCTTTCTTTATTTTGTGGAACATGAAATATATTTTGAACTACACTGGTAATTAATCATCAAAAATATAATTTCTCAAAATATCTTTTTTTGCAGTGACATGAGGGTGATTAAATGATGACACAATTTAAATTTTTGGGTGAACTGTTGCTTTAACACAAAAACATTTTTTCGTTTTAAAAGTATGAATGTTCACCCAACAAATTATTCATATATTCAATATGTTCATATATTAATTACACCATTAAATACACTAATTATCAGTCAAAAAATACAATATATCTTTGAGGCACAGGTTACTCAGAAGGGAAACTAAAGCTGCAGGGATGCTAATGGAGGCTGGACTGCTCTCCATTAAAACTTAATAGGGTAATAACCTGAGATCACAATCACGATTGGCACCATGTCTGTGCACCTCTTCAGTCAAACAGTATTACTAACTTAAGCCATCACAGGACATTTTTAGAGTTAAAAAAATATAAGCTGGTGTGTAAAAATGCAAAGTGAAAAGTTCATCACATATGTTGTGACAGATAACACAAGCTTGTGACAACAGCATATAACACCACTCCGGATACAGTAAACGTGTTAAACGTGTAAAACAAAGTTAATGGAGACATATGAGAAGTGTTTCTCATTACTGATGTGAAAACACTAAAAATAACATCTCAGTGAAGACAGTGAGCAGACCAGACATTCGCCTTCCCAGATTCCTAATAATTCTCAGGAAACTGCTTCTGTGGAGAAAAAGGGAGAAAGCACTTGATGATGCAGCATTTTTTTAATAATCAAAAGAGGCTAATAGTGAACTTTATATCACAATTATTACAATTCAGTCATCTATTTTGAGAGCTCTAACCATGTGATGGCACTAGAGGGCACTAGACATAACAGCAGATCATTTACCTGAGGCCTCCTCAGATCTGGGGTCAGTGAGGCAGTCCATGGCTGACAGAATAGAGGAGAAAAGATACTCTGAATGAGTTTCCAGTGTGTGAGACTGACTCTCTATCAGCTCCAGTGTGTCTTTCAGAACTGGGGAATCAAGAAAAACAGTATTAGCAGCAGTTTAAGAACAACTACCGACTAGTAATGTGTTGACAAAAAAAATGCTTGATGTGAATTCAAGAATAAAGTATGCTAGGCAACAGCACGGCTCTCTAAGTTAAGCATGCATGGCCGCATTCTCCAAGCAGAGCGTTTCCTGTTTCTGTCTGATGTAACTCGGAGTATTGGGTTACACTGCACAACAAGTCCAAAACTGAGAAGCACTTTAGATACTTGTAGAAGTGTATCAAGCCAAACTGATCAAAAAACAAACAGGGCATTATAGTGCTTTGGAAGATAGAAAGATCTAATGTTTCTTCGAATTTGAAATTTAATTTCACCACTTCACAGCTTTGGAGCCAAACAAGTAACAAAATGGAGCTTTTCGCTTCCATTCAAAGTAGTTGTGCTTATTCAATATTCAGTACAGCAGCTGAATGGTAGAAAGATTTTTTTAATTATATTTTCTAGTTTGAAAAAGATAGTAAGACTCACATGGAGAGGCTGAATTCATACAATGCAAAAGCATCTCTCCGGTCTGCAGAACATCTTCTGTGAGGGGCTTATGAGCCTGAACTTCTTCCTGAAAACTCTGAAAAATATGACACAGTTATGTACTTTTCGAATGTTCTTCTTTTATAATAATATTTTTAGTTTCTTATTGTTAAATGAGCTGCATGTGCACTACCATACAGAAATGTTAGGGTAAGATTTTTATTATTTTAGTGTTTTTGAAGGAAAAAATATCTCTTATGTTCAACAAAGCTGCATTATTTAACCAAAAATACAGTAATACTGTGAAATAGTATTACAATTTAAATTAACTGGTTTCAGTTTGAATATACAATTGAAGTCAAAAGTTTGATTTAGTACTGACCTAAGATATTTCACGTTTACATATAGTCCACAAAATAAAATAATAGTTGAATTTATAGAAATTACCCTGTTCAAAAGTTCTTAATACTGTGTTGTTACCTGAATAATTTTAGTAATTTATTGTTGTTGTTGATGTTTAGTAATAATTATGAGTCCCTTGTTTGCCCTAAACAGTTAAACTGCCTGCTGTTCTTCAGAAAAATTCTTTAAGTCCCACAAATTATTTGGAATTTCAGCATTTTCGTGTATTTGAACCCTTTTCACACTGAGGACAACTGAGGGACTCATATGCAACTATTAGTGAAGGTTCAAATGAACAGCGTATGTAAACTTTTAAACAGGACAGTTTTTTTATAATATTCTATAATATTATATTCAACTATTATTTTCTCTTGTTATGCAAACGTCTTTTATGTGAAATATCTTATTCAGGTCAGTACTAAATAAAAAATAACATGAATTTTGTATGATCCTTTACTGTGATGGCAAACCTGAATTTTCAGCAGCCATACTCCAGTCTTTAGTAACACACGATCCTTCAGAAATCATTCAAATATGCTGATTTGGTGCTCAATTTCTGTAATTTTTTTTTTTATTATCAGCAATGTTGAAAACAGTTGTGCTGCTTAATTGTTTTATGGAAACTGGTATAATTTTTTTCAAGATACTTTGGTGAACTGACAGTTCAGAACAACAGCATTTATTTGATATATACATAGATTGTAGCATTATAAATGCATTAATGGTCATTTTTGATCAGTTTCATCTTACTGACCCCAATTTTGAATGGTAGTGTAGTTTACAAACCTTGTAATCAGCCAATGAGGCTTTGACGCTCTCCAAGTCAACCATGGGAGGAGAAAGAACCTCTACTTTCTCTACCACCTTGTGCAGCCACTGAATCAGCTTTTCTAGGTTTGAGCAAAATGCCTGTTGAGAAAGAATACAACAGTTCTCATAAATTCTCAGGGTTCTCATCTTAGGACTTCACAATCACAACAGAAACATCTACTCACCTGTATGTGCTGCATTAGTGATTCCTTGGTCTCATTTTCATTCTGGTCTGTTTGTAATGTCCTCTGAAGCTCTGACAATGACAGTCCGCTTAGCTGATCCATAACAGCTTCCACCTCTCTCAGGTTCCTCCTATTCAGGTTTTGGCTAATCATTTGGATGCTGAAACCAGGCTCCTTTGCACTCTCATGTGTAAGAGGAACTTCAGAAACAGATCTCCCTTCTGCTTCAACATCTTCATCGCCCATTTCTTCCATTAATGATTCCTGCGTTTCCACTTGAGCTGTTGGTGATCTGACTGAGGTAAAATCGCTCTCCGGGGATTCCCGGCTGGTGATGACTGTTTGGCTCATCTGGTCGCTAATGTCCCTTAGCTGCTGTGAAAGCACCTGAAGTTCTTGTAGCCGATCTGGTAGGCGAAGAAACTCTTCGTCCAATTCGTCCTGTGAATCAGGATGAGGAAGGATGTGTGTTGAACTAATGAAAGTGGGGACAGGTCTGAATCTCGAGAAGATGCCAAATTTACGATAATGGCCCACTGGCTTCCTATCATAGTCCAGACTCTCAACTGACAAGCCAGCTTGGTTTAGTGAAGAGTACAGGCTACTTGACTGGATGCCATCTAAGGACTTAGAATGTGATTTGTTTAGAGCACAAAACTCAGTTGACCTTTGAGCTGTTCCTGGGCTACACCGCTCCTGTCCAGTCCCTGTGTAAGACAGGTCTAAACAAGACAAAGTGGAAGAGTGGTCCAACTCAATGCCTGAGTCTTGCAACAACGGATCGGTTCGCAAAAGAAGATCCACCTCTGATGAACCCAATGGACCAGCCATGTTGGGTCTCAAAGGGTATGTGTAGTCCAGGAGCTCCTCATACTCCTTTTCAGGATCCCAACTGGGGGATTTGCGGTTTGGAGAGGGTGGAATAGAGTTGGGGATGGCACAGGCCCAATAGTTGGCCTGATAAGGCGACATGTGTTTGAACCCATTTTGATGGTCCTTACTGTAAGATCCTGTGTTAGGAAGAGAATCTCTTCCTCTGTCCATTATCTCACCCGTTCTTGTTTTCACCTTTCTTCTGAAATGAGATGTATGATTGGATGAGAAAGAAGTGCTTCTAGGTGTAGATGTCCACTTAGGCACTGGGGGTGCTGTGAGGCTCAAAGAAGCTGAAGGGGGACTGGACAGACTGCGTTTGGCAGCTGAAGAGTTGAAAACTGAATCCTCGTCACATGACCACAGTCTGAGGTCTGAAATGTTCATGGAGGTATCCAGGTTTTGTCTAGATAATGGTGGGATGGATTTATAATAAGAAGACTCTTCTGGGATACTTCTAAATGACTGTTTAGACAGACTTTTGTCCTTTTCTTTAGGGGAATCTGCTTTGTAACTGATCTGAGGAAAAATAGACAAAAAGAGGAAATGGTTAATAGGAGATTGTGGGATGCTGAGTAAAACATGATCAGGGAGCCATTGGCTCTTATAATTAAAGGATTAGTTCACTTCTGAATTCAAATTTACTGATAATTTACTCACCCCCATGCCATCCAAAATGTTCATGTCTTTCTGTCTTCAGTCGAAAAGAAATTAGGGTTTTGGAGGAAAATTCCAGGATTTTTCTCCATGTAGTGGACTTCAATTGGACCCAACATGTTGAAGGTTCAAATTGCAGTTTCAGTGCAGCTTCAAAGGACTCTACACGATCCCAGTCGAGAAATAAGGGTCTTATTTAGTGAAATGTCTGTCTTTTTTTTTTTTTCTAATTTGTAACCAAATGCTCATCTTGCACTAGCTCTGTGATGTGCATGTGCATCATCACACGTTATGGAATCAAAAACTCCATTTTATGTTCTCCTCCAACTTCAAAATTATCCGACATAGTTGTTTTGCCTTTTTTTGTAAAGGCCGTAAAGGCTTTTTTTGCATGTTCGCTTTTTAAACAGTTTCGGTACTTCCGCCTACGTCACGCATGACTAATTAACGCGCGAGGTTGAGCTAGTGCAAGATGAGCATTTGTGGTTAATACATTTTTGTTTCACTAGATAAGACCATTATTCCTCGGCTGGGATCATGTAGAGCCCTTTGAAACTGTAATTTGGACCCTCAGCCCGCTGATCCCCATTGAAGACCACTATATGGAGAAAAATCCTGGAATGTTTTCCTTTAAAAATCTTAATTTTTTTTTGACTGAACAAAGAAAGCTATGAACATCTTGAATGACATAGGCGATTGTAAATTATCAGGAAATTTTCATTCTTTTAAACGTAGACTACCATTTGGGGTTAATACGCTAATATGTTTTTTGTTGTTGTTGTTGTTGTTTGTCGTATGCTCACCAAGGTACCATAGTACTATGAATTATTATGATAATAACTCTTTTTTTATTTTAACATATTTTAAAATGTATTCTTGTGATGGCAAAGATGAATTCCCAGTCTTCAGTGTCACATGGTCTTTCAGAAATAATTCTAATATGATTCAGTACTTAAAAACCATTTATTATAAGTATTACTCGGTTGAAAACAGTGTTGCTTATTATGCTTAATATCATTATGGAAACCATTATACATTTTTATATGAGGATTTTTGAAGAGTGGACAATCTTTAATCTTTAATTAATTTTGAATGAAACAACCAAAACATGGCTCAAAATGACTGGTTTAGTTAGGAAGTTAGTTAGTTAGTTGGCTCAGTAACAGCTCTGAATGATTAACTGACTAAATAAATATCAATCATATTTCCAACCGCTAACTAGCAAGCAAGTTTAAATGATTAATGTGTCACACTGACTGGCTTGGTAAAAACAGCCGGTTGTTTGCAAATCAGATACCACAGGTTTGCGCTGGGTGTACTGCTGTGTGCAGCAAACACTTTCCCAGTGGATTCTAATTATTATAAATATTTTGCAACCATTCTAATTCAGACTTGTTTCATTAGATTCTTACCCTCTCTGAGTCTTCATGTGAAGATGCGTTCTTCAGGATGGGTGCCTGCCATTGCGTGGAGATCAGTGGTTTTCTCATGATATAGAGGCTTTTGTCCGTCATGTACCTGGAAACAGGTGCCATAGTGACTGTCTTTTTGCAGCCACTCCTTTCTTTGTCTAAGTCCTTGGCCTCCTGCACATTTGCAGGCCTTGTCCTATCAACTGCCCTGTGACTGGGGGGTCTAGTCTGACCACTGCGAATGAACTCCGGGATCCTGGTCTTCCACCTCCCATAGCTCTTGTTCTCCATTTGCGAGGAGGTGTCTGATAAGGCCTTGTCAACTAGGAGAGCCATAGCAACACATCCAGATTCTGAGGTTCCTCATTTGGCCAGAGAGACAGCTAAAAGGTCATAACCACACTGTGTATTAAACACTGCTCGAATCACCACACAAGAAGGCTCTTCTGATGTGGATAAGCACTCTCATTAAGGCTACATGTTCAGGCTTGCCTGAAAACACTTTTTGTCCATCCCTAACTACAAAGGTAGTACTACTTACAGATTTAATCTATGACTAAATAACATCTTTTCAAAAAATTAATTAAAAAAAAAATGCTAAATTAAAATTCAACAATGAAATGTTATTTAGTAATTAAAAATAATAATACTCTACAATGTATTAAATATAACATAGACTAGGCTGTTGACTAGACTGTGAGTATGATTATGTGTGAGATGAACGCTGATAAATGCAAGAGTGTGCAGACAAAGCAGTTTCTTGTATTTCTCTGTGGAATACTAGACTGAATCTGCTTTTTGATTGGCTGATGCGCCTGGTTTCCATGGCAACTGACAGAAAATGGCATGTCATGAGAGGTGATCACGTGGGGACATTTAAATCATAGCCTGCCTGCAAACAAAGACAATCATGTGTCTTTACCACTGAACTCTCACAGAGTTCCTTTTAATTTTAATATGACACTTGCTGACACAAGTCTGGTCAGTTCTCATTATTGTTAATGACAATTTGCAGGGCTATTTGTATGAATTTGTTTATTTTGTATTGTAGAGTAAGGAAGCAAAAAAATCTATCAATATGTTATTTGTGGATATAAAAGCCAGTCAAGTTGTTCCTTGGGTTACAATGGCACTAGATCAATTCAAGCAGTGGGAATCCCTGGAAAGTAATATAGGTTTGATTGACAGTTACCATGACAACCTGGTCATCAAACAAATGCCTAAAGAAGGCACAACGGTGTCTGCATTTTCCGGTGAAGGAAAACGCTGTTAAATCAATTCAAATATAAAACAATTCACAATACATTTCCTCTGAGAAAACGGTGAAGGAAAATGCTGTTAAATCATTTCAAAGATAAAATAATTCACAATACAGTATACAATCTGCTTGTTTTGCTTACTAAAGTTCTCAGTGATTCTGTAATTAGACACCACATTACACAAACGTAGGCTAATAGAGGAAATGTGAGAAAGCTTAAATTCAAAACAAATGTATGCAAAAATAAGAACAAGAATGACAAACGTACACACTGAGGATACGTATAGCCTGCAAGCTATGCGTAGTGAATTCGTAAATAACTTTCCTGTACGGAAAATGTTTTGCCTTAGAAAAAAGAATGTAAAATTATTCTTAAGTTACATATGCATCAATCATGAAATGACAGATGAAATAGATTTGACACACAAAATGATTAATGCTAAGATATTATGCATCCGCCAGGAATATTAATCTGTCATACAGCAGCTTCACACCTCTGTCGACATCACTTTCACTTGGTTTCAATAGCTGAACCCCCTGCATAACTGATCTTAAACTGTATTTTACGTACCGGTTTTGGCTAAGGAAAATCCCTCTGCAGCTCCACGAACTACGTTCTTATCATTTAGAGATAAAATACGACAAATTAAACACTGCTGTTGTGGAATCCTAGCGGTGGAGGAAACGGTTCATAGCACAGAGGCGGGTCAAACAGCGCACGACTGTCGCTTCCAACCCTCCAGTCAATAGCGACATAAAACTGCGACCTAAAATCCATCACACCGACTCAAGTTTCACAGAAATACGCATGCGCGTTATATAATATGGCGTAAATTACTAGTTATTTGGGGGGAAACACTGGATGAGATCATAATGTTTGATAAAGTTTTTTTAATGTTCACCATTCAGTCACGTAACTGCAGCTGAAATAGCGATTTGTCACGGCTTGCCTGTTACATTTCTCAGCGCTGGTTACAAATGACCAATCACAATCGTTTGTGATTATAGAATGATGATCTAAAATAATTTATAGAAATTGGCGTGAGTGATTTCAGTTTACGTACTAGCTATAAATACTTATATTATATTAAAGATTACATGCTGATTGAAGATTTAAATCATGTTTGGTGTAAAAAAGTCTCCACTGAGGGAAAAGAGCCACTGGCTTATAGCCTCTAAGCGCCTCCTGGAGGACTGTCCACACAGAAAACAGTAAAATTATTAGTTACCAACATATGCTTATCACTGTCAAATGCAGAAATATACACTACCAGTCAAACGTTTTTAAACAGTAAGATTTTGAAAGAAGTCTCTTCTGTTCACCAAGCCTGCATTTATTTGATCCAAAGCACAGAAAAACAGTAATATTTTCAAATATTTTTACTATTTAAAATAGCTATTTTCTATTTGAATATATTTTAAAACGTAATTTATTCATGTGGTTTCAAAGCTATTAAAGCATACTTGCTAAATAAAAGTATTAATTTCTATAATTTCTCTCTGTTTTTGTTGTACTTTGGATCAAATTTGGTGAGCAGAAGAGACTTCTTAAAAAAAACAAAAACATGTTACTGTTCAAAAACGTTTGACTCGTAGTGTATATTCAATGTAGATCTAAGATTACAGTCTCATAACAATGGACTTGCATAAAAATGCTCAAACTGCATGTAAAATCAGAGACACAAATGCTTTTGATTTAATGGTAAGCTGAGACACACAGACACATCGGTAACAAGATAACATACAGTTAAAAGAGAGTGAAAAAATACAAGGAGAAAATGCGTATAAAACACACTAATCAAGTGCTAATTAACAGTTTTAGAGTTCGTAGAAACCCTTTAACATCTGAATATTTTTTATAGCAATAGATTACGAAAAATAATTTCCAATGCGGTACAAAAGGCTAAACAATTAGAATAAATTAAGTTCATTCATACTTATCAACCTGTCATTTACTTTCTAACTAATGACCAAACTTAAAAGTTGGGCATGGATTGTACAAAAAAGTCAAGACAAAAAAGTGTATAATTCCACTGACCACTAGGTGTCACTAGATGCCATGGGTGATGTTCGTGGGTCAACAGCATATATTTTTAATGTAGGGAATGGAGGTTTATTAGGACAAGTGTGTCTCTCATCATCAGGTTGACTGTCACCTGTGACCCTGAGATTTGTCTCATTCTCTGAGCTCGACGTTCACTTGAAAGTACTAAAACCATACAGCACAAGCTCTGAATCTGCTAGAATCCACAGGAGTACTTCACAAGCACACATGCACAGTTTCGATATAGTCCCTAATAAATCACCGGACTATACCACAATGCAACAGGATTTGATATTAGGGACACAAATATTTACAGAAAATACTTTCCGGTCTTCAAAATAGTTAATGTTTCACATAGTTAAAATACAGCAAACAAACAGCAAGAGGTCAGTCTGTGAATGATTTTCATTATCCATCTCCTCACCAGACATCTGCTCACAGAGTTCAAATGTTCCCTTTTAGACTTTGCACATAAAAAACGCTAATAAGAAATCATTTTGGCACAAGTGGATAAGATTATCATAACAGAACCTGTCCTGTCAAGTACTTCAAACTAAATGTAAAAAAGCAAACTGACCATTAGTGTTCCATTCACAGATTTGAATCTTACACTTCATGTTTGACGTAAACACTGGTGGTGACATCATGTCTGTAGTGGTTTTTAAAAGAGTGAGATAGAGAAAGAGTGAAGAAGAAAGAGATGAGAGACCACAGTCAACACTTTAAAGCACAGACTCCACGCCCTCCTTGTCGTCGAGTGTTTCACGTGAGGAACTGTCTCCTTGGTTCTGGTGTGTGACAAGAGGGGAGGTCTCCTCTTCTGCTCTGACATTAGCCACCACTTCCACCTTCACCTCCTCCAGTTCCTGCTCCTCTAGATGCTGCTCCTGTTGTCTTTGTTTCTTTATCTCTTGCTCATTGATGTGGTGAAGAATGCCAGCTCCGAGTGCATCTCCCTCCACGTTCACAACGGTAGTGGTTCGGTCTCTGATCACACATCAGACACAGTTTGTTGACACAACAGATTACAGAAGTGCTAAAAAATGTTTACAACTATATGTATATCGTGTATGCATATAAGTTTATTGTTTAAAACCTAAACGTTATTAATTGTGATAAATAAAAATACTTTTAAATAGTTTTAAAAACATTAAAAATTAAATGCAGTTATTAATATACAGTGCCTCGTGAATATTCAGTAGATTGATGTGGGGTAAAAAGTAATTTAAAGCAGTTTAACATAAGGCAAAGGGGTTTGAATACTTTCGCAAGGCACTGTATATCTCCTGTCCAGTAAATTTGACACTGAAACACTAATATCGATCAATGAAATAGATATCATAAATGAATCTATTGATACTGAATATATAAGGGTAAAATGAGAGAAGCGGTCTTACACAATCCAGTCCACAGCCAACATGAGTGACAGGTCATGGGTGGGCAGACCGATGGCCTCCAGAATGATAGCGATGGTGATGATGCCTCCAGCTGGAATACCTGCTGCTCCCACACTGGAGGCGGTGGCTGTCACCCTTTGAATAAGCAAACAAGCAGTCAGTTAGCAGATGCTTTATTTGAAGCGATTAACGGTTCACTTATTACAGAAACAAATTCCCTGGAGTTAAATGCCATGATTCTAAAAGCCAGATAGCTCATTTATCATCATCCAAACTTTCAGCATAGCCACATCTCTGTATCGCTCTCTATATACTAAACTGCCACACTGGGACAGGCTCCAGAGTGAACGAGTGTTGCTTGTAAATTTAGATCGAGCTTAGCATCTCTTCCTTGTTTAGATATAGAGCATGTTGCATGTTACCAGTAGGGATGTAACGATAACCGGTTTGATGATAAATCATGATAAAATTCTCCACGGTTAGTATTACCGTTTCATCTTTTAATTATCATTAAAACCGTATTTGATTACCACGATTTGAACAACTTATGATAAATATATACTGTACAGCGTAAAGCAAAGTTTAAATAACAGTCTCATGTGCGCAGAGCACGCAGAGTAACAGTTAGTTTCGCTTTGAATGAAAGCATGACGGAAAGATGGGAGGGTTTAAAAGGTTGCTGAGGGAATATACAAATGAATATAGAAATGAATGAATTATATGAATGTACCTCTGATGGTTCTGACTGTCTTCAGAAAAGATTCGATGGCATTGTGTTTTGATCTTCATTCCATGTAATACCTAATAAAGCAGTGTTCTTAATCGCAATGCTGCATTGTCCACAGAGTTTACGGAAACAGCTGTAACTTTGCTCTTCCATAAGCGCCGCCTAGTGGCAGAGAGTGGATTTACATTGACTTACAATTACGTTCAGCCTGTTTGCAGTTTTTGTCTAGCTAAACCGGACCGAAGTTTCATGCACTGCTGTCATCTAAACTAAAAAAGACTAAAAACAAGGATTCTATAAATTTAAACAATTCACATAATACATCTAGAATTATTTTGATAAAATAGGCTACATATAACATTTATTGATTTGACTTAACCATTTTCTTTATTTAAAGGCTGAAATGTGAGGTTTACCATTTTATAAAACCTTTTCAAAGCTTTATTTGAACATTTTGAACATGTTATTAGGTAATGTTACTGTTTTAGTGTTTGGAAAAACAGAAGTCATTTTATATGTTGTTTGTTGATTTTAAATATAAAACTTTGAGAAACAATTTATGTGTTAGTACTTTTTAAAAACATCCAGCATATTTTAACAATACCGTGATAATATTGATAACCGTGATCATTTTTGTCACTATAATCGTGATAAGAAAATTTCATACCGTTACATCCCTAGTTACCAGTATAGATGCAGGAATGTTCAGGGTATCTATCAATACTCCTGCTGATTGAAGAAAGGCCTCACAGGGAAGTACACTCACAGGATTGTGAAGATCTGGCCTGCGTTGAGTTCAACATTGTTGAGCTGGGCAATAAACACAGCCGCAACGCACTGGAAAATGGCCGCTCCGTCCATGTTAACAGTAGCTCCAATTGGTAAAATGAATCGACTGATTCGTTTGTCGACACCGTTGTTCTCCTCTACACACTTCATCATGGTGGGCAGTGTTGCTGAGCTGCACAGGCAGAGAAAACAGAGAGAGTTTGAGTATGTAATGGTAATAATAATAAAAATTATTACTTATATACTACAGTATTTATTGTTTTGATTCAGCTTTTATTTCTATATTTTCAGTTTTCTTATTAATTAAAAAGCTGTTAATAAAGTTATTTTTGTTTTCTTCACGCACAAAAAGTATTGTTGTTTCATAAAATTACGGTTGAACTACTGATGTCACATGGACTATTTTATCTATGTCCTTACAACCTTTCTGGCCCTTGAATGTGGTAGTTGTGTTGCTGTCTATGCAGGGTTGGAAAGATCTTAGGTTTCATTTGTGTTCCAAAGATGAACGTCAGTCTTATGAGTTTGGATCAACACAAGGGTGAGTAATTAATGATAGAATTTTAATTTTTGGGTGAACTACAATGTAAAAAATGAATTTAACAGTAAAAAGCTGTAAAAATGCTATATTAAAAATTATGGTTAATGGTAAAAGACTGTAAAATTTACAGTGAATAACTGTAAACTGACATTCCCAGAATTCCCTGTGTTACATTTTTTAAAATGTGATGTTTTATTTTGTTGAAATAACTGAATAAATGACACTGTCCACTGTGCACCTTCTATATATGTTAATACTTAAAAGCTGATTGTGATGGATGTTGGTTCATCATGTGACTTTCTCATCACTTCAGTAATAGGTTGGGACATTACCATTATATCAGTTAATGAAATTACAGTATTTACCTATACATTTAAGTGAAAGCTGTGAACTGTAAAACGCTGAAACTGTATTTTTTAACCCCAGCTGCTGGGTTTCTACCATAAATTTTATGGAATATTTTTTTACAGTGTATCACTTTCAGTTAGCTGCCAAGAAAACAAGTTTTTAACTTTAAGTTTTTCCATCTAATATTTCTATTTCATTTCATTTAAAGAATACATTTAGTATTTTTTTTGTTTCATTGAACAATAACAACACTACTTTGGATTGGTTCGAAAAGGCTGAGACTGCAAATAAACCATCAAATTATGGAAAAGACGTACAAGACTTGTACTTTGTCAACCTGATTAAGGGCTCTTTGCCAACAAATCAAGGTTTCTGCATTTCAGCAATACTATTTAAGATTAGCAAGACTAGTCATTCCAGGAAAAAGGAAACAAAGCTTTTTAGTTACATTCTGGGAGCCAAATTATCCCACTTAAGGGACTACAGAAATATATGGAATATAACAAATTACCTGGAGCAAGTTGCAAAGGCAGTGGTGAAAGGTGTGATGAGGCCAGACAAGAAGCTGAAGGGGTTTGTACGGGTGAACCCAAAGTAGATAAGTGGTAAGACGACGCCACCATGGATGATGTGGCCCAGGATAGAGGCAAAAATGTACTTCCCCAAACTGGTGACCAGCAGAACCACATCTTCCATCTCCACAATCTTGCTGCCAACCAAGAACATGATGCCAAAAGGCACATACCTGTAGGACAAAACGACAGAAAGTATCATACATCACATGTATGGTGCAATTTTTATTATTAGACTAGATGTCAATTTGATCAAAGGTTTTTACTTACCACATGATCCAGGATACCAGTACCATGGTGGCTTCATTAAAAGCGTTGAAAAAGCGGATGAGCTCCTCTCCTTCCGCGCCAAGCTTTCTCAAAGCAACTCCAAAAACCATAGCAAAGAGAACAAGACCCAGAATATTCATTCCATCTGAATCTGTTCCATAGGGAACCTGAAAACCACCAGAACATGTTTGTATTATGATATTGCCATTCATTCTTTTTTAATGTTTTGATAGCAGCATAGCATTCATAGCAAGCAAGCATTGGTGGTTAAAAAGTATATACATGTTTTTTGTTTTTTTTTTAGAAAATGACAGATTGTTTAGCTAATAAGACCCTTATTCCTCAGCTGAGATCACGTAGAGTCCTTTGAAGCTGCACTAAAACTGCAATTTGGACCTTTAGCCCACTGATCCCCATTGAAGTCCACTATATTGAGAAAAATCTTTAAATGTTTTCCTCAAAAACCTTAATTTCTTTGCGACTGAAGAAAGACAGACATGAACATCTTGCATGACATGTGGGTGAGGAAATTGAGGAAATTTTTCATTTTGGAAGTTAACTAATCCTTTAAGCAACAAAATGTGACTTATTAATGTGCTCTGATATATGCTGATCTGGCTAATTAACCTATATTAACTAGTGTTCCCACTCATATTCCCAGTGATATGATTGTGCATGGACAAGTGACTTTCAAAAGATGAAACGTGATGAAGCTTGGCTCTCAGACAGACTTTTACTCAGTGGTGGTGGCAGTGGGGTGATGAAGATCTGACAGGACTGAGCTACCGTTCATTTGAATCCCGCTCTTGTTCTAGGCTTTATCGCACGTCCAGGCATGGCTCATCACTTGGCACACAGCACTGGTTGTTCTGTAAGCCCTACTTAAGCAATTATGGACCTCAAGCGTTCTGAGGGATTGCCCACATATTTACCCATGCACCAGCAGATATGAGACATTTTAGCTGAGCCAGGATGTAATGAAGACCCAGTGATTTACACAAAGGCTAATCACATACAGCAATACAGTGTAGTTCAAATGCAATCTGTGAACTTTTCATTTTTGCATATTTAGCACTGATTTTCTAAGAAAACACTGATGATAGTTTTAAACATATTAAAGGATTAGACTTCCACAATAAAAAAAGGTCCTGATCATTTTATCACCCCTATGTCATCCAAGATGTTCACTTTCTGTCTTCAGTCAAAAATAAATTTGTTTGGTAACAAGTTTGTAAGGAAAACATTCCAGGATTTTTCTCCATATAGTGGACTTTAATGGGGATCAGCAGGTTGAAGGTCAAAATTGCAGTTTCAGTGCAGCTTCAAAGGGCTCTAAACGATCCCAGCTGAAGAATAAGTGTCTTATCTAGCGAAACAATCTGTCGTCATTTTCTAAAAACAACCTTTTTGTAACCAAAAATGCTCTTCTTGCACTAGCTTGACTTCACGCATTACGCAGTCATGTTGGAAAGGTCGCGTGTGACATAGGCGGAAGTGAATGTGCACAGAAGTACACAGATGAAGAACTTGTGAGTGACTTTTCCAAAATGATTACGCAATGTGTGAAGACACGCAACGCAGAACTAGTACAAGACGAGCATTTCTGGTTAAAATGGATATAATTTTTTTTAGAAAATGAACGATCGTTTTGCTGAATAAGACCCTACAGGCTAGGATCATGTAGAGCCCTTTGAAGCTGCATTGAAACTGCAATTTGGACCTCCAACCCGTTGGCTCCCACTGAAGTCCACTATATGGAAAAAAAAAGGTTTTCCTCAAAAACCTTAATTTCTTTTTCGACTGAATAAAGAAAGTTTATTGTTAAATGGATCAACAATTCCTAATTAACAAATATGCAAGTGGCAGAACATAAACTTTCTGTCCAATTCCGCACAAATGCTTGTAGAACTGGATTTAACTGATCCTTCTAATATAATGACAGAAAAACACTCATTAGAAATGAAAATTCTTTATCCTCTTAATATCTCTTAGCACATCCTGAGTCATTCTACAAGCCCATTGCTGAGACTAAAATGCAGACGCATGGGAGGCACATTGAAAAAGCCTTCTGGGAAACGCTTGCCATCTCCAGCTGCTTGAGTACTCGGTGGGCTGCGTCAACCCTGGCCCTGTGCAAATAAACAGCAAACTCATTCAAGGCTGCCAAAGAGCCAAAACTACTGAGTGGTCGGACATAAAACCAGCCAAGAGGGCTCAACTGGCCTTGAGTTTTATTTATTTTTATTTTTTAAAAAGCACAAAATTACTGGGTTAAATTGACCTTTCAGCAAGTGACATGATGTATGTGTGTTGACAAATGTCAAATGTGTGTACCTGACTGCATTCTGAACATTCTGGAAAAGGAAGACCTAATGCTAATAACAACAATAATAATAATATATAATTACATATATTACAACATAAAGACAATGTGTACCTTCTGGTAGTTGAGGGTTCCGTTTGTTCCATTTCCAACAAGAATTATCTTGTAATCAGTGACATACTGTGACAAAAGTAAGAGACAGAGAAGAATAACAACAACATCATGAGCCACACGCATGCCTATCACAGAGCTATTTTGACCGATTTCAATCCATTCCACTGAATGGATTGATTCATGAACTGTGATACATTTGATTATTTCTCTGCACTGAGCCTGTTTCTGTGCAAGTCCAGTGCCAAAATACTCACAAAAGCAGCATTTAAAGTTTAGCTGAAGAGGACTTTGAGACTGGTATACACAGAGACAATGACAGTGATCCCCCACAACCCTGCTATTCAGAACTCTTGTTCCTCAAAAACTCCAATTATATGAGCTGGAGCACTCAGTTTAGTTTTTGCCTATCCGCACTACCTCAAAATTCTAAATGAGGTGAAAAATAGAAATAAACGTTTAAAAAAAATGGCGTAGTAGAAAAATTGGATGATAGATATTACATATTAAAAATCTGTCTGAGTGGAACAAAATTATTATCCATAAACATATTTCAGTTAGAGATAATTAAGACAATAAATTATCTCAATATTAAGACAAATGGAATAGATCTACAAGAATTAGTTGAGACCAGTCCGTTTGTAACTGGCCATTTAAATAATTCCCAGGCATTTCTGTATTAATCCTGCTAATCTGTCTCTTCTCTTTCAAAGCCTTTCTGGCCTCCATCCAGGTAAATGTCAATGGAAACCCACTGGATAGAGAAACATTCTCTCACTAGATAAAGAAACATCCCATCTGCATCTAATGACTCTGTTTCTCTTTCTAAATCTACTTTGGCCTTTACGAAAACATCTTTTCTTACAAACTGATAACTGGGTGTGCTTTCGGTTTGTGTCAATGGGGTCGTCCACATGCTATGGTCTAGGCACAGAAGTGTTATCTCCCACCCTGGCCACTGAACCTCCTGACCTCTCTTTGAGCAAAGCGTGCTCACTGTTGAGCAGTTGCCCATGTGGTACAACCCAGTGAACCAAGCCAGGTTGCCAAGCACTAAGGAATGGAATCAGCTTGCTATGGAAACTGCCTGGTTGCTTAGTGGTGAGGGAGGATGGGAGGTATTTATTGAGCAGGGACAAAAATGGTTACTCCATTTTGTGACTCTCTCAAATAGAGATGAAGGAGCTGTTAACATGGAGGAAATGATCTACAAATATTCATTCTAGACATAACCATTTGTGTGAGTGGAAGAGCGGAACTTACTGAGCGGAAAGCTGCAGCCACTAGGTTGGATGGAAACAGGTTTCTGAAAAGGAAAAACAAGCAAGAAAGATAAACCAGTGATGCAGACACGTGTAAAAATGAGCTCTTATCATCACAGATGGACACCACTGATGTTCCTTTGTTAAATTCCCACCAGATTTCATCATGACAGACCTGTGAAGGAAGTTTTGCATTGATTCGTACAGATCAATATCTGTATCTGTGAATCCATATCCCAAATCATTCATTTGGGTTATATAATAGATTATTTTAAACTAAACTGAGTTGAGTTCTTATGTGTCATATGACCTGTGTTAATAAGAGGATTAATCTAGTAACCCTATGAGGCAAAAAGAAATGCATTTTCTCTAGGTTAATGCAAGCCTATTATACAGTTGTTCTTCAAGTTCATTACATAATTGCATAGCAGATTTATATTCCAAAAAGAAACACTTTTTAACAGGCTTCAGGTTCAAGATAAGGGCACCTTTGTCCCACATAGATTTAACAACAAAAAGTGTATTTTTGTAATTTCTATGTGTAAATTACAGACAGGTGAAAATGTAGGATACTGATTTTAAATTATTAGTAGGCATGTTTGCTGGGAAAAAAATCTTCCTTTTATGAAAAATTAAATGAGCAAATTTATGTTTCTGAAGGAAGAATGAGATTTTTGCAAACTTGGTGCTTATTTGTTACGGCTCCATGGTGGTCTACCAGCCCTAACCAGCTTGATCCAGGTCTACCAGGTTGATTGCGATCCCTCCAGATAGTAGTCTGTTTTGAACCAACTAAAGAACATAAATGTCTATCAAAAAAAAAAAAAAACACACACACACACACACACACACACACACACACACACACACACACACACAAAATAGCCAACATCAGAAAAGTAACTCAGAGACAGCCATATTTCTAGTCCTACAGAAATACCCTTAAGTTATGAAAATATTATGAAATATCCTGGCTTGTAACTGTTGTATGACATGATGATAATTTAATACTGTACATAATAACTGTACATTCAATCATCACACACACACACACACACACACACACACACACACACACACACACATATATATATATATATATACACTAAGGTTTTTAAACAGTAGGGTTAGGATTAATAAATAATATATATATATATATATATATTTTAATATAATAAACCTAATTTAATCCATTTGATCCAAAGTACAGCAAAAAAACAGTAACATTTTTAAATATATTTACTATTTAAAATAAACTTATTTACTATTTAAAATCTATTTGAATATATTTTAAATTATATATAAAATTTATTTAAATTAAATAATAAATAATTTATTATTATTATTATTGTTGTTGTTGTTGTTGTTGTTGTTGTTATTTATTTTTATTATTATGTTTAAATCAGCTGAATTGATTTTTTCAGGTTTCTTAAAGGAATAGAAAGTTCAGAAGAACAGCATTTTAAATGTTTTTCTCATTACTTTTGGACAATTTAAAGCATCCTTAAATAAAAGTATTAATTTCTATAATATATTTGGATCAAATAAATGCAGGCTTGATGAGCAGAAGTCTTTAAAAAACTTTTTTGTTTCTTCTTGTTTCTTATCTTATTGTTCAAAAACTTTTGACTGGGCCTATGTATAACCTAAAAATGGTAAAGACTAAATTAACTGATTTATTCAAGTCAAGAATATTATTCAGTATTATTGAATCATCCTAAATACATTAATTTATACCACCAAAAACACTTTATGTGGGTTAAATCATGAAACAGCTCTTTAAACTAACAATTGCAGATTAACATTTTTCCTCTTCTCGTTATGTTATATTATGATGATGCCAAGCAAAATAACATTTTCACAAAGACAAATGTCTCAGTTATTAATTGATTGGTAAGTTTAAAGGCGTATGTATCATATTTGCCCTACTTTTGCTGAACTCGCGCTGTGGAATAAAACTTTCTCTTGCCAGAAATATGACCACTTTTCCATCTATTTTTCCAGTTCTTCTTTCCCTGTAGTTGGCAATAATTAAATGCACATCAATATCAAATGCCTACGAGGATGTAAAATATGAACTTGTCACATGATCTGCACGTCTTCTGCATTCGGCTAATCATGCCGGGAACTTGCAGGCGCGGATAAGTGCTTCCATAGTGGACAGCTTTATTTCTCACGTTGAATGATCGGCTATTGTTATTAGCAATTATTGCTAGATATTATTATTATTAGCATTCATTTGCATAACCAAATGATACCTTGCAAGGTCTAAAAACGAATCCGCCGTCTCTTTGTTGGAACTCACGCCTTCCAGTCCCAAGTTTGCGGTGTTCAGTGCGCCGGCTCCCACGCCGGGTTTGATGATGAAGGCGAGCGCAACCCCGATGGCTGAAGCGATCAGAGTGGTCACCAGAAAGTAAGACACGGCGATCCCTCCGAGCTTTCCCAGCGAGCGCGTGTCCAGACTCGCAGCGCCAGAAATCAAACTGCAGACCACTAAAGGAAGGATGATCATCTTGAGCATCCTCAGCAGCATCTCTCCGGGGAAGGCGAAGTAAGTCATCTGCGCTCGGGTTAGGTTCATGTTCCGGACCATCATCCCGAGCCCAACGCCCACCAGAACCCCGGACACCGTCAAAATCACTAGGAGATTTCTTTTGAGGAAGACCATGAACCGGTCTTTAAAGCTGTTCTTTTCTGATTTTATTGAGACCGCTGGTAACGGGCTTTTGTGCCCGGCGTGTCCATTAATTTCGCCCTTCTTCTCCTCCATGTTTTTACCTACACGCTCAGTCTTTACACACGTTTAAAAGAGGTAGCAGGTTTTTCTCATCAGCAGCGTGCGCGCGCTTGGAATGGAGTGGACTGGAGAGCGCTTGTAAAAACCAGCCGGCACTTATAGACATGTGCTGCATCTACCAATGACGAGGGGTCTTTTAAAGATAAAGATCCAGGACATGCGCACTCTTGGACCACGATGAAATGATGCAACAAGCCAAAGGGTTGCTGATATCCATGCATATAATTATTGTTTTCATTTAGTGCTGGGCAACGATTAACCGCGGTTAATCGCATCCAAAAGAAAAGTGTTTATATAATATGTGTGTGTGTGTGTGTGTGTGTGTGTGTGTGTGTACTGTTTATATTTAATATGTACATATAAAGACACACACATACATATATATTTTGAAAATATTTCCATGTATATATTTGGGTCAAAACAACCCAATAGCTGGGTTTGTCCTTTTTTAACTGAATGTTGGGTTATATTTAATATATAAACATAACATATTTTTTAATATATATATATGCGTCTATCGAGAGAATAAATACTAAATTGCATTAATTCCCATGTTTTTAAAAATGTTTACATTTGGTGATATAGGTGAATTTACACATGAGCGGGGAACAGGTCAAAAAGACATACATTTATAAAATAACAAAATGTGCTGGATATCTGTACATATTTTAAGAACAATGACTAGGTTATATAGTTAAATTAATACATTTATACCATATTAAAATACATGTATTGTTTATATTTATATATCTATTTATAGTTATATATTATTAAAATAAGACATAGTGTTAGCTTTTCATTATTTAAACATGTGACCACAAAACCAGCTGTAATAGTTTTTTTTTTTTTTTTAATTGAGATTTATACATTATCTGAAAACTGACTTAATATAAAAATGGTTTTTGGCATAAAAGAAAAATCTGTATTTTTGGCTATTGCTACAAACATACCCATGCTACTTGCACCTAGTTTGGTCCAGGGTCACACATCTTCATGACTGGGACAAAAGCAACTTTTCATTGAATGACCCCATTATTATTGCTCCATGTAATTGTTTGTTATTTTTAGAGCAATTTTAGATTTTTTTTTTTCATTAACATTTGCACAGTTTTCAAGCATTTGCAACATATTCTGTGAGGGTTGTCATTTTCTTCCATTTCTGTGTTTTGTATTTCAATACAATATTCAAATGATAACCCATAATTTTAGACTCCCACCTACATTTTACCCCAAGCTAAATAACCTAAGATGTGAAACTCTCAGTTCTTTTTCGGCTGTCTGTAGTTGCTTCCCCCTGAACCTCAACTATTCTGTTCCAAAAATAACATTTCACAGCTGCCAAACCAGGAGCAGGAAGCTGAGTGTGCTCTCCAGTCGTTACTATAATACACTGGACCCCACTGTGAGGAGGCTTGGACAAAACAAGACTGTGAAGATTTCAAGCCCCAGATAGTTCCAAAATGTCTTCTGGTACACTGAAAAGAATCTTAAGAAGGAGCTTGCATTAAAGGTATGGTGAAACTATTGTGAAAAAGTAATACTGAGAGATAGAGGTTAAACAAATGTCCGACCTTATGTAAAATCACACCACATCCTGCAGCTGTTGTCATGCCAGATGAGCTCCCTCCATGAGACCCCCCTCCAAATCTAGTTACAAATCTGAATTCTGTGCCAGATTTACCTTAACTTTTATCACAATAATTTGTGCGTAATCTGAAATCTGAATAAATCTTTCCATTGATGTTTGTTAGGATATGACAATATTTGATTGAGATACAGCTATTTGAAAATCTGGAATCTTGGAGGGTGCAAAAAAAAAAAAAAATCTAAATACTGAGAAAATCGCCTTTAAAGGTGTACACTTATGTTTTGATACATTATGGTAGGAGATTTACAAAATATCTTAATGGAACATGATCTTTACTTATCCTAATGGTTTTTGGCATAAAGAAAAATCATTTTGCGTTTACTACAAATACACCTGTGCTGCTTAAGGCAGGTTTTGTGGCCCCAGGATCTTATCTTAATTATGAGTACACTGATTTGTAGTTCCACCACTTTTACCATTTACTGCACGTTGTCATTCTTCACGTTATTTCCCTATAGCGGATAATGAACCGGAAGTCTTACCCATAGTCTTACTTCCACGTTGAAGAAAAAGGTGGATAGTCTACTGCGCTTTTTTGTTGTCTAATGTGTTAAAAACCAAAAGCGAACAGACAGGAAACCTTTGAATAAATAAGAACGAGAAAAGCAGAGTTCAACTGCTTAAAACTGTAACCATATTCTCTAACCACCAGATGGCATTCTTCTGTCTTGTAAAGTCCTTTTTCTGTTTGAGAAAAATACTGGGTGTGATTGTAAACCCCCAGACACTACTGATCATTACTTATTCGACATACAAGCACAAAATGTTGTTCTTCTTCAGCCTTTTATTCTTGTAAAAGTAATGTTAATAATTAATGGTGATTTGTTTCATTATAGTGATTTATGAAATCACCTCTCAAGGAGAATTATGACAACACTACACTTGCATTTCACACTTTATATTTCATAAATATTGTTATTTTTAAGAGACCTACAATCTTTTAAGGAGGTTATGGTTAGAAGATAATGAACAGTCTGTCAGGATAGCAACACCTTTACCCTAAACACCTGAAATCAAATGTCAGACTCCACGATTAATGACTGTTTGCACTTACTCCATCAGATCACGCACCATCAGCTGTGTCACACACACATACACAATGTAGGTCGACTTTCTTGGCCCTTTGTCCCATTTAGTCACACATTAGTGTAAACACTCAGTATTTTCCTTTACTGGTGAACTCACCGAAGAACAAGCATGTGAGAGAAAACATCTTTCCCACTTTCCCTGCTTTTTTTCTTTTTAGTTAATGCCTATTTTCCGCAGTGGCAGGCTTTTTTGAACACTCCATTTCCTGTTATGCAGTAGAGATTGAACTTGTAACAAAAAAGATTGAGCCAAGCTGTCGGTGGGCATCTTGCCAGAGCATGCTGCCTTTTCTCAGTTCCGCCACTTGAAGAAGTCAAACCTGGCAATCTGAAACTTACCACTGATACTTCAAGACATTGCAGCGACCCATCACAAAATATATACGGATTATATATTTTAAATATACACTTTAAAGTGTAGACATGTTTCTCATACGTGTACTTTGTCAGCGTAAAATGGTTTTCGGACTGATTTTTGAGCTCACATATTGCTCCGTCACTTTTTCGTCGTGACTCGTGCTGTAAACACATTACTAGTCTGTTAGGTTCTTTAAATAACATGTCGAGCAGCAGGCTATTCTGCATTCTGGTTGGCTGATACTACCAGAGAGGGCGGGGCGTATGAACTGGGATTCCGCCTCGACTCACAGAACAACCTATCATTCAAATCCAATGTCTTGAAACTGCGACTACGAGGAGAGTCACCGAAGGCAACCTGCCAACTACTTTGGGGACACTTTCAAGTCTGACTCCCATATGTGCAACTGTTTACTTTTTTCCTCAGGCTGATGAAGCACGGGGCGCTTAAAAAGTGCTATGTGAATTCATGTCGACTAGCAAGGCATGCAGAATGCACTGATACAATGTAAACGCTTTCGAGAATAAATCCGCTGAGCACTCAGTGATTTACACTCATTTAACCGGATCGTACAAGTCCTTCAGAAGGGTGAGTGGACGTTCCTATTGAATTATCAACATAAAGTCCTGTGTCCTGTGTCATGGGTCGTTCCTGCAAGCGTGCTGACGTGCATGTATTGACCCCAGCAGCAGTAACCTGTTTGCATACAGTATGTACGTCTACAAACTTGGCATATCTGTAAACACAACCTGCCAGTAGAAGCCCACCACTGGCGTCCTCTGGATGCAAAATAGTTAACGTTTTAAACGAGGGGAGCCACATGACATACTTATGATTGCTGCGTGTTGATAGTTTTCTGTAATCGACCCGAGTAAGCAATATTTTTTTTTGCTTTGGTGTTATTATATAACTGTTTTCAAGGCCGTTGAGACTTGACGTGCTGCTGCAGTGGTCTCCCGTATGGCGTACAGTACTTCATTTTTTGTACAGTAGCCATGCTAGATTAGAATCACTAAAGGCTAAAGAGTTTCATTTATTTTCTATTTGTTTATCAGTGGCTTTCATAGTTTTTTCCTGATAAATTGGCCTCGATATATAAATTAGTGGTGCAAGCTGCTAGCACAGACTGTAGCAACTTCCAAAGCTAAAATCATTTTAAGGAATGATGAGTGCAATAATAATAGATTTTATAAAAAGGCTTGAACACCCATAAAAGATTTTGGGATTATATGTGTCAGCAGGGTTTTCAAACAACTTTTCAGTTACCTCAAAAATTTGAAAATTAAAGGCTTAGTTCACTCAAAAAAAATGAAAATTCTGTCATTAATTGCTCATCCTTGTGTTGTTCAGAACCCGGAAGAGCTTTCATCTAGGGAACACTCTTCGACCCTCCTATAGACAGAAAAGGTACTACCACGTTCAAGGCCCAGAAAAGTACCAAGATGATCAAGAAAATAGTCCATGTTACATCAGTGGTTCTACTACAATTTTACGAAGCTACAAGAATACTTTTTTTGCACAAAGAAAACAAAAATAACAAGTTTATTCTACATTTTCATCTCTACTTCGTCATTTGTGGACACGGGTTGATGAGAGAAACACAATGCATGAACGCAGTGACGCAGTACAGATGAAAATGTGGTAAATAGTAGTTCTTTTTGTTTTCTTTGCGTAAAACAGTATTCTCGTAGCTTCACAAACAGTTGAACTACTGATGTCACTTGGACTATTTTGTCGATCATCTTGGTACTTTTCTGGGCCTTGAACGTGGTAGTACCCTTGCTGTCTATGGAAGGGTCTCTGTGCCAAAGAAAAATTTGGATTGTGTAAAATGCACCTCAATCAATTATGGCTAGAAAATTCCTTTACTTTAAAGTTGCAATGAAATAAAAGCAGTGACTTTAAAGCAGCTTTTCTTCCATATTTGCAACATAAATGCGAGTTACGGTGTGGATTATCGGTAAAAAGTGCGGATTATCGCAAAGAAAAAAAATGTAGGGCGGGACTTTGTTCAATTCACTAGTTATTGATTGGGCCTTAAGATGTAGGCAGGGTTTAAGTGGACTTAATGATTGGAGAAGTCCTGCAAGAGACAAGTCCCACAAGAGAGTTATGATATTTTGATTAAAATATAACATATCCACTTTTTTCTTCCCATAAGACTGGGCCATTTGTAAATTTTATGGATCTGGCTTTCGGTCTCATCTGCATCCAGCTTTTTTTAATTGTTTAAAACAGCTTGTTTTGCTGCTTCATATTACAAATTGGTATGTCTTACCATATTATTGTAATGTTTTATCTTAATTATGAGCACACTGGTTTGTAGTGCAAAAAGTTTTACAATTTACTGCTCATTGTTATTCTTCTCTTATTTCCCTACAGCGGATAATGAACTGGAAATCTCATCCATAGGCTTACTTCTGCGTTGAATGAAAAGGTGGATAGGAATATTTCATTCACAAAAACATTAAAGGAATAGTTCACCCAAAAATGAACATTTCCCCATGATTTACTTACCCTCAAGTCATCCTAGGTCGGAGTTGTTTTAAAATTTATCCTGGCTCTTCCAAGCTTTATAATGGTGGTGGATAGTGGCTGATATTTTGAAGCTCCAAAAAGCACATATATCCATCGTAAAACTAACCCATATGCCTCCGGGGGGTTAACACATGTCTTCTGAAGCGGATCCATGGGATTTTCTAACGAAAATATTTTTAGAATTATAAACTCAAATCATTGACTTCTGGCAACGGCGTATGCGCGTTCGCATTATTCAAGATCCAGCTGCTTCATTGATCTCTGACTCGATGTATGACGTAAGCCGCATTCGTAGTGTAAACTCTGGTGAGAATAAACAAACAAGGATAGAACCATACTAAACGCCGGTAACGAATTAAAAGTCAAAAATGAGAAGTTAAAAAATGTCAGCAGATTTCACTATAAGAGAAGAAGAGCTTGAGTTTTTTTGCACAGCCTTATTTGTTTGAACCGGAGTAACGTTACACAGAACGGAAACTCGCGAACGTGCATACGGCCGTTTCCGGAAGTCAGTGATTTGAGTTTATAATTTTAAAAATTGAAATATTTTTGTTATAAAAACCCATGGATCCGCTTCAGAAGACATGTGTTATGCCCCTGGAGGCATATGGGTTAGTTTTACAACTGATATATGCGCTTTTTGGAGCTTCAAAATATCAGCCACTATCCACCACCATTATAAAGCTTGGAAGAGCCAGGATACATTTTAAAACAACTCTGACTGTGTTCGTCTGGAAGGAGAAAGTCATATACACCTAGGATGACCTGAGGGTAAGTAAATTTTCATTTTTGAGTGAACTATTTCTTTGGTTCATGCATTTCCCTTGAATTGTAGTAGACTAAAATAACTGCCATGTACATTTTTGCAAACATACAATTTGTTTACTTGGATAATAGAGATCTAAGTAGATGAAGCTTGGAAGTGAACATGTAGACATCAACATGTGTCAAACAGGACATACCGATAAGGAAGCCCCACTGGTTTGTGTTTCCCGCCTGTCCGGAATCAAGTGGTTAAGGCAAGAGTTTGGCAATGGCGGATTAGAGACACATCTAATTTAGTTGATAATCCAGATTAGAGTGTGTGCTGTGTACAGTGCTCTGTTGGGTCAGAGATCTCAGAGTTCAGACTCGTCACCTCATTAGAGGTCATTGTTGACCAATTAATACACTCTCCATTAAACCTGTTCTAATAATATATATGTTGTCAAAATGTAAAGTTTAGTTTTTCCCCAGGATTTTACTCTTTGTCGCTCTTTCCTATACACATGGGTTTTAAACTTTAAAAGGATGCAAAAGTGACTTTGGTTGTTGAATACAGTTGTCACTCCCATAAATAGCCAAACTCTGTGTTTACAGAGTGGGATTAAGCACTCAGAAGAGAAGTTACAACTGTATTTAGCTGCAGAGTGTAGCCTGCATGGATAATGACAGTGTCCAGCATGAATATGACATTCACCAGTTAGAAGCAGGAGTCTTCCTGACTGTAAATTCTACTTTGTATTTCTTTAACATGTGCTTAGGCCCAGCCTGTGTCTTTAATAGGAGACCTAAATCCGTAATGTGGTCATAGTCACATTTTCTTCCAGTCTATAATGTTTTAATGTGTTGTAAATTATGAGTCCAGTGTTACTGAATTGCTCAAATGCATTTGCATTGAATTCTGTGTAAATGAACTGCCAGTGCCTGGGGCAGTGACCTGCTTTTCATTATAATGTGCAGGAAGCACATTCACTGTATTGAACTATGAGGCGTCAAGCACACTGACGACCTGGGGATTTTGAATGCTAAACCTCTAGAGAGATGTGTCAAAACTCCCCTTAAAACTTTATAACCTGTGGCCTGCATTTCTTGTATTGCTGTTTTGTATGTTACAAGCTGTCAGTCACCACAGTTTGATCAGGACCAGACATGCCATTTCTCAATTAGTTTGTTCTCCTGTGGTTGGTCTGGGTATTTTTCCTGTGTATTTTGTATAAGATGCTTCTGAATGGCTAAAGCACAATGGAAACAGACATTTTTTGTGACATTACAACTTTCATAGCACAAGGAAAATCCATGTTTTTGTCATTCCCCTCAGAAATTTCAAAATAGGCTCAAAATGTGCTTCTAAATTCCTAAATTTTACATGCAATAAACCTATTTGCAATTGAAATTATTCAACCCCCCAGAGACTTTTCTGAAGATTTGGAACTTTATAAAAAGTGCATCTATACCAGATTACTGGCATATCAAAGTGATCATGTCGATATATAATGTAATATTTTTGAGTTCTAGGATCTTCTAAAACACATCTATGTCATAATTATTCAACCCCTTTTCAACTTTTTTGCTTTTTAGTCACTTATTTGTATGGTGGGGAACAAAATTGTCTTAAAACACAAGTGAACCTTTAGAAACTATTAGAAAACAGAATTAGCTTGAGCTGTTACACACATACATACATTTACCCCATGCATGTGCTGAAGTTTGAGTAGCTAGTATGACAAAGTCAACAGAGCTCTCACAAAAACTACAGAGAAGAAATAATTGTATTACTTTAGAAAGGATATATGAAGATTTCCAAGACATTAAAGGGTTAGTTCATCCAAAAATGAAAATTATGTCATTAATGACTCACCCTGATGTTGTTCCAAACCTTCGGAACACAGTTTAAGATATTTTAGATTTAGTCAGAGAGCTTTCAGACCCTCCATTGAAAATGTATGTACGGTATACTTTCCATGTCCAGAAAGGTAATAAAAACATCACCAAAGTACTCCATGTGACATCAGTGGGTCAGTTAGAATTTTTTGAAGCATCGAGAATACTTTTTGTATGCAGAGAAAACAAAAATGACCACTTTAGTCAACAATTCGTCTCCTCTATGTCACCGTAGCGCCATTTTGGAAAGTATCCACTGGACGTAAACAACATACGCTGTTCTGTATCAGCCACAACACAAGGATGCGCTGTTTTCGTTCGAATAATAGCGTAAATACATGTAGAAAACGTATCCATGTATCGTGGCTGATACAGAACAGTGTACATTGTTTACTAAAATATATCTAAATAAATAAATCTAAAATATCTTAAACTATGTTCCGAAGATGAACAGAGGTCTTACGGGTTTGGAACAACATCAGGGTGAGTCATTAATGACATAATTTTCATTTTTGGGTGAACTAACCCTTTAAAAGTTGTGTTGCACTAGAAAACCTTTGAGGGTGTTGAAGAAAAAGCACAATGTCATATAAAACCTCCAATGTATAACCAAAGACTTGACTTTTAAGATGACCCAACGACAGGTGGAAAAACATTTCAATGCAGAGTATAAGAAGAGCACTAGACAAGTATGTCATGTTGGGGCATCTTGCCGAATGCCACTCTTGACCAAGAAGAACATAAATTGCTGACTTGAATATGCTATAATTCATTTGGATAGACCTTTGGAGTTCTGGAAGAATACCATTTTATGGAAATCATGACTTTATGAAGGACATCAGGGATTCTGGCAAGAATTGTAATGCCTTTGGAGCAAAGACTGAAGCTGATGATCAATAGACTGTCCTGCAGGACAATCATCCCAAAATATACATCTAAATCTACTTATTCTTGGTTTAGGGATCAGTCATAGAATGTTCTTGAATGGCCTGTTCAGTCTCCAGATTTAATTCACACTGAAAATATTTTATCGAATTTGAAGAAAGCAGTGGCAAAGTGAAAACCAAAGATTATCAGTGATCTGAAAGCTTTTTCAGGTGAGGAATGGGCTAAGATTGCGGTTGAGAGGTGACAGAAGCTTCTAAGCACTTCCAAGCAGCGTTAATTGGTGGTTTTAAAGAACAAAACATTCTGCACCAAATTTGACTTTTAGGGGTTGAATAATTTTGAACATGAACATTTTTAGAGCCAGTTTGAATTTGGTTTTCATTATTCGACAACTTGTGTTCTCAGAAATACTCAAATGTGTAGTAATAACTTATCTCTAATAGTGCACTGGTGTAGGCTTGGGCGGTAATACGGTAATATGGTATACCGCGGGATCTAAAAATAGCAACGGTATCAGTTTCAATACCGTTATACCGTCATAAAAAATGCCTAAAAATGCGTATGCGTGATTGTCATCACGTGACAGCGTGGAGGAGAAAGAGAGAGAAGGGGAGATGGCGAGTCGCGCACCAAGTGACCTGGTCTCGAAAAAGAACACAACTTCTGCAGTTTGGCAGTATTTCGGGTTTCGACCGAACGAGAAGGGAGAGGCGGTAAATACGAACGAGTAGGGCTGTGACGGTCGCACTGACAACCGCGCCACCGCGGTCGTAGGTTGCCACCGGCGGTAATGTACTTGACGTCACACAATCTATAACAAGCATAAAATACAGTGATTCTGCAGCATTCATTATGCCGTGGCAGCGTTTAGTCGGCAGCAGGAAGAGATCTGCGTTCAAACACACGCAATAGACCAAAGCTGGCAAAGTTCCGGAAAAAAACTATTAGGCTACTATCAATGTGTCGGAGGGAAATAAGGAGATACTTAAATGAATTGTTCATAAACTATTGTGAACTAGTGAGCCAGTGTGGCAAAGATTAAGTTGACGATCCTGACTCGCCATCTGCTCACTGGAGAGAAATGCGGCTCTACGGTTTTTATAAAATATCAATAAAATAAAAAAAAATGTTGTCGATTTAATTTTTTTTACGTTTTTTTTTTTTTTTCTCTCGATATATTTATCCTGATTGGAAGATAAGTATTGATGAGTATTGTTTGTTTTCTTTATTTTTACAAAAGCACAAGATTTTTTTTTTATATTGTGAGTGCATGCAAATAAAATTAGACCCTTTACAGTTCCGGATGATATACTATATATGCTTACCTTTATGAGCAAGATTATGGCATATGCCTATTTTCATTTTTTTTGCAAGTGATCGCGCTGGCGCCTCATGTAGGCTAATGCAAAGCGCATTTAGCTTCCACTCTCCAACAAACGACTGTATACACATAATAGCACGCATTTATGTAAGTTTAACATTTAAAATAACATTTAAATTTTCTTTAAGATTTTAGCTATTTTAGGCAAGTCGAGATTATTTTAGAATGCAAATTGCATCAAAAATAATCATCTCACCGCCTGTTGCTGGCCGCTGGTTCATTAATGTAAATTAAATTAACAAAAGCTTTAATTTAACAAACAAAAAATATTCCAAACATATTTCTAAATTAACTTTATGAAGAACCGAAACGAAAAATAACCCTGTTCCTATTAAAAACAAAACTGAGCAATTGTAATTGATGCAACAGTGTAATGAGGAAGAGACACGGACTCCAGTCGTTCTCGGTCGGTAATTTTGATGAGCCGTCGAACAAGGGCTGGGTGAAGTTGTTACGAATTTATGACACGAATGTTTGTTTAATATTTACCATTCTTATTTTGGCTACTTTCTATATAATTTATATTAGGCCCTATCATTATTTTACTGTTTTGTAGGCTGTTTGTTCACTGACTGCAATAATACACGCACCTTTGTTACTTTTTGAGCCTCATTTTGTATGTTTCAAAACTGTGTGTATATATATATATATATATATATATATATATATATATTATATATATATATATATATATATATATATATATATATATATATAAAAACACCACCGCACTACCGACGGTAGTTGGTCCATAACCACAGCGGTGGTAAAATCTGCCACCGTCACAACCCTACACGTCTCTGCGCGAAAACTGTTCTGGATGTTTATGTTAATTTAATTCTGTTTGACTGTTGTATTTGCACTTTTTTATAAACTGCTATTTGTTGCTAATAAAAGTTGTTAATATTGTTGAGCATGTTATTTTGTTATTGTTTCAGTATTAGTGTTTGGTATTCAGTTTCTGAACGGTTTAGGCACAAGCCAACAGTTTGGTGACGCTGTCTGAGCCTTAGGTCATTTTTTTTTTTTTTTTTTTTCTTTCACGGTAATACCGTATACCGAGGTAAAATATGGAGGAGGTTTGACGGTATCAAAATTTGGATACCGCCCAAGCCTACACTGGTGCCTTTGTTGAATTATTTTCTGCAGCAAAATGTTGCGCAGATCAAGGGGGTTGATTAATTTGAATCGCAACTGTATACATACAATTTACTACAACACTAGTGGCAATGACACCAACTACTTTTATTATTTTATTATTATGGTAAAGACATTTTCTAACTGTTCCTTGCACAATACTGTGTTATGACCTCAAAACACTTCATGTAAACTAATATATTTTGAGATTTGCATCATATAATCAGCTTCATATGTACAGCTTTTCTGATGTAGTGAACTAGGTACAGACCTGAGAGCTAAACACCATGAAGAAACTCATATAACCAAGCAAAAATAACAGATGTGTCATCTAATGTTTGCTTTTTTTAACAAATTTTGCTTGTTTAGAGTAGGTGGTATGTTATTTTCAAATACAATAGGGAATGAACTTTTAGCACCACTCGTTGGATTTCCGAACTGACACGTTACATACAACAATCAACATAATAAAACACTGCCAGATTCATGTTCATCTGTTTCAGATCAAACTTAATGTGCTGGACATTTTGCTTTGAAAGTGTTGCAAAAGCAATCATTCATTTTGAAGAAAATAAGCCTGGGTTAAGAAATGTGGTTAATTTGCTCATCCTCCAAGTGCTGATCCAAGTGGCTGTATAAAACTGGTATTCATTCTTAAGAATATTTCAGCAATTTAAATCAGATGAGAAGTCAAGAAAGATCCTGTTGTTTATACTTTTAGAAATTTGAAAGAATATGCGTATAGTGACACATACTAGTAGCACTTGAGAGCTACTGCTTTTAATTTGAATACCATTATAATAAAGTGCTGATATTGAGTCAGTGTTCTCAAATATTTACTCTCAAATGATCTTCAGTAGCAGTGGCAGCGAAGGCCCCAGCAGGTCGGGAGCTTTGTAGAGATCGGGTGTCTCTGGAACAGCAGCAGTGCCAGAGTTAGCCGGCTGTCTCTCTGACACACGCACACACATCGAGAGAGCGCGCGCGTGTGTGTGTGTGTGTGTGTGTGTGAGAGAGAGAGGCCTCTCTCCTACAGCCAGTTGTACTGCAGCATTAATATTTCATACACCCACCTTTAAAGAAAGAGGAGGCCTGAGAGAACGAGCCGGAGAGGGGCCTCGGAAAAGCATAGCTCAGAGGGGATTCTCCATGGCTCAACAAAACATGCGAAGCATCTGCATACACCATGACAATGCATGAAGCTTCACATGCTCTCCAATCTTAAATTCATTCTCCACTTTAAATATGCTCAAAACCGACAGTTCTGCCCTTTTGGATTTAATGTGGCACAAAGCTGTATGTTCATCCAGCTTGACATGGAAATTCATTTATTTTGATTTTTTAGACTTTTAATACAGTTGAAGTCAAATGTTTACATACACCTTGCAGTCTGCAAAATGTGAATTATTTGACCAAAATAAGAGGCATCATACAAAATGCATGTTATTTTTTTTATTTAGTACTGACCTGAATAAAATTTCACATAAAGACGTTTACATATAGTCCACAAGAGAAAATAATAGTTATTAGTTCGTTATAAAAATGACCCTGTTCAAAAGTTTACGTACATTTGATTCTTAATATTGTGTTGTTACCTGAATGACCCACAGCTTTTTTTTTTTTTATTAGTGATAATCATTCATAGAAAAATCATTCAGGTCCCACAAATTCTTTGGTTTTTCAACATATTTGTGTATTTGAACCCTTTCCAACAATGACTGTATGATTTTGAGATCCATTTTTTCACACTGAGAACAACTGAGGGACTCATATGCAACTTTTACAGAAAGTTGAAATGCTCACTGATGCTTTAGAAGGAATTACGATGCATTAAGAGCATGAGATTCCTCTTATTTTGCTAAAATAATTAACATTTTGCAGATTCTGCAAGGTGTATGTAAACTTTTGACTTCATCTGTATGTTGCGAATGGATTTTTTGGAGGTAGTTTATGAATGTACTTGTTGATTTGTAATGAACCAGAGGCGGAAGCCGGAGTAGAATCCATGTGCAGAGTTTAATAGAGACAGCAAACAAATCCAAACGTAATCCAAACTCAGCGTCAATAAATCAGGCAAAAGGTTCAAACACAATAATCAGTCCAATCCGAGTCGTCAAGGCAAGGGGTAATCCAAAAAACAATAGTCAGGAGATAACAGGCAATAGGTCAAAACACGATAGAAACAGACAGGTAAAGAAAACGCTTGGTATGCAGTGATGAGCTGGCAATACTTCGCACTAGGCTGTTGTTTGGGCCCGGTTAAAATGGCCGCCAGAAGGAAGTGGGCGTGGAGAAAGCAGAGGAAGAGCTGACAGTCAGTACTCTGGGGAAGGCTCCCTCTGCTGGTGTGGCGTTACAGCACCCCCCCCTCTAGGAGCACCTCCTGGTGCTCTACGTGGTCGCCCCCGTGGTCGTGGTGCAGGACGGTCAGGTCTGGCTCTATGAAATTCCTCGATTAAGGAGGGGTCCAGAATGTCCGAAGCAGGTATCCATGATCTCTCCTCAGGTCCGTAGCCCTCCCAGTCCACCAAATATTGGAGCTGACCCCCTCGTCTTCTGGAGTCCAGGAGCACATTGACCGTGTACGCTGGTGATCCATCTACATTCAGCGGTGGTGGTGGTTCCTCCGGCTCAGCATTGGGGTCAGCATCCGGGTGAACCGGTTTGAGGAGCGAAACGTGAAAAGAAGGAGAGATACGGTAGTTGGCAGGAAGCTCTAACTGGTATGTGACCTCATTGATTTGTCGAATAATTTTAAAAGGGCCAACATACCTTGGGCTGAGCTTCCTGCTCGGCAGACGTAGCTTGAGATCCTTCGTGGAGAGCCAGACCCTTTGTCCTGGTTGATAGGGAGGATGTGGGCGACGTCGTCGGTTTGCTTGCAACTCTTGAGTGCCAATTGCACGTTGCAGACGGACATGAGCGTTGTCCCACACCCTCTCACTGCGCTGAATCCAGTCATTAACGGCAGGTACAGAGGATGGTTCTCCTGACCACGGGAACAAGGGGGGTTGATAGCCAAGCACACACTGGAATGGGGTTAGTCCTGTGGATGAGTGAGTCAATGAATTTTGAGCATATTCAGTCCAGGGAAGGAATTCTACCCAACGGTGTTGCTCTCGACTGCAGTACGTTCTCAGATATCTCCCGATCTCTTGATTTAGCCTCTCCACCTGCCCGTTAGACTGTGGGTGAAAACCAGATGTTAAACTGACATTTATGTCTAGTAGTTTACAGAAGGCTCTCCAAACCTGAGATGTGAATTGGGTTCCTCGGTCGGAGACGATGTCCTCGGGTATTCCATAGTTTCTAAACACATGATGAAACATGGCTTGGGCTGTTTCCATGGCTGTGGGTAGACTCTTGAGTGGAACTAGACGGCATGCTTTAGAGAATCGGTCAATAATCACCAGGATGGTGGTGAATCCGTCAGATGGTGGAAGGTTGGTAACAAAGTCTACGGACAGGTGAGACCATGGTCTTTGTGGAATGGGGAGAGGTTTCAGTAGGCCAGCTGGAAGGTCTCTGGGGGTCTTGGCTTGAGCACACACTGGACAAGCTTTTACATAATTTGTGATGTCTCGCGTCATAAAGGGCCACCAGAATGAGTTCTGTGTTAGCTTGATGGATCGAGATATTCCTGGATGGCCCGAGCTCAAGGATGTGTGAACCCACTGCATCACTCTCCTTCTTAGTGCTTGTGGAACATATTGTTTGTTGGGAGGACAATTAGTTGGTGACGGTTCGTGTTGAGTAGCTTGTTGGATTTCATCCATTATATCCCAGTTGATGGGTGCGATGATTACGGCTGGGTTCAGGATGGGTTCTAAGGTATGTGTCTGATGAGGGGGACCGTGTCTCCGTGACAACGCGTCTGCTTTGCTGTTCTTGCTTCCTGGGCGGTAAGTGACAGTGAACTGAAATCTTGAAAAGAAAAGTGACCATCGTGCTTGACGTGGGTTGAGTCTCTTAGCCGCTTTGACATATTCAAGGTTTTTATGGTCAGTGATTACTTGAAATGGATGTAGTGCTCCTTCTAGCCAATGCCTCCACTCTTCAATGGCCGCTTTCATAGAGAGAAGTTCCTTATTGCCAACATCATAGTTTCTTTCTGCTGTGGAAAGTTTTCTGGAAAAGAAAGCACAGGGGTACAGTTTTGCAGGTTGACCATGACGCTGTGAGAGCACCGCGCCAATGCCACAATCGGAGGCGTCCACTTCCAGGATGAATGGAAGGTCGGGATCTGGATGTCTCAGGATTGGGGCTGTAGTAAAACTGGTTTTCAGGTTATTGAAGGCGGTGTCAGCTTGTTCGGTCCAATGTAACTTTGAGGGTTTACCTTTGAGTAGTGAGGTCAGAGGGGCGGCTATTAAACTGTAATTTCTGATGAACCGGCGGTAGAAATTAGCAAATCCTAGAAACCGTTGTAGTTCTTTGACTGTGGAGGGCCTTGGCCATTCAGTGACAGCAGTGATTTTGGCATTGTCCATTTCCACACCGTGATGACTGATGTTGTATCCTAGAAAGGATGTCTGGAATACATGAAACTCACATTTCTCTGCCTTGATGTACAATTTATGTTCCAGAAGACGGGAAAGGACAATCCTCACATGATCCACATGTTCATCCTCAGATCTGGAGTAGATCAGAATATCATCAATGTAAGCGATTACAAACTTGTGAAGAATATCTCTGAAGATTTCGTTGATGAAGGACTGAAATACTGCTGGAGCGTTGGCAAGTCCATACGGCATCACCTGGTATTCATAGTGCCCCCTAGTGGTGAGAAATGCAGTTTTCCATTCATCTCCCTCCTTGATTCTGATGAGGTTGTAGGCACTTCTGAGATCGAGTTTGGTGTATATCTTGGCTTCGCGAAGTTGTTCCAATGCAGCTGGGACCAGTGGCAATGGATAACGGAATTTAACAGTGACATGGTTGAGACCTCGGTAGTCGATACATGGTCGTAATCCTCCATCTTTCTTCTCAACAAAAAAAAACCCAGCTGCAGCAGGAGAAGTGGATGGACGAATAAATCCAGAGTTCAAAGCTTCGTTGACATACTCTTCCATAGCTTGGGATTCCTGACAAGACAGGGAATAAATCTTACTTTTGGGTGGCATAGCATTGGGCAGGAGATCGATGGCACAATCCCAGGGCCGATGTGGTGGCAATTGAGTGGCCTTAGTTTTACTAAAAACTTCCCGCAGATCATGATAGCATTGTGGAATTGTGGGAGTCTGTGAGCTGAGGGGACTTTCCACACTAGTGGCGAGACATGGCAATGGTGGGCAATTGTGCAGGCAGTGATTTAGGCAAAACTGAGACCAGTGTGTGAGTTCCCCATTGAACCAAGAAAAACTTGGGTCATGAGTGGATAGCCATGGGTATCCAAGGATGATTTCATACTTGGGTGAGTCAATTACATACAGTGAAATGAGTTTTTGATGAAACAATCCAGTTTGTAGACGGATGGGTGATGTCTGTCTGGTGATACCCCCTCTTATGGGTTTATTTTCCACAGTGGTGATTCCAATGGCTGGCACACATGGTATGGTGGAGATATGGTGTTGATGAATGAGATCCTGGTTAATGAGATTAAGTGCTGCTCCAGAATCAATCAGTGCTGTTAACAGAATAGGACCATTGTCAGTAGTTATCTGGACTGGGACAGTAACAGCCTTGAATATTTGTAATGCGAAACCATCACAACTCACCCGGGTTGAATCAGCTGTGGTTTTCCGGGCCTTGTGTGGACACTGGTGATTGCGATGGCCTCGTTCTCCACAGTAGAAACAGAGATTCAGTTCTCGACGCCGATTTCTCTCCGTCTCAGATAGGCTGGTAGCTCCAATTTGCATAGGTTCAGAGCTGGACTGTTCAGGTGTACGGCTGGACATGGGTGCAACATGGGGTGATGAAATGCGAGTGGCTCTCCGTCTTGGTGCACTTCGTTGCAAGTTATCCAACTTAATGGCGGTATTGACATACTCTGTGAAAGACAAATCCTCTCCTCTGCAGGCCATCTCGGTTTGCAATTCCGGATTGAGACTTTGTTTAAAAACGGCTTTGAGTGAGACATCATTCCATCCGCTTTGTGCTGCTAAGGTACGAAACTCAATGGCGTAGTCTGCTGCTGTGCGAGTTCCCTGAGTTAAATACAAAATCTGTGTTGATACATCCTGGCCCCCCGCAGGATATTCAAACACTTCACGTATTTGGTTCATAAAATATTCAGCAGAAGTACGCAGATTCACGTCTGTTTCCCAAACGGCCGCGGCCCAATCAATCGCTCTGCCGGACAACAGTGACATGATCAGTGAACACTTATCTGCTTCGGAATGATCTGTCATACTTCCCAGGTAGGTGCGAGTTTGGCGAAGAAACCCTTTGCATCGCTCAGCAGAACCATCAAATTTTTCTGGCAGCGCCAGTCTTACCGTAGGAGGTTGCGTGGGTGGAAGCGAGCGGATATAATGAAGCAGATGATCGTTTGCTGCTTGCACTTGAGCCAGCTGTTCCTGATAACTCTTCATAAGTTCGCTCTGGTAAGCGAATGCGGCCTGTAGTTGTGAAACCTCCGCTGGATTCAATGATGGCGAAGTATTCTGTAATGAACCAGAGGCGGAAGCCGGAGTAGAATCCATGTGCAGAGTTTAATAGAGACAGCAAACAAATCCAAACGTAATCCAAACTCAGCGTCAATAAATCAGGCAAAAGGTTCAAACACAATAATCAGTCCAATCCGAGTCGTCAAGGCAAGGGGTAATCCAAAAAACAATAGTCAGGAGATAACAGGCAATAGGTCAAAACACGATAGAAACAGACAGGTAAAGAAAACGCTTGGTATGCAGTGATGAGCTGGCAATACTTCGCACTAGGCTGTTGTTTGGGCCCGGTTAAAATGGCCGCCAGAAGGAAGTGGGCGTGGAGAAAGCAGAGGAAGAGCTGACAGTCAGTACTCTGGGGAAGGCTCCCTCTGCTGGTGTGGCGTTACAGGATTACTGTCTTTTATAGTTGTATGGATCCAGGACCTTTTGAATTTGACACTAAATGTTTTACTTCCACCTTATTTATATTATAGTTAAAATATTCAGACTGTAGATGTAAGCATTGTACTTCCTCTTAGTTGCTCAGCTGTTTAATGTGGCATTTGTGCTAATTAATGGATCCTGATAATCTAAACGTTGAAAACAAATGCCACAGTTGTAATAAAAATACAAGACTTCCTCATTCCCATGACTGATTGTTGAATATGAATCTAGCCATATGTTACCACAGTTCTTGTTATTACAGTAAATGGCACAGTTCTTTCTTTTGTCATTGTGGTTCAGAATATTATTTTTTTTTTTTATTCAATAGTGTTTTGAAGTATAAAATTCTTAAAGTGTAAAGTTCAGTGGAGTAGTTCACACAAGTAATCTGCTTTACGTTATTCAGTCTTACATACTGTGGTTTAGTTAGCAACCAAATTTAGTGGTTCCCACATAAACACACAGATTGCATCAGATATTATTCGATTCAGTAAAATCACTTGCAAAAAATGCAGGAAAACCCCTGATAAAGAATCTCAGTCTCTCTTGCTCTGTCTGTTTATCTGGCATATTTTCAATGCAGCCTTTCTTCCCTCCTCTAGCATGAGAAACATTTGTGCAGCATGCATAAGTTTTGCATGAGAAGAATTTTCCTTCTCTTCTTGTATAAAATATTCTTGCTTGGCATGAGTTGTTTGAATATTGGGGGTGGAAAATAGCAAGTCATTAAACATTTCCGAATACATTAATACATTGTCTGTAGGCACGTCTTGAAGTTGGACAGAGAGTAGGGGTTAGTGTGTGAATTGTTTCATACAGCATGTTTGCACATTTGTCAGTGGTTTGTAGTAAATACGTGGAATCATCATGAGCTCATTTAGAGATGAAATTGTTCTACATTTGTTTTTGTTGTTAAGGAAAAATAAATATAGCTGTAATCAGTAGTATTTGATAATTGAATAATATTGCGGTGTAGTATTTTTTCTCTGTGAGGTTTGCTTTGATACGCTCTTGTGTGTATTGCAGAAAGCAGGGGAATTCTGATGACTAAGCACTGAAGCACACATCTTTTGCTGGACATACAAGATCTCTCTGACCTGCAGTGAACATGTCTTAAAGGGACAGTTCACCCTTAAATGAACGTTCTGTCATCATGTGCTCACCCTTGTGTCATTTTTTATTTCTTCTTTGAACACAGAAGTTAGATGTTTGCTGGTTGCACTGTACAATTACAGTTGGCAGTTTAAAACAGGATGAATTAAAGTGGTGCATTAAATGAGGCAATATTATTTGTGTGCTGTATTCTAAATCATGTAGTTTTGGCTGAGAAAATCATTGATTTGCAAAAAAAATATTAATATTTATAGTTTTTATGAACCGAATTAACTGATTTATTGAAAAACAATTAATTCCTGGTATTTCTTTCAAGAATTATATGTGCCCGCCGTGTATAATGACTCAATTACTAAACCGTTCAAAAGTTTGGGGTCAGTACGTTTTTTTTGTGTGTGTACATTTAGTTCATTTATTCAGCAAGAATGTGGTAATTTGATCAAAAGTCACAGTAAAAACATTTATAATGTTATGAAACATTTCAGTTTTCTGTTCAATCCTAAAAAAAAAATGTATCACAGTTTCAAATGATTTCTGAAAGACCATGTGACACTGAAAACTGAAATTCAGCTTTGCTGAACAGGTATAAATTATATTTTAAAATATATTACTACAGTATAGAGAACAGTTATTTTAAATTGTATATTTTTAAAATGTATATTAATTCTACTGTAGTTGTGTAACAGACACTAACTCTTTTGTTGTGTTTTTTGTTCCTGTCTTTCGTTGGTTTAGTCCTTTTTGTATTTTGGTTCGTTCTGTTTCCTGTTTTACCTTATTTGGTCATGTTCCTGTTCATCCCCCTCATTATGTCATCATTACCCACACCTGTCTTCATCATTTGCCATCCTTTTCAGCCTGTTCAGTTTCTGTTCACATTGTCAAATCTACTTTGTTTCTACCTTGTTTGCACGTGTGGTCCTGCTCTTTGTCTGTGGATTATCGTTTGTGGATTTTATTAAAGACATTATATCGCATTCTTCCTTGTTGTGCGCTCCTTCCAACACGTACCATGACAATTTCACATGCTGCGTCTCATTTTGGAGGCGGCGTCCTACACAATTTAACAGCAATTTATTACCAAAAATAAAAATTAAGGCCCTATTTTTTCCAAACTTCAGTTTTATTTTTACCAACTTCTGTGTTTTCCATTAATTTTCTGGATTCCGTATGAATGGTTTCATTAATTCTTCTCCAGTTAACTAATTTTATAATAAAGCCCTTTTTGATAAATTAATTTATTATTATTTCCTCTTTTTTTAAATACTGTTTTGTTACTGGTAAATAATGTTTCTGGTAAATATTCTAATAACTCTAATATGTTTTTAATAATAATTTTATTAGTAGTAGTAGTAGTAGTACTATCTACATTAAGTAATACGTTTCTGTCACACTTTCTTCAAGTTAAAACAAACTTTTATTTTGACGGTTTGCTGTGAAGACCTTTGAGTTTCTGTTTGAATATGATATGACCATAGTTTTTCTCAAAAGAAACGGTAAAAGGCTCATGAAGTGACTCTCAGAGCAGTCTAGAGATTATGTTTATGTATTCATGTGCTATATATTGAGCCGACAGAGGCTGAAAACATTGCAAGTTCAGTGCGTTGTAAACAAAAGCGCATGTCTGCGCCATTCATTCAAACAAAAACACGCAGAACATGCAGGATTCATATTTAAAATAGTAATTTTACAGCTTAATATTCACAAATAGTAGTACATTTCGCATTTATCACATAAAATTTGGCAAATTCCGCAAGATTCTGCGTTACACAGTAAATTGCATTTTTATGACTGGATTCCGCGATTCTATCCGCATTTACCACATCGCGGTAATCATAGGGCCCTACATGTAGAATATACATACGACTTTTATTGTGTGTGTGTGTGGTTTTTTTTGTTTTTTGTTTTTTTTGGAAGATGCTTGAAAGTTCCTATTGCAAATAAAAGAACAGCCAATACATTCTTCTCTGTGAATGTGACTAAATAATGACAGACTTTTTTGTTAAATACATATTACAGGGGGACAGTATTTTTGCATCCCAGAGATGCTCATTTGCAACCATTCTTACAATAATGTTTATTGATCTATTATCATTGGTTTATTTCATTATGCAAAGAAGCAAGTAGCCTACATAGACATGAAAGTCCAGCATTCTGCCTGATCTCTCTGTATGTCAGAGACCTGGCGTTGTTGTTGCTTTTCAAATGGTCTCTTCTCTAGTCTGATTGTGCTGTGAATTGTTGGTATTATTGAATAATAGATGAGGAGAATCCGGGGGTGTGTCTGTCTCTGGGATCTTATCAGACTGGCAGCAGGACACTCAGTACAGTAAGAAAGATCAAACCCCAACCTCTCACACAAGATATGTCTTGATGTGCAGCTTTAGTTGCAATTTATACCGTGTTTTCACAAGGTGTCATTACTTTGCATGCTTGGTACCTTATCAGAGTACTTAAATAATAAACCTCTTGTCATTCCACAGTCGCTCTGGTGCCTGTGGTCGTGATTGTGTTTACACCAGCAGGGTAATTATCAGCTGATTAACTGCTGTGGGCTCATTGCACAGTGTGCACCATGTGTTAACATCTGAGCCCCATGTTGTAGTCAAAGACGCAGAACCGGCGCTGGTTTGGTGCCCTGTGTCATAAATGTATGCCAGGCCCGCACAACAGAGGCTTTAGTGAGGCTCTGAGCCGCAGGAATAAAGGGCGCATTCTCACATGCCTGGCCCTCTCGTCCAGCCTCCTCATTATGTCTGTGGAGTGGAGCAAAGTCGACTCGACTCTTATTATAAAACTGTCTATTATCACACCGCATTGAGCCAACTTCTCTTCTCCTGCCGCCAGAAGCTCTAAAATAACTATCTTGTACAAAAAGTCCTCTTAGTTAACATAGAAACAATGAGGCTGACTTGTTGAAGCAAGTTCACTCTTGTAAGCAGTGGTCTTTCGAAACTTCTTGATGGCCTTACAGCCTTTTTTTCTTAAATTGTTACAGTATATTAAATGGTTTTTTTTTTGAACAGACACTGATACTGATACATTTTGATTAAAAGAAGAGTCCAAATTTATAGACTATGGGTCTTCAGCAGGTAGTCTTCCAAGTATTATTTTCTTTAACCTTTTTTTTTTTTTTTTTTTTACATTTCTGTTGTATGTAAAACTGCTTTGGAATAATGTGTATTGTGAAAATGTAATTACATTTTTCTTATTCTATTTTAAAGTAAAAAAGGTCAGATTAAAAATGTATTAAATAAAAAAAAGTTGTTTTGTAAAAATTTCAGTAGAAGTAAAAAAAATTAAAGGTTGAACAATTAAAGCAAAATGTTTCATTGTCACACCCACACAAAAAACTTTTTGTTTTAATTAAATTCAAAATGTGATGTTTACGTATATGACTTTGCTATTACTTAACTTTTTATCTCACAATTATAATCTGGCAATTCTGACTTTTTTACTCAGAATTGTGAGATATAAACCCACAATTATAGGTTATAAAGTCAGAATTGCAGGATATAAACTAAGACTTTTTTTTTTCTCCAATTGCGAGTTTATATCTTGCAGTTGACTTCTGACTTTTTTTTTAATGCAATTCTGACATTTTTTTCTTACAGTTGCATGTTAAAAAGTCCAATTCAGAGTGGAAAAAACACTGATATTTTCTCAGAATTGCATGCTAATATCTAACAAGTCTCACTTAATAACTCGCAATTTTGAGTTATAAAGAATTGTAAGATAAAGTCACAATTCTGAGGAAAACATTCTGGCTTTATTTTTCAGAATTGCAAGTTTATATCACATTTCTGACTTTTTTTCTGAGAATTCTGACTTTATAACTTTGAAATTTCAAGTTTATATAACACAACTGTGAAAAAAAATTGCAAGTCTATATCTTGCAATTCTGACTTTATTACTCTGAATTGCGAGTTATATCACACAATTCTGAGAAAAAAGTGTGAATTTTGAAATAATACGTTTTAATAATAACTTTTTTATATATATATATTTTTTTTAATCTGTGGTAGAAAAGAGCTTCCAAACTTTGCAGTGTAATCATCATAGAAAAGTATGTAAAAACATTAATGTGTCATATTTTCATATATTGTAAGTAAGGTTTAACATGCAACCCTCAGTTTTGTACAGTATGTAACATATCAACATTGATTCCAATGGCCTGAAAATGGTTTGAGGACTACTGTTAAAGATGAAAGTGATTGAGAGGTCCCTTAGAGAGAAACTTTTTTCTATCTTTATTATTATTATCTTGTGTTCATTGTAGAGGTGTGAACCATTGGAGCAGAGCTACAGTAGCTCTAATAGCACAGCAGCTGTCTCGGAGAGTGGCAAGCCATTCAGACGCCTTCACCGTTTCAACAAACAGATGCTTGATATCTAATCCGACTCGTTCACGTAGCGTGTCAGGGTCAAAATCATGGCTGAGTGTGAGAAAAGGCTGTGGGCACTGTGTGCCATATGAGATTCACGCCCTCCTGCTTGTGGTGATTGGGTGGTTGTCAGCATTGTGACCTGGTGTTTGACAGGCACCGCTTCTCCCTAATATTGTCAGCTGGCTATTGGGAAACTAAGCACCTTAAAGCTTGGTTAAGAGACATATTGTATTTCTCTTTAATCCTCCTCATCATGGTGTCCAACATAATAAAGTTTAAAAGAGATAGAAAACAACCTCAGACCTACTGTCTTGCCTAAGATCATTGTGCAGACGGAGACACCACCAGCTTCTTTATGTCAGTGTTTGTCTTTTTACAAACCTGCATTGGGGTTCAAAAGTAAAAAAGGTAGTTTATATATCACAATTTTGACTTTATTTCTTAGAATTGCAAGTTTATACACTACCAGTCAAAAGTTTGGACACCTTGTGAAACCTTGTGAAATATTATTACCATGTAAATCAATGTTTTTCTGTAATTAAAGTTGCATTTTCAGAATCATTACTCCAGTCTTCAGTGTCACATGATCCTTCAAAAATCATTCTAATACATCATTTTTTTGGAACCTGTGATACTTTTTTCAGGATTTTTTTGATCAATAAAAGGTTAAAAAAGAACAGCATTTATTTAAAATAGAAGGGTTTTCTAACAATATACACTACTGTTCAAAAGTTTGGGGTCAGTCAGTTTTTCTTTTTTCTTTTTTTTTTGAAAGAAATTAATACTTTTATTCACCAAGGATGTGTTAAATTAATAAAAAGTGATAGCATAGATTTACATTGTTAGAAAAGATTTATATTTTGAATAAATGCTGTTCATTTTAACTTGTTATTCATCAAAGAATCCGGAAAAAGTTGCAAAAAAAATATTTGGCAGCACACCTGTTTTCAACATTGATAATTCTAATAATAATTCAGCATATTAGAATGATTTCTGAAGGATCACGTGACACTTAAGACTGGAGTAACAGCTGATGAAAATTCAGCTTTGCATCACTGGAATAAATTATATTGTAAAGTATATTAAAATAAAAACCATTATTTTATATTGTAATAACATTTTGCAATATTACTATTTTTTTTTTTCTGTATTTTTGATCAAATAAAGGCAGCCTTGATGAGCATAAGAGACTTCTTTAAAAAACAATAAATGAGAGGGTGCGTCCTAACTTTTGACTGGTAGTGTATTTCACAATTCTGACTTTATAACTTAGAATTTTGAATTTACATCACACAACTTTGAGAAATAAAGTCAGAATTGCGAGTTGTTTTGTTTACAAACCTGCATTGGGGTCCAAAGGTCAACAACTACATTGACAGTCTGAGATTCAAAGACTAAATTAATAATTCAAAAATTTTACTGCATTTTTACTATGGATTAGGACAATAATATTGTAAATCTGAATTGCGAGATACAAGCTTGCCATTCTGGGAAATTAAGTCAGAATTGTAAGATATAAACTCACATTGCGAGTTTTTAAGTCAGAATTGCGGGATATAAATTTACTTTTTTTTCTCACAATTGCAAGTTTATATTTCACAATGCTGACTTTATCTCAGAATTGTAAGAATTATGAGTTATAAAGTCCAATTTGGTGTGGAAAAAAGATTGATAAAAAAAGATGGTTTATATCTCACAATTCTGACTTAATATCTCGCAGTTTTGTGTTATAAATTGTGAGATATAAACTAAAAAATTCTGAGGAAAAAAGTCAGAATTGCAAGTTTATATCTCACAATTCTGACTTTTTGACAGAATTTTATAGTTTCTCGGTATTCTGACTTTATAAATTAAAATTTTTACTTTATATCACACAACTCTGAGAAAAAAGTCAGAACAGCAAGTTTATATATCACAATTTATATCTCGACTTTTTTTTCTCAGAATTCTGACTTAATAACTCAAAATTTTGAGTTTAAATTGTGCAACACTGAGAAAAAAAGTCAGGATTGTAAACTGTCTTGTTTAGAGCTGCAGATTTAAAAGATTGAAAATCTGAGATTCAAAGACTAATTTAAATCTGTAAATAAACTATAGATTAGTAAAAATACAATATAGATTCATCTGTATTGTCTACGATAATATCATAATAGTTGTTTTAACAGTCATTATTGTATATTTCAATCACTTTACAAAAAAACTAACAAAAATACACCCAAAATTCAAGATACTTAGACATAAAATTACCTGGTTTGAGTTATTGTTTTTTGTGTGTATATAGTTAAACAATATTATGAGTGAGATTTTCTAAATAATCAGCGTGATTAGAAATGTGATATTGATTGACAACAGTTTAATAAACAGTAAATTAATATGAATTAACTTACTTTTTAGACAATAGTGTAATTGTTGTCTGTTCATTCAATGAAACATTCATAAAGACATCTGCTGTGTCTAAAATCGAATACTTACCTACTATTATAATTTGAGAAGAATGCTGAAAGAATTGATAGTATCCGAAAAACAGTAGGCAAAGAAAAACCTAATACATCTGGCAGGATTCTAAATTACGCATTCGATCCATGGGAGAGGATTTGTGAATGGCAGTGAAGTGACACAACTGACGCTAGTAGGACTGTAACAGCACCTCGGACCGCTTGCTTCTTTCTCGAATGAATCAGCCATTTGAACAAATCATTTGAATAAATGACTCAATGACTCATTCATTATAACTGTAACTTGGTGCCACCTACTGGTGTGTGTGTGTGTGTGTGTGTGTGTGTGTTTTACAATCATTAGATGTTTCAACATTGGACATCTTTATTTGTCACGCTACTATGGATACACAATTTATTGATACGTCATCGGGTTATCAGTCAATACAATTGTTTTTACATATATTATTATAATATTGGCCAAATTTTGTCCCCTTGTATATTTGTGTCTCACCTCCCTCTCACTGTATCTTTGTGTGACTAGCAATATCTCTGCCTCAGACTGGGCAAGAAGCATTTAAACTGCTTTCAATGTTTCGACCCAATGTTATATTTACCATGCCAGTTAAAATAATGTCTTTTCTCACTGCTCTCAATGTTTACATTTAGCCTGGGCCTACGCATTTGCTGAATCTATGTGATTTTTGCAGCCATTGTGGGGACGTAGTCTGTGTAAAAGTTTATATTCTTTTAGCCTCAAATATTCAGACTGTCTTTCCCAAATGTATGTTGACAGATTAGACTTGTGACAGTGTGTTTACCTTAGGAAGTTCTTCAGCAAGTGAAACACAACAACAACATCAACAAAAATGATAAGTTTGTATGGAGATTTAGTGATTTGTTTAGTTAATGGTTTGTTTCAGCAGAACACGGGTTGTCTACTGTTTGTACTACTGTTCTGGCTAGACTCCTAATCACTCTTAGTGCAGAATATATATTTTGCCAAGTGAATGTGGACAAAGGACTTGGTGTTTGTGTGTGAGGATGGTGGGAGGGGTAAGGGTATGAGGACAGAAGGGGCGTGTGTGTGTGTGTGTGTTCATAATGTGGTAGTGGTGCTGGAGAGGATGGGAGGAGATGGAAAGGGCTGAAGGGGAGGGATGTGCTTTTGTTTTGTTCTCTGTTGCTGAGCAATGGGGACTAAAGCATTGGGAACAGCTGTGATGGCCAAAGCTTTTCTCTTTCACTCTGCCGGAGAAGCCCTGAGGCACATACACAGATACAGCAGCCGAATGTGTGTGTGTGTGTGTGTGTGTGTGTGTGTGTGTGTGTGTACCAGGAGAGGGAAAAAGAGAGGGAAAAGGAGGCTGATATTAACCGAAGGAGGCATTAGTGCTCTTATGAAGGTCAGGTAATCACTGTGTAAGCGAGTGCAATTAGTACAAAGAAAAAGTGACTGCTGAAGCAAATTAGTTCAGACGGCTTTGTGTTGCAAAGGATGCTGGGAAATGTAGTCACACAGAGGACCAAGATTTTTTTTTTTTTTTTTGAAAGAAATGAATACAATAATTGATCAAGGATGCAAAAAATATATTAAAAGTGACAGTAAAATTATTTCTAATGTTACATTTTCTGTATTTATATATTAATGTTCTTTTGATCCTTCTATTCATCAAAGAATCCTGCAAAGAAAATATGGTTTCCACAAAAATATATAGAAGCAAATGTTTTCAACATTGACAGTTATAAGAAAAAATGTATCTTGAGTAACAACTGAACATATTAAAATTATTTCTGAAGGATCATGTGATGCTGAAGACCGAAGTAATGCTTGCTGAAAATGTTACTTTGTCATCACAGAAAAAAATTACATTTATTATATATTATATAAAATAGTATATAGAAATATACAGTTGAAGTCAAAAGTGTACTTACACCTTACAGAATCTGCAAAATTTTGTTTTATTTAGTACTGGCCTGAATAAGATATTTACATAAAAGACATTACATATTTAGGCAAAATACGAAAAATGTACACATCTTCATTCTGTCCAAAAGTTTACAACCCTGGCTCATCATTTTTTCCTTCTGAAGCATTAGTGAGCGTTTGAACCTTCTGTAATAGTTGCAAATGAGTCCCTCAGTTGTACTCGGTGTGAAAAGATGTATCTCAAAATCATACAGTCATTGTTGGAAAGGGGTGCAAATACTCAAAAATGCTGAAAAACCAAAGAATTTGTTGGACCTGATGGATTTTTCTGAATTGGTGTTGTTTCAAAAGAACATTACAAGCAACATGTTCTATTTTATTATTAGAATTCTTGATTTCAACTGTTGATTTAGAAAAAAAAAATGCTTAATGTATTTGAGACTGATTGTCCTGACATTAAGCTAGTCTCGGTTAAACTTCACAATGTCCAATAGAGGGAGCGCAGTAGAACAAGATCTTAACAATTCTGACTAAAATGTAAATTTTGCTCAAATATTTGTTCATAGTGACCTTAATGTTCTGTTTCTGTTGTGGAGTTGTCAGTCTGGACCTTAGTTATTGGAGCAGCAAACTTTCTCCATAGGGGTCTTCCTCCATCCATTGTAAACAGACTCCACATACGCACCCACCACAAAGATCACTCCACTGTGCTCCTCGAACAACCACACTGACCAGGCTGAACAATGTACCCATAAATGGCCTGGCTCAAGGGAGTCTGGACTCCAAATGTATAATTATTGTCTCATTTTTCTGTTTTACAAGACATAAATTGGGTCATCAAACTCTGAATTTGACTAATATCGATAGTGGTATGAAAACATCACACTGTGATCAGTGATTATTGGTGTAGCTTTTATTCCAAGTGACATCTCAGCAGTGGCTTCGGTCCAGGGTCGTCCAGTCATTTCATTACCCACAGTCCTAAGCACTCTGGTGCCTTTCATTTTTCCGTGTTTGATGTTCTTAGTGACATCTGTGGCTTCATTCTCTTCAACAGGCCATTTCAGAAGGAGCAGACACGGCAACAAATGCTGTAGTGTTTTCAGCAAGTAAACAGAAACTAAAATAACTGAAGCAGTGGACCACAAAATACCAAAATTAAATGGGGGAAAAAAAGAAGAACATGGAAATTGGGATTTGAGACATTCTTTAGGAGCCCACAATTTTGAAAACACAAGAGACATGTTGAATACGGAGGTGCTGGCATGCAGAAGCCCTAAATACCAAAATGATTGCTTTTTGCTATGAGTTGTTTTTCATCAAGACATTTGATCTTTTTCATTTCAAACCTGCTGTTTTTCTCTTCTTCTTCTTCTTCTTCTTCTTCTTCTGACTGTCATGTCTTTTAGTTTGAAGCCATGCAGGAACAAAACTGGTGAAAACATGTTTTTTTATGACTCAGGCCATCTTCAGCTGTGACTAATATTCATAATAATGTTTTTTTTAAATCAGCGGTGCTGTCTGTACCACTGATCAAACAACTATACCCTATCAAACAACTGCTTGATGTAAGAAAGACAAAAATCCAACATGTTTAGAGAAAACAGTTTTGTGGATGCTGCAATATCCAACACTGAAATGTTTATTGAATTAGTCAGCCAGAGAAAAAAAAGGCAAGTCACAATAGGGGAATGTTTGCCGTCAAGTGTGACCACTACAGAAACGTACCTGTTTTCTGCAGTTACTGTCTCTCCCAACATGGGTTTGGTACTGTTACATTAGTCGTGAGTCTATGAATAGCACAATAGGAATGCAATAATTCATTGGGCATTAAGTGCGCCGACACACACCAGAAAGACTTGCTTAGTTTTGTGCTCGCCCATGTAATTATGTTTTCATTTAAACACATTATTTACAGACATTATGGCAAACTACTCACAAGCACACGTGATAAAGTTTTGATGGCACCAGTGGACACAGTCACAAACACACTCGGAGAACGTGCCAATGACAAATAAGGAACACTGAAAAACAGATATGTACCTGTCATGTGTACCAAAAAAAAAGTTTACATGGTGCTTAAGATGGTGTGGCCATCTTAAGTAAAAAATATTTTCCTTACATTTTAAGTACTTGTGAGTGTAATCTTAATCTTTATTGTCAATAACACTTTCAAAAATATATTTCACGGTAAACATTTTTTTGTGTGTGTGCAAATGTAATGAACTGACCCTATTTTGTTCATTTGACAGCAAATTTTGATTTAGTTTTAGTCCGTTTTTTGACTAAAATGCCATTTAGTTTTAGTCATATTTTAGTCATCTGAATTGTTTTAGTTTTAGTCTAGTTTTAGTCAGCTAAATATCATATGATTTTAATCAACTAAATCTACAGTAAATTTAGCTAAAATGGAATGGGTTTAGTTATAGTGTAATACATTTCTCTAAAATTACCAAAGTCATTGTATAGGTTTGATATTTAGGTTTTATCATGACAGACACAGATTTAACTGCTGTGACACGCAACATGCGGAACATGGTCTTCTTTTCAATAAAATACCAATGGTTATATAGGCTAATTAAGCATTCTTTAAAATAACTTGTTGACCACATTCTTCATTCTTTCAAGCAGATCTATTTATTTATATAAATGCATTTAGAATTATCTTTAATAGGGCTACTAAGTGATTCAGTCAAGATTAGCGAGTGTCTTTCTTTGTTGCCTGATTAAAGAGTTGCTCCACCCCAAATGAAAATTTTGTCATTAATCACTTACCCCCATGTCGTTCCAAACCTGTAAAAGCTTAATTCATCTTCGGTACACAATTTAAGTTATTTTGAATGAAAACCGGGTGCTTTGTGACTGTCCCATTGACTGCCAAGTAAATAACACTGTCAAGGTCCAGTAAAGTATGAAAGACATCGTCAAAATAGTCCATCTGCCATCAGTGCCTTTTTGTGCGCAAAGAAAACAAAAATTAAAATTTTATTCAACAATTCATCTCCTCCACATCAGCGTAGCGCCTTTTTGGAGAGAGTACGGACTCAGACAGCGTATGCTGTCCTCTGTCAGCGGCAGCACATAGATATGTTTTCTACGTTTATTTAAGCTTTGATTCGAACGAAAACAGTGTATCTGCATGACGCAGTTGACAGAGAATGGCGTACTGTTTGTGTCCAGGGGATACTTTCCAAAATGGCACAGCTGTGACGTGGAGGAGACAAACTGTTGAATAAAGTCGCTATTTTTGTTTTCTTTGCGTACAAAAAGTATTCTCGTAGCTTCGTAAAATTATGGTTGAACCACTGATGGCAGATGGACTATTTTTGACAGTGTCTTTCATACTTTTCTGGGCCTTGACAGTGTGACAGCCACAAAGCTCCCGGTTTTCATCCAAAATATCTTAAATTGTGTTCCGAGGACGAACAAAGCTTTTATGGGTTTGGAACGACATGGGGGTAAATTTTCATTTTGGGGTAGAGTAACCCTTTTGCATCAATGACTCAGATAATACCAATTAAATTAGTCTGCTGTCCCTTTAAAACCAAATGAATGGATGCAGTGTACTGATACATTTGTGAACTGTTTACGTTCACATAATGCCGAGTTCACACTGCATGATTTTCAAAGTCATCGGATCGCTGTTGTTTTCACACTGCATGACTGTCTGGGGTAGCATTCGGTTACAGCTGTGGTCACTTTGAACGATGAATCGGCGACAGGAGGTTACACACTGCATGACCTTACAATAGGAAGAATCGCCGACAATGATGTCTGGGCCGCAATCCACAGCCAAACGCACACTAGAAGTGATAAGGAAAGATCACGCTGATATTGTGAGCTATGGTCCTCCCTGGACACAAAATCATTAACAAAAATGACTTCAAGAATTTAGCATGCCAAATATTCTCTCAGATGGTGTCTTTGATAATTCACACTGTGTGATTGTCACTCGCGTGAACGAGCACCGATTTTGGGCATTTGTCGCGATCTCGCAAAACCTGTCTGCGAGTGAAAATCAGGCCTAAAATCGTGCAGTGTTAACTCGCCATAAGACGTAACCGAGTGTGTTTATGTGGATAATCATAAAAACTGACAATTCAACATTATTTTGTGTGTATTTTTGCTTCATGTGATGCGAAAGAGTACTTGTGCGCTGTGAGAGGCACTGCATGAAATTGTCAATAGATTTTCCTCATAGTTTTTGTAATTCAAAACAAGTTTTAGTTTGTTAATGAAAAAAATGTCATTGACAAAAATTCTGACAGAAATTTTTCATCAACGAAATTAACATTGCCCTTAGCTGGAGTTTGATTGACAGGTGATCTGAACAATCATAACACCAAATTTGTCATTTTGTCCTTGTCAAACAGGAGAGTAGATTGATATGAGTGGACTTTAACTTGAAAAATGGTGTGTATTGACATCTTTCCGCAGTTAAACAAGATACCTTCTGATGTTCATTCATGTTTACTTCACGTTATAACCAGTAAAGAGGAGCATTTTGTGGCTCTTTAATGTATCGTGACGGATGACTGTAGCACCTCAATTCATGCAGCACGTGAATCGATCATCTCCTACTCCTTACTACGTATAGCATAAAATAAACATGAATGAACATCAGAAAGTATCTTGTTTCAGTCGTAGAAAGACGTCAATATACACACACATTTTCAAGTTCAAGTCCACCAACGTTAATCGACTCCCCTGTCTAGTTTGTTCGTCTGACAAAAATGGCAAATTCTGCAATATGATTGGTCTCTTTCTGCAAAGGGTTGATTACCACGATATTTCACAACCTAAACTTTTATGAGACTTACTGACTTTCACAAGGGTCCTCTACTGATATCTTTCCGTTTATGTTTTTTCTTCATTTTCTAAAATATAATAAACGATTCCACTTAATTATAATGGCAGAGTTGTATCATATTGCCATTTTAGACCTTATGCCCCCAAAAACGTATCAAAATGGATTTTTATTTATTCGAAAGAAAATTAGAGTCATTTGAGTCATTGCATGAGTTACAGAATTTGAATAAATTAATAGATACGCACAAAAAATGAGTGTAATGTCATTGACCCTTTTCCTTCATATTCATAATGAATTATTATCTTTTTTATCCTCCCACAGAGAATTTCCTTTTAGTCGTGGCACCAACCTTTAATGAAATATCATCCTTTTCCTGCCGGATTTTATTGAACATATTCTGTGCCAGAACTTCATGCTGTTAATGTAAGACCTTTCCGCTCGTTCTGGGTCTTTGTGTCCACTCAAAAATTTGGCTCCCAATAAACACATCTTGAGCGTTTTGAAGTTCTCCAGCCCCGGCCAGGAGAGTCACAGAATGAAAGAGAAAAACAGCATGATGTATGGTGTCCTGTCATATATGGAGTCCACTTCCAAAACCACAACCATCACTGCGTTGGTTTTGCTCCAGCCGGGGTGTGTAAGCGTATTTATGTGAGTGTATGTTCATGTGAGACGTGCAAACCTACTAATGTCTGGAGGAGGGTTGGAAAAAACGCTGTGTTATATCAATATTGATCTGCATAATCACCATGGAAATGGGATAAAACACAAGTGTGTACACAAAGTTCAGTGTTCTTTCAATTTTTTTTCATAAAGCACAGCACGCCTCATAGCGTGGCCTGTTGTTCTTTGCTGTAATGCACAGCACCTTAGGGAGCGCAGTGATGTATGACTTGCAATAACCCTTTTTCATTTATCCTTACTATTGAGATGATGATTGAGAGCTATCACCTTTTCTGTTTATTTTAAAATAGCTGTTATCACAGCATTGCTAGTAGGTTTAGTTGTAAATTCCCCCGCTTGCTTGTGTTAAGATGATCCCTATAATTAAATATCCGAGTTCTTTGTGTTTCCGCTCTTTATCTTGTCCTTTATTCTTTACCTGCCCACTTCCTGCAAGGCAAGATTGTTACAGACACACACACACACACACACACACACACACACACACATTCTCATATCTCTTCGTTTCCCTCCTGGTTTCTCTTTCTGAAATGTTGCATGACTCAGGGTTTGTAGCATTGCTCTGCACATGTGTGCAGTATGAGAAGCTGGGTCGTGTGAGGGTCTGAGTGATTCGGATGTGGAGGCGGCACAGGAGGGAAATGCTATAATGTTGGCTATAGGGAAAGTGGGCAGCTGCATTTGCATAGGGGAGATTAATGTCGTGCTTGTCTGACAGTCTGGCACGTGGTGCACCTTAGACACGGGCTGACCATGGCAAATAATAAATAAATGAAGGACAAAAGGGAATCGGATTTCAGACCGGCTTTGACTTTTCACCTTCCCTGGACACTATGGCTGGGCAATATAGTCAAGAAAATATTTTTCAGGATGATTTTTCCCCCTGCGTTCAGAGAAACACCATTTCAAAATCCATTTCAACAACTTCAACAGCCATTATTGGCAAATACTTCCAAATGATATAGCATTTTAATAACTAAAGCAATAAAATATACACTCAAAACTTGATTTACACAAAATGAAACCAGGAAAAAAATATATTTTTAACAAAATATTTTAACATGAAAACTTTGTTTTCAGTCATGGTAAATAATTGAATCAGTTTAAACTGATCGATGGAAGTAATCAAACTTAACTCTAAGCTTTTTTCTGTTTTACATAGAGAAATGAATAGTACTTTTTTTAACCCCAGTACTACTGAAACGTGTTTTAACATGCTCATACTCGTGAGTCACGAGACAAGGAAGGATATGTGATACTTACGTAATTGCACAGAAACTTAATGAGCAGTTATTTTAAAGAAATTAATATTTTTGTTTAGAAAAGATGCAGGATTAAAAGTAACATTAAAGGCATGTTACAAGAGACTTCTGTTTTAAATAAATGCTCTTCTTTTGAACTTTATATTTATCAAAAAATTTGGAAAAATGTATCATGGTTTCCACAACCATATTAAACAGCAACTTCTTTCAACTTTGATCATAAGAAATGTTTCTTGAGCAGCAAATCAGCATATTAGAATGATTTCTGAAGGATCATGTGACACTGAAGACTGTAATGATGCTGAAAATTCAGCTTTGACATTGTAGGAATAAATTACTATTCTTACTATTATTCTTATTATTACTATTAAATTACTATTATATCAAAAATCTTACCTATCCACCTTTTTATTTTATGAGCTGATAAAATAACTTTAAACCAGCATACATTTGTCTTACTTTGTCTAAATATCATATTTTTTTCATTTAGTTCTGCCCTTCAGAAGCTATAGAAGATACTTACATGTCTCCCAGAAGACAAAATAAGTTGAATTTACCTTGGGGCTAGTTGCATAAACATAGTCACTATGTTAAGACTGTGTCTTAAGAACTAGTTTCACCAACTAGCCATAAATATAGGGTAATCAGTCTTAGTTTTCATACTAATTTTAGACCAATCTATCATTTTGTAACTGAATTTAAAAAGGTATGACCGGTCTTGAAATATTGATGACTAACTTTTTAAGACTAGTCTAAGCAGTTTATGCAACTGGCCCCTGATCTTCAAATTCAACATTTTTCACCTCTGGCTCTTAATGCATCGTGTTTTTCTTCTGAAGTATCAGTGAGCGTTGAACCTTCTGTAATAGTTGTATATGAGTCCTTCAGTTGTCCTCAGTGATGATGGATCTCAAAATCATACAGTCGTTGTTGGAAAGGGTTCAAATACACAAAAATGCTGAAAGACCAAAGAATTTGTGGGACCTGAAGGATTTTTCTGAAGAACAGCAGGCAGTTTAACTGTTCAGGACAAACAAGGGACTCATGAACAACTATCACTAAACAAACAAACAAACAAAAAACACAGCTGTGGATCATTCAGGTAACAATACAGTATTATGAGTCAAGTGTGTGTAAACTTTTGAACAGGGTCATTTTTATAAATTCAACTATTATTTTCTTTTGTGGACTATATGTAAACGTCTTTTATGTAAAATATCTTATTCAGGTCAGTACTAAATAAAAAATAACAAATTTTGTATGATTCCTCTTGTTTTAATAAAATAATTAACATTTTGAAGATTCTGCAAGGTTTATGTAAACTTTTAACTTCAACTGTATACAAAAATAATAGAAAAACCTTTAATCCCTTTAGTCCTAACAGACTTGTGAATGTGTGAACATATAACGCATTTGAATACAATTAAATTTTGAATAAAGCCTAAATGTAGACATACTGTAAAGAAATGTATTTTAAAATATATTTTGGTGTGTCGGCGCCGATAGCCTTGTGGGCAGTGCGCCGACATACAGCGCCGTTGCGCAACGGGCGTCCCGAGTTCGATTCCCGGCTCGAGGACCTTTCCCGACCCTACCCCCTTCTCTCTCTCCACTTCGCTTCCTGTCCCTCCTGATCTGTCCTATAATAATAAAAGCCAAAAATAAATCTTTAAATAAATAAAATATATTTTGGTGTAGGAAGGTTGAAACTAAATAATTTTTTTTTATTTCAAAACTACATTTCATTGAATTTCATTGTTTACATCATATATTCACCATGTATTTGAAATATTTTTTTTGGTCATAAAAACGTATTTTTGCTGTATGGGATTCTTCCAGGTCACTGATTTAAACAGCTATTTATCAATGGCCGCAATCAGTTATGATGTTAAGATGAGGGAGCACCCCCTGCTGAAGTGTGTCTGTATGATAATGAGCCAAATTAGATAATGAGGGAGACAGACGTGCCAAGTGTACTCGACGGAGTGTAGAGGAGGAGTGGAGTGGACTGTGGTGCGGAGGGGAGGGTTTAGCAGGAGTTTAGTAAGGGCCGTTTCTCCTGGCACCAGAACCCTGTGTGTCTGTGTCACCGGGACCCTGAAGAGGCCTGTAATTAACAGCACTGCAATCAAGCAGCTCTTTTGTTTGCATGACTGTGTGTAATAGAGCAGCATGATTTTGCACCACTTTTAGTGATTATCAACAGCAAATATCTGTCATCATATCATGGAGTGGAGGGCTTTCACGTTTTACCTCAGTCATGCATGACCTGTTGTCCTGCGTCTATTTTAATTAGTTCCAAACCTGTGAGACATTCGTTCGTCTTCAGAACACAAATTAAGGTATTTTTGATGAAATCCGAGAGCTTTCTGACCCTGCATAGACAGCAATGCAGCTGACACGGTTAAGGCCCAGAAAGGTGGTAAGGACATTGTTTAAAAATACATCATTACTTAGGTCATTACTACCTTTTTGGGCTTTGAAAGTTGCGTTGCTGTCTATGCAGGGTCAGAAATCATTCAGATTTCATTAAAAATATCTTAATTTGTGTTTCAAAGATGCACGAAGGTCTTACGGGTTTGGAACGACATGAGGGTGAGTAATTAATGACAGAATTTTTATTTTTGTGTGAACTTGGTAAGCAGAAGAGAAGATATTTCGAAGAGTATTGGTAACACACATTCTTCAAAATACCGTCTTTTTTATTCTTTTTTTTTTGTGTGTGTAAATGATCCCTTTAAATATGAAAGGTTTGCACATCACAGCAGGATTAGTTCAGGACATGAAGCAGTTGCTCATTATTTGGTAATGTTTTTAGAATGGATGCCCACACTCTTCGTGCCATGTTCAGCGCTCTTGCTGAAGAGGCAATTGCTGGGAGGTTCCCACAACAAATGATCATACACTGTCACAACGTATAAGACAGGCTTCGTAAAGAAAGGCAGGAGAGATCCGGAGGGAGAGAGAAAGGGAGGGGAGAAAGAGAGACACAGGGAGACAGAGGAGCACAGTGGGAGAGAGAGAGAAATGGGACGGGCTGCGCTTCCTTGCTTGTAGTGTAGGGGAACAAAGGGGATGTTGTAGATGCCGCCCAGCGGCCAGCACTACTCCGTCCTACCTCGACTGCTCACTGAGCCATTTCCTGTTTTTGACCTGAAATCTTTATTTAGAACCACCCTTCTGCTCAGCTCTCTTCTCCTCATTTATAACAACACAGAGACAGACACAGGAACACGGATTCACACCGCTGCTTTTTGTCTCACTTTCACTCCAGTGGTGGTTTAATGTGGGAAATTCGAGAGCTGTGGCTCTAGAGAAGTGTGAGATGTGTACATGGCTTTATATGTTTAATAAAGTTAGTATATTTTGTGCAATATACTGTTGTTTTTGCACTATGCAAGGCTTACATCCTGCTCTAAATCTAAGCACGCTGCTGACTTAATATAGGTGTGCATTGTGCCCGTCGTAATGCCTTGTTGCCAAATACACTAGCGATTGTACATGAACAGTACACTGTATGGAAACGTGCCCTGTGTTATTGCAGTGGAGGCAATAAATCACACTGCATTGCTGCAAACTGTGTTCATTGGTTTCCTTGGAGAGACCGTAAAGTTTATTTATGTGTTTTGAATTGTGTATTTATTTTGGAAATAATGCTTAATTGCCACTTAAATGGATCAAGTCTAAAAATAAGAGTAGACAGTGAAGCATTTTATTCCGGGATGATGCATTGCTTGAGAGAAGTGTGCCACTTTTATGATCTCATATGTCACCTGGTGTCCAGTTTAAAATGATGTGTATTTATATCTGGCAGAGCAATCATTTAGATTTAAAGGATGACTTTTTTGCATCAGATATGCTTGACATAGACATGATGCTGGCAACATATTTGTGAACTGTTTATTATACATTTTAATTGTGTTGTTTAATTTAACTGTCTATGTGTAACTGTTATTATACAGCTGGAGTTCCAATGTACACGGATACAGTATAAAGCGGTTATGAGCCATGCAGTGCTTGTCCTTGCCATGTGGTGGCAGTTCGATAGCTTGAGGCCTCTATAAGAGCATCGTCGGTAAGGTCATACAGTATGCAGCTGTTGGGAACTATAGCATGTATATTGCTCTCTAATATCCTCACCCTTCACAAACAAACCCTTTATCATTACATGCACCCAAGAACATCATGTTTTGTCGTCTTAACCCTTTGTATGACAGTATACTTTAGTATATCATGGCTTTACTCCACTTCCAGAATAAAAATTTCCTGATAATTTACTCACCCCCATGTCATCCAAGATGTTCATGTCTTTTTTCCTTCAGTCATAAAGAAATTAAGTTTTTTGAGGAAAAAACATTCCAGGATTTTTCTCCATATGGTGGACTTCAGTGGTTCTCAACAGATTGAAGGTTAAAAATGCAGTTTCAGTAAAGCTTCAAAGGGCTCTACATGATCCCAACTGAGGAATAAGGGTCTTATCTAGCTAAACAATCGGCCATTATCTTTTAAAAAATTACATTTTTACACTTTTTAACCACAAATGCTCATCTTGTTGAGCTCCGCGATGTGCATGCATACTCTGTGCAAGACAGTAACGGTATGTCGAAAAACTCCTATCCCATTTTCTCCTCCAACTTCAAAATTGTCCAACATTCCTGTTTTACCTTTTTTTGTTAAGGATGTTTGACCGCAACGTTCACTTTGTAAACACTTGGTCGGTACTTTTGCAGCAATGTAGGGCGATTTTGAAGCTAAATGCGCATGATCTGTAAATTTTTGTAATGGAAGTGAGCTAATTCCTTTTAAAAGCATTAAAGCGTTGGTTGGATTTTATTTAGATAATTATTTTATGTATGCATTTTTCATTAACTTTTAATGATAGAAAAAATGTAACCTTATTTAAAATTGTAAAATAATAACATAATTTGAACACTTTTTGGAGCACGGCAGTAAATAATCACATTCTATTTTCCCAATTTTAATGCAAACTGTCATGTTGACTGCATTCCTCATGTTCAGCCTTCAACCTTGTTACTTAAAGGGATAGTTAACCTAAAAATGAAAATTCTGTCATTAATTACTCACCCTCATATCATTCCAAACCCGTAAGACCTTCATTTGTCTTCGGTGCACAAATTAAGATATTTTTGATGAAATCCTACTAGGGTCCTACTATGTTCAAGGTCCAGAAAGGTACCAAGAACATTGACAAAATAGTCCATGTGACATCAGTGGTATGAGAATACCTTATGTGCCCAAAAACTAAAGAATAACTTTATTCAAATATTCTTCTCCTCCGCGACATGCGTGTATGCTTTGATCTGCACGTAAACAACGTTTGCGCGTGGTGCTGCTGATGTAGAAGTAGTTGTTATTTTAGGTTTTTTGTGCAACAAAAAGTGAAGAGTTCAGATGCAATAGCCTCTAAATCCATCTGACTTTTTTTATTGAAAAATGCATTTTTATCAGGCTCCGATGTATGCGATTGTGCTAAGCTGGGATTTTAGAGAGTTTAAAGTAAAAGTATTTGATGGACGTATAATATGCATCGAGAGCTTTCACTCAGTATCATTATCTGATTTTTGATATTTTTTGACCTTTTAGGGTGTTTTGCATCTGAACTCTTCAAGTATTCTCATAGTTTCAGAAAATTACAGTTGAACTACTGATGTCACATGGACTATTTTGTTGATGTTCTTGATACTTTTCTGGACATTGGAGGGTCAGAGAGCTCTCAGATTTCATCAAAAATATCTTAAATTGGGTTTTGCAGACAAACTATGGTCTTACGGGTTCGGAACGACATGAAAGTGAGTAATTAATGACAGAATTTTCATTTTTGGGTGAACGACTCTTAATTCTTTTATTTAATGTATTTTACACTGATAAAATTAGACAAATCTAGGGCTTAAATAGTCATAAAATTGAGTAAAAAAAATCGCAAAACCCATACAAAAAAATGTTCTTATGAACTGTTCTTATGAAATTTAGTTTGACCTACTGAAGTTGTCGTTGTTACCTTTTCTGCAGACTAAGAAGCTTCTTTCTCTGAGCAAAACCTGTTTAATTTTTTAAGAGCTTCAGGCGCTGTTACGTTCAGATGAAGCAAGACATGTCGACTACAAAAACTTTTGTCAGTGTCATTTCTACTGCCTATATGATATACGAATGAAAAGGGCCGTGTCTCGAAATCTGCGGATCTGCCTACTTCCTCATGGACGCGTTCGGCGTCCGTTCAACTCACGCAAGTGTCTCGCAACGCATCCGTGACGCTGCCTAGGTAGGCAGCGTTCTAGAATTTGAGTCACAGCCCGAGAGTTAGTGGGTGGACGCGTGGAGGGTGTGCTTGCGTGTGTAGGGGTTGGACTTTTCCGAGGCCAGGCTCTGTGTAGTCGAGCACAAGTCTCTCTCGACGTCATTCGCTTTCGAAGGCGATTGTGTCGGTCATAGTGACTGACTCCGGGCTCACGGATAGTCTGCTGTCCTTTTCTCTCTCTCCACAAACTCACTGGCGACCTTCCTCATCAGCTTCGAGAGTTTTATCGGTACCGACTGTCAACAATAAAACAAAGATCCATCCCGATGCTTCAATTTATTCTTCCACTTCAAGTAGACGAGGTAAGCGCGGAGCTTATTCATAAATAACTGAGATCATGTAAGTGGCGTGGAAACGCAGCGGCGTCACTGATGTTGCACATAGCAGAGGCAACAGTCATACGTGTATTCGTGCATTGTTGTCTGGCGGTCGGTGCGATCTTCGGAAAGTTCAGAGGCATGTCGCAACCCCAGGCAGAACCGCTTTCTTGCCGAACCGAGTCGCCAGTTAAGTCAAATTAAACATCTTGATATTTCTAAATGCTTTTTTATGGTTGCGCTCAGTTGTACTGATATTAAAGATACAGATTCAATTGACTGAGGAGCTCGGCTCTGGGACAGAGATCCAAGACCAGACAGACACTTTACACTGAAATCGGATGTATTTTAAAATTTACTTAAGAGCATGGTGTTGAGCTTTACTGTTACTGTAAACAATTTCAACTCACTAAAATTGAAAAGTAAAATTTTTGTCTATTCATTTTTAAGTAAAATCAAAGTGACAGCCTGTAACTGTCGATGAAGTTGAAACTCTGAAATTATTGTGACATGTTAAATGAATGGAAATTGTTATAACATTATGATTTTCTACAGTCTCAGTGTATACAAAGTTGTATGTTCACTTCTCTGTTGATTTAGACATGGTTTTGATTAGATGGTAAATAGGCATTGAATGGCTTTGACAGTAGGTGATTTTATTTTTGGCTTCTGATTAAGATAAATAAATTTAGGCCTATTTGGTCGTCATGGAACAAATTCACATACTGGAAAATGGCAGTGGGGGGATTGTGAGGGACAGTGTCTTCATGTCTCAGTATTTCTGTTTCTGAAAATCCCTTTAAACCACACTCTAAAAGAGTTAAACTTAAGTTTAATTTTATAAAAAAAAAAAATCTTAAGTCACAACCTGCAGTAATGTGTTTGTAACAGAGTAGTTAAGATACTAAGTTTTCATCAAAAAACTGTTTATTCATTATCTTTACTGTAAAGAAGTCAGTGAAATCTGTGGCGGCTCACAGCAGAAGTTATTTTGCAGTTGCTATCCTTGTCAGACACACTGGCATTCAAAGTCCGAATAACTCACATGCACGCGCACACACACACACACACACAGTAAATTCAGAGGATCAAGGTCCAGTTGGATTTTAGAGTGAATGCACGGTTCACATTAAGTAAAGTAGATTACAACCCCTGCTTTCGTCAGTCTGCTCATATTGCCATCTTATTTCCTTTAAACAAAAAGACAGACTCTGTGACATTTACATGTTGTACGCTTCGTGTCATCTTTAAATGTGCACTTCCTTCCTGCAACACAGTCATAGAAGAAAAGTGAGGTTTTGTCCCTCATTTAATTGTAAATGTCACAAAGTGGGTGTATTCAGTGTCCAGAATTCACCTTGTTTACTTTTGTAAAGAGTGGACATCAGAAAGTTATCCTGTACCACATGTTGATGGGCCACATATGTTTTTCAAGTAAGGTTTAAATTGGGCTTGTTAGTTAGTCTTGTCAATTAGGTAAATCTATTATTTTTAAATAAGTTTCAGTTATATACTGCTATTTCAGTAAAATGTCTTGTCTCACAGTCTAGTCTCTTGAAATGAGATGTGACACTGTACTTGATTAGGTGCAACAAGGAGGACTATTAACGCAAAAGAAGAAAGACTAATCATTATTGTTTATTAGTTTCATTTCACATTACCTGTTGCTTGTTGAGTTTTATTTTCGTTTAAATGGCCTGTGTAACTGTGTGTGTGTGCGTGCCTATCTTACACTTTCACATAGTGCTCCAAGACTTCTGCCCCTCTGGTCAAACCGGTTTGAATTGCGTTCCTCTCTCTGCTACTATTTAGCTGTATTTTTAACAGGAGTGTGACGTTTAGGAGAAGTTTAAGGGAAGTTTTAATCTTTCCTCTCTTATATTGCAGTCCTCCTTTTTTGTTCAACATATATTACAGCACAGCTTAAGTGACTCCAAAAACTGGTATTTTTGAGGAAATTATTTTAGTGTGAAAGTACAATGAGTATTTTCTATAAACATACATGCAATTCTTTTTATACACCCTTCTTTAATTTATGCATAAGGTGTCCGATAGTGTCCAAAATCTCCACTGTTAGAGTGTACAGTATATGAGTGCATGATACAGTGCTTTGCAACATTCAGTGCCTGTGGGGAAATCTGTAATGTGGGTTGTCTTGTTACTCTTGCTGACGTAAAGAAGCTTCTGTGCCGCCTCTTTGCTGCTCTCTGAGACAGAGATCCACGGCTCTGCCTGCTCTGAATTGTGTCACCCACTCCCATCTATTTATTTTAGGGATTTTAGTAAAATTGCAGTTTTATACTCATTGATAGATTCACTAGGCCTATTAATTAGGTGATAGTTGCATTGGACAATGCCTGTTCATGGTTTCCACAAAATATATTAGGCAGTACAGATGTTTTAACACTGAACTGATAATAATAAAAAGTGCTTTTTGAGCACAAAATAAGCATAATTGTATCATTTCTGATCATGTGACACTTAAGACTGGAGTAATGATGCTGAAAATCCACCTGTCATCGCAGGAATAAATCTTAAAATATATTAAAATAAGAAACAGTTGTTTTAAGTTCTGATAATTCGATTTTTATAACATTTTACTGTATTTTTGACAAATAAATGCAGAGTCTAACTGAATTCTTTCAACTACATAAAAAAACACATATATAACGTATCAGTATTAAGCCATTACTAACTCCCTTTACATACCGTTAGTAGTTATGACTCAGAATGGCCCAAAAAAACTTTGATGAGCGGACATCTTATCTGCTAATTTGAAGAGCATCAGTTGCAGAATGAGTTTTCATCAGCTCTCTGAAAGTAAAGACAAACAGCTCTAAAGTTTTACATGGCTGCACTGTGAACACTCATTTGCCTAGTTGTTTTCTTTTATTACTTTTCAGATGATCTTACACGTAACAAACACTGTAGTAAAGCAACAGATGCATATCTGTCCACTTTTTTGAATGTCTTAAGTAGTGTAAGACTTTGTGGTACAGTAAAGACCGTACAACAGGCACGGGTGAGGTACAGTACAGATCCAGCATGCGACAGTTTTACAGACATGTTATTTTGTTCGTTTTTAAGATGTCAGACGGTTGTCTGACCCCTGCAGCTTTCACTCGGTGCTGTGTGAGAATGTGGCGTCTGGGCCTTCTCCATCTGTCTGTCTCAATCGCTCTATGTTTACCGTCTCACACATCCCTCTCTCTCCATCTATCTTTTCACCCACTGCCTTCTCTCTATCTGTCTTGCCTCTTCCCCTGTTTTTGTTAGTCTGTGTCGTTTTTATATCAGGACTTCCCATAAAAATGACACATCTTTGCACTGCAACAAATTACACCAAGTACAGAGTCCAGGTGTAGAAGATGGTGAAACACGTGCCTGAGATGTTTCTGTACAATAAAACTACAGACCTGTAGTGTTTCTCTTTTTTCATTAAAGACCCCATTAAATAAAAACTGGAATTTTGTGAAAGTTAATCGTTGGCAAACTCACTTTTATCTAAAATGTACAGTCTTTCTCTTCTGGGGAAAATAAACTAAAAATATTAATGACTCATCCTGAACTACACATATTTTTGTCCAATCAGATTTTTAGAATAAGAATGCCTCTCTCCTTAATTACATGTGCAACTGACCAGCAAATAACAGTAGTAGTGTTTTTGCCTGAAACCAAAGTTTATAATGCTGTGATTTATCTCATAGCTGGTTGGTTTAGTTCATGGCTTAAAACTCTCAAACTAAGGTTTTTAAAAAAATATAACATCAACCAGTAGCATCATCTGCTTCATGACTGTTTGTGCTTGTCATCTGATGCACCCATTTGCCATTAGTGAATCTCAGTGTTTTGCAACATGCATGTGACTTTTGTCTACATTTCGTGCATTTATATCTGCAGGTGTTTGAGAGCTAAAGAGAGCGGGAGTGAGTGAGTGAGTGTGTATGTATGTGTGTTTGTGGGAATCAGTACCCTCCGGATCTGAAATAGCACTGTGTGGAGGTGAGGGGGGAGGGGAGCTCTGAAGCACAGGCATGGAAACGTGCAGATCCTGTTACAGGATCATAATATCACTGAAAACTCTGTGCTCTGTGCTCCATCCTCTCCGCTGCACTTGTTCGCCTGCTCTCGCCATCCTTTCTACCGCATTCTCTCACCCCATCTCCACCAGTACACCCAGTGCCGAAGCTCCAGCGTCACACCCGGTCCCTCATGTGCCGTATGTGTTGTGTGTAGGATTGGAACAGAACGTACAGCCTGCTTAGCAGCCCTGACATATTTCCAGACTCGACTCTGACAACTCAGTCAGCGCTCTCCTCCCGAAAGGCCTCTGCATTATTTTTTACGCTAATTCCGCCGTTATCCGGTGCTGTGTTTCAGGCTGGAGCTGTAACCTGGGACTGAGTTGCGCTTTTCAAGGAGTCCTTTAAAGGTGGGCTTCCACCAGCCATTTTGTCAAACTCTATAAAGCCTGTCTTGCACCATAGACATTTTTTGACGCTGTGTTTTTTCCTCTCCTTGGAGAGTTTTTACTCAGGGTCATTGCTCAGCGCTGGTGCATTAGGGAGCAAAGAGACAGGTTGTCTGTTTATGAATGTCTCTTTGCGTGAGGGAACACTGAGTGCTGCCCCAGCACTTCTTACTGAGGAGAACTCAACATTCCCCTCTTTTTCATCCTCTCTGGCTCCTCCTGTTGTCTCCCTATGCTTAGTACGGTATATGCAGGTCAGGAGCCAAAGTACAGGTTGCCAAGTCACTCTAGTTAAGGTAAATTGCAACTGACCAGCACCAAGAAGCCACAGTAGTGGTGAAGTTCTCTATCTTATATGTGGGTCAGTGTTTTTGAAATTGAGATTTATACAACATCTGAAAGCTGAATAAATAAGATTTACATTGATGTATGGTATGGTTTGTTAGGATAGAACAATATTTGGCCAAGATACAAAATATTGAGAAAATCACCTTTAAAATTGCCCAAATAAATTTCTTAGCTATGCATATTACTAATCAAAAATTTTGATATATTTATGGTAGGAAATGTACAAAATATCTTCATGGAACATGATCTAACCATAATATCCTAATGATTTTTGGCATAAAAGAAAAATCTTGACCCATACAATGTATTTTTGGCTATTGCTACAAATATACCCATGCTACTTAAGACTGGTTTTGTGGTCCAGGGTCATATATAATCTCTCTTTGGTTGTCTTGCATCATAGTTCTTAGTTCCCTTTGATGTGAATCACATCTTGAACACAAATGACACTAGCTGTGTTTCCATTCAAAGTTACGAATTTAACTTATGTGCAAAATTGGTTTATCGCATACATTTGTGAATAAGCAAACAAGTCAAAGAGGACAAAATCATCACTAAGAAGTAATATAAAGTAGGAGAAGCCACTGAATATAATAATTTTTAATTTTACTTTTAATTTATTTATATAATAAATTATTTGCGCTTCAGAGCGTGCAGAGGAAACAAAAAATGCAGTCATTTCGAAGGTTGTTGCCTGCTTTATGGAAGCACAGTAATGTAAGACAGTTCTGAGTAGGGAATTTTACAGAAATACGTTGACAACAGACTATGACCCTGGACCACAAAATCAGTCTTAAGTAGCACTGGTATATTTGTAGCAATAGCCAAAAATACATTGTATGGGTCAAAATTAGCAAATTTTATAAGGAAAATGTATTTCCATCTCCCATTATTCGCATTAACACTTCGTCACAAAGTCCAAAAGTATTGACTTAAAAAAAAAAAAAAAAAAAAAAAAGCCATTTCCCTCACTCATTTATTTTGCAATATGGTGATGGAAATATAGCTACTGTTGATTCTTAGCATGCCATTGTGCTTTTTTTTTTTTTTAGCTCCAATTATTATAAAATATGTGCTTTTTTAAAAAAAAAAAAAAAAAGATAATGTACTTAATGGAATGCACTTAAAGGAAGTCAGAAAATGATTTTGTCTTAGTATTTTTATACTCGTGCTTGTCCTTTTCAAGGAGTGAATACAGTGAGCACTCAGTCTGTACTGGTTTTTATGATGCTTTCTGGGAATTTCTAGGGAGTGAATGTTTCTGTGCACTGGAATGATTCTGACAATCAGACTGGACTGGCCTAGAAACTCACTAACCAGTGTATGTCTGTACTAGGGAGCAGATTGATACACACTTTGACCTTTCACAATAAAGATGAAAGTAAAATGATGGAGCGAAGCAGAAGAAGTCAGAGGCACAATCAGAAGGAATGCAAAGGGTGGGGCGGCAGTGGCATTTGAGCGCTGCAGACAGTCGAATCCACTCCTCAGCGTGAGTCACAAGGACGCGTTCAGCTGCCGTGGCATTCCTCTGTGTGGATTACTGTGGGAAACTTTATTTGCTAGAGACTTTTTGAAAGCTTCAGACAATGGCATACAGTTCTAGGGCCACTCTGGGTAAGTTTATAGCCACAGCGAAAGACTAAACAGTTTGTGGTGCTCCATGATTTTTGCCTGTGTTTTTACAGTCACATTTGTGTCTGTCTCTTTGAATCACTCATAGATCTGAACACTAATTTGCAGAGACTTTTTAGTTGCTTATTGTGAGTGCTATTTTAATGACTTGAGTCATTGTTAGACTCATTTTCTGTTAGTCATCCTTCAAATAACCTGTCGAAAACAGCCTGAAATCGCATCGCATCCTATCCTCTGCTATTTTTCCAGTGATCATCCCATGACTTATATTTTAAATCTCTCTTTCGATATTCTTTAAAAATAATATTTTACTCCGTCCCCCTTTTAAATGAGCTGAACTGGATGGCATTGGCATATGATTGTAAATCTTGTTTACGTGTTCATAAAACCTCCATCTTATGAATTATTTGTGTGCTCTGCATGTAAACGGCATGCTTTGGAATCCACATCCATCTCCGCCAGACGTAACCTGCTTTTCTCTCCAGCTAGTCGTTTATTGTTTTAGATTCATCGTCTCAGAAGCAGCTCAGTGAAAAAAGAGAAACATTTCTTTCTTTAACTTTCCTCAGCCCCTCTTCTCCCCCAAACTCCCTCTCTCTCGCTCTCTTTGTCAACTCTTTGGGTGGATTCCCAGCTGACTGTGTTTGTCATGGTAACAGGCAGCGAGGCAACAGGCCCAGCCACTTGCACTTCCTGAGTGAGAAGAGCTGCCTGACAGATCTGCGTCTGCGCAGTGTGTGTGTGTGTGTGTGTGTGTGTGTGTGTGTGTGCAGGCAGGGCTAGGGTGCGTGAGGCTGTCAGCCTGTATTAGGTTCAAGCACACTGCAATGCTGCCTACCGCTACCGGGCTTCACTTTATGCTAATGAGGGGAGGCCTCAGGAACGGGCTTCCTTCTCTTTCTGTTTCTCTCACTCACTCAATCCTTGCTTCCTGTCTCTGCGCTTTCCTTGTAGGCTAGAGGAAAGACTGATCTGTTGTTTTATATGACTCATACATGTTTTACTCGATAAATAACCCTCATTCTGACCTTAAAGTCAGTTTGAAATCAAAATCGACTCTTTTTACTGTCTTAATACATATTCATGTCTTTTTGTGAATGATTCATCGGCACTCTTTATTTTAAAGGAAAAAATATTAGTCTTTATAATCTTGCATTAAACTTCTGAAACAGCTTTTTTTGTTTTTGCTGACATCACCAAGTCATCTTATGGACTAGGGCTGTGCAATATATATTGAAATTATCAAAATATTGCAAACGTACATATCGCAATATACATATCGCTACAGCAATATTTAGGGCCATTATTTATTTATTTTTTATTTGGATCCCCACTTTACACCGTTCACATTTAGAAGTTGTTGTAGGGGTGCTTTCTTCTCACAAAAAGTGAAACATGTATGCTAGTTATATTAGAATCAAAGTCAGAATGAGCTTTATTCGCCAAGTTTGCGCAAACACAAGGAGTTTGTTGTGGTTTTACAGGAGCTTTTGATACATACATACATACATACATACATACATACATATAAATAACCATATATATGACACAAGATTATAGAAGTTATAGAAGTTCACAGAACTGACTCTCTAACAGCTGAATAAAACTGTATCATCTAGGTACGTAGCACTTGAAGAATTATCGTATCATATATTGCATTTTTATTCAATATCTATATATATAATATAATATATATTATGGACCATAGTCAGGTCAACACCATAGTTACTGGTTGTACTGTCTTAAAGGGACAGTCAGTATTTTATGTTTCCTTGTTAAAGGGAACCCCAGGTGTTAAGACTTGTATGGCTTAATGGAATGTAAGTTATGTCTCATATTGAAATATGTAGTAGAAAACCTTTGAAAGATTTACATTGTTTTGAAAATCCACATCGTTTAAACATATTTTGGACTATGGGGGGGTGCCATTATTGTGTCAAATGGTTGCAGTGAGCTACTGCCGCTTTTTTTACAGAAACACAACTTGGAATACACAACTCAGAAAATAAAATACCAATACGATGACCACAGTTATTGAAAGAGCTTAGAGTGGCGATGGATATAAGCGTAGGTTTAAACTAGGGCTGCAGTGATTCCTCGATTCTATTTGAGAATTTGTTTTTAAAAAATCCCTGATTGCATTTTGCCCGTAAGGAGTAATCAGCAAAATACCGGAAGTGACACTTTCCACATATTAAACCTATTTAAAAATCATAATAAAGCATATTGCTATTAATAAATCACAAACGCTATGATGCAATTAAATAACTATATGTGATGCAGGTTTAATATATGCGCTTTATTTACATGTGTGTAGGTTACGTACATGCATGTCACAGTGGCTCCGCCCACAGTAAATTTTGCTACATATATGGAGTGTCTCAACCTCCGTCTCTGCATGTTGTTTTGAGTTTGAGTTCATCTGGGAACACAATATGCCCTATTTCATCAAATTTATAAGGAAAATCATTTATAAACCTGTGCAAACACAAGTGAATACATCAGTATCTGTCTCAATAAGCATCACGATTTAAAAATAAAAGTTTATTTGATGTCATTTTGATGTCCACATATTCAAGAAATTACAGTGGCTGTAGCTGTTCTATCATAAAGAAATATATAAATATTAAGTGGACGTTTGAATTAAATGTTTTTTGAGTCAACATTAAAGAAGGATTAGACTGTGCAGTAAAGTCTAAAAACAATAGTCAGGTCGTTTTGTAATGTACACAATTAGCTCTACTGTTTATAATACAGTATGTATTTTAACAGTTTTGTTCATATGATTACTTGCTTTTGATACTTCATATGAACTAATTATTATTGCCTCATTGCTTTTATATATGTATTTTAAGCCATTAAAAGGCTATTGTTCACTTAGGCCTATTTTCAAAAAAAAACATGAATACTCGATTAATCATTAGAATAATCAGCAGATTACTCGATTACCAAAATAATCGTTAATGACAGCCCTAGTTTAAACCAAAAGATGCAGGTCTTTAGGAAGTTTAAGAAGCAGTGAGGACTTATATTGCTTCTTTTGTTGCCCTTCAACTGAAAATTATAACCAAAAGCTGCACAATGTGGTATCGTATCAGCATTTTATTTTCTGACTGAGTTGTGTTGCTGTAAAAATAGCAACGGGTAGTGCCAGTAGCCCACCGAGTGCAACCATTTGATGTAATCGAAATTAATGGCGCCCCCATAGTCCAAACTTTGTATGAAACAATGTGGATTTTTTTTTTTTTAATAATGTAAACTACTACATATTTCAGTAAGGGACATTGACGTTATATTAAGCCACACAAGTCCTAATACAAGTCCCTTTAAAAAGTTTTAAAAAATGTTTAACATCTTGTACACACATGTGAAGACTTCAGTCATATTAGGAAATTATATTGATCATCTTGTCACATGATCCTGTTCTAAAGAATCATGAGACATTTTAAAATCTGTTAAAACAGTAATTTGTATAATAATAATAATCTAATTTCAAATAATAATGCAGTCTTAGTGAGTAAGAGATGTTTTTCAAACACATTAAAATACATCTTACAGACCCCAAACTTTTGAACATTAGTGTATTTTGCATTAAAGCTTAAAATAGGTGTCGAATGCTGTTTTTAAACATACTAAAGTATCAGAGAATTAATAAAATGTATTAATGTAGCTCAGCTGGTAGAGTTTAATGCAATAAATTCCAAGATCATGGGTTCAATTCTCAAGAAACACACATCCCGTACTGATCAAATGTACGGTATAATTTGTATACAGTGAAAGTCGCTTTGGATAAAAGCGGCTGCCAAATGAGTAAATTAAATTTAAATGACTACTTCAATACATGACAGAAACCTTTCATCAAAAGGCCTTTTTCTAAAATTGCTCCCACATACATGTGAGTCACGCTAAGTTGTAAGCAGGATGAAACGGTTCAGTGTTTAACTTTTAAGTTTTCAGACCATCCTTAGACCCTTTTTTCCTGTCTCCTTGCAGAGCAAGGTGAATTAGTGTACTGTAATATTACAGTGGCTCATGTGATCTGTTTTAAATCTCGTAGTGCTACAGTAGCTGAGACCACAGCTGCCTAACATTCAAAGCTCAGCATAGGTCACACACTCGCTCCTCCTCTCTGTCCCCCTTTTCCACCAAACACTCAGCTGGATCTTGTCTTCCTGCAGCCAGCATGTGTTTAAGCAGGGAGTGATCGGGGCTTTGCGCTCGTGTGACACATTCTTACCGTGAGTACTTACTGAAAGTCTGACACACATTTGCCTCCCTCCTCGCTGCAGCACGGCTCAGGAAGGAGTAGTCAGAATTGTATTCCTGTAAACGCTCCTGCGGTAGCATCTCATGCAGTACTGTTATTTCCAGCAGCACATCTTTCCCCGTAACTCAAAGGTGAATTCTTGTGCTTACATATGTCCTGTTTGAGATGCTGTGATTATGCGCACATCTGAGTGTGTTCCCATATTGTTACCTTATCTGTTTGACACAGTTGTAACGTGAGGCATTGTGGTCTTGCGATGAATGCACAGAGACTGTACTGACTCTCACCCCAGCGGCGGCAACGAATGCTAATATGACAACAGCTTGCAGGCCAATGTCATAGCAACCGAGCTTCAAGCCACAAATCTGTTTATCGAAACAATTTCTTGTATTTTTAACCAAGTCTGTTTGGTCAACTGGGTCATACCAACTGTTGTGTCATCTACTGGTTATATAGTTACAAACATGTTTTTCATGAATAAAACACTATTACAAGACATCATCTCTTTTAAACACAAAATTGGTGTTTTTGTGAATCATCAAAATGTTGAGTCAAGATTGACTGATGTTCCTATTCCCTCTTGCACTTTCTGTACTTTCCTGTCACGTTCTTCACTATGATTTTAAATAAAAGCAGAAAAGCCTTAAAAAATCTAGTTAAAATAATGTTATTCTAGGCAGTGTTATTGTTTAAAATAATTCCAGCAGAATAACACAAATAATCAAACAGGTTTCTCAAACACACCCCCTAGCTACCACTGGTCAGATAGGCCACTGGCCCCACCCCCAAACTCACCTCATTGGTTGAGCCAGTGCTGCTATGTTGGACTGGTCAGAATTCTCAAACAAACAGAGCGATGTTTTGATAACGTCACAGTGTTTATACTTTTCTGCCAATTTAATGCTGCCATCAAATGCACCTGGGACACTTATACCTCAGAGTCAGGCATTCGTTATTATGACATGTTACGCATTCAAGTAGGAAACATAACAATACAATACAAAACAAAACAAAGGAATTATATTGTGAACAACAAACCCATCTGAATTCAAAATGAATTCTGTTACTTTTATATATACAGTATGTATACACTACCAGTCAAAAGTTTTTTTGTTTTATATGACTCATGTTTTACTCAATAAACAACCCTCATTCTGACCTTAAAGTCAATGTGAAATCAAAATCGACATTTAGTCTTAACATTCATGTTTTTTTGTGAATGATTCATCGGACTGTTTTTTAAAGAAGTCTCTTCTGCTGATCAAGCCTGTATTTATTTAATCCAAAAACAGCAAAAGCAGTAATATTGTGAAATATTTTTACTATTTAAAACTTGCTTTCTACATATATTTTAAAATGTTATTTATTCCTGTGATCAAAGCTAAATTTTCAGAATCATTACTCCAGTCTTCAGTGTCCTTCAAAAATCATTCTAATATGCTGGTTTGCTGTTCAATAAAAATGTTTTAGTATTATTATCAATAGGCTATTTAAAACAGTACGTTTCGCAGGATTCTTTGATGAATAGAAAGATCCAAAGATCAGCATTTATCTGAAATAAAAAAGCTTTTGTAACATTATACACTATACCATTCAAAAGATGGAGCCAATACTGTATAGTATTAGGATGATCAAAAGTGATGTTAAAGACATTCATAATGTTACAAATGATTTCTGTTTCAAATAAATGCTATTCACCTGAAAAAATTCTACTCAGCTGTTTTCAGCATAACGATAATAATAAATGTTTTTTGAGCAGCAAATCAGAATATTAGAATGATGTCTGAAGGCTCATGTGACTGAAGTAAAGATGCTAAAAACTTTCTTTGAAATCACAGGAATAAATTACATTTTAAAATATATTCAAATAGAAAACAGTTATATTAAATAGTAAAAATTATTATTTAATAATAATTTTTTTAATATTTTGTCAAAATTAAATTTTGACAAAATATTTTATATTTTGTCAAAATTCAGCAACTTGTAAACAGTCATAATTATAATATTTCAGGTATACAACTTACTGTCTCTGCACATTCAACTGCCATGTAGAAAGTATTTTACCATATAAAAAATTACACACTTAAACCTTTAACGTCTCAGTTTCTATAAATGTGTATGTTTGACATTTATTTTTCTGTAGATCAAGAGATTTATATGGAACTAGTGTTGAGTCATAAAAGAGATAAACAGCAGTGAGTCATGAAGGTAATAAGTGGCTGTGTGGCTAATATTCTCTCTGTTTCTCTTTACTTCCTAAACAGATATATGTTGGGTAAAGGGGCAAAGCGGAAACTAGATGAGGATGAAGAGGGGCTGGAAGGCAAAGCGTTGGCGGCAGGGACCGGAGCGACGGCCGACGGGCTCTCGAAGGTCTCCTACACCCTGCAGAGGCAGACCATCTTCAACATGTCTCTGATGAAGCTGTACAACCACCGGGCCCTCACCGAGCCCAGCTTGGAAAAGCGTGTGCTCATCAACAACATGTTGAGACGCATCCAGGACGAACTGAAGCAGGAGGGCAACCTGCGGCCGCTGTTCTTTCCTCCTTCCCCTCCACCCGACGACCCCGTGGATGAAAGTTTCCGCGAGGCACAGCCTGCTTTCAGCGTGCTCTCCATGGTGGCGCCACCACTGTCCCAGTCGCCGGCACTCTCCGCTCCAGTCCTTACACCGCCTTCGTCAGGGCTGTCAAACCCAGCGCCTTTGGAGGCCTGTCTCACCCCAGCTTCGCTTTTAGAGGAGGACAGTGTCACGCTTTGCACATCACCCTCTCCGCTCGCTCCTCCTCCTCTTCCTCCAACTCTTCCCAGACTCCCTTCGTCTGTGACCAGAGACAGCTTCTCTTCTGCTCTGGATGAGATCGAGGAGCTCTGTCCTTCACCTTTACCCACAGCTACTTCAGTGGCCGGTGCTACCTCCCCCTCGTCCCTTACAGTGTCCCTCCAAATGCCGTTGTGTCTCCCCATCTTAAACTCAGGGGCCTTGGACTCCAAAGACTGCAGTAAGCCCTGCAGCCCAAAGCTTGAAGGGCTGGTCCCGCTGCCTGCGGAACGCTCTGCGGTCCCTAACGCACCAGAGACTCTCCCTCCTAACAGCCTGGACATGAGCACCTCACCCTCTGCCTCGTCCTCGGGCTTTCTGACAGACCTGGCCCTGGACGACATCCTCTTTGCAGACATTGACACCTCCATGTACGACTTTGACCCCTGCACCTCGTCCTCAGGCGCGGCGCCCTCGAAACTGGCACCCATGGTGACAGCGGACGAGCTCCTCAAGACTCTTTCGCCCTACAGCGGTGCCACTCCTGCTGTCAGCTCAAACCAGCCTTTTAAAATGGACCTCACTGAACTGGACCATATTATGGAGGTGCTTGTGGGATCATGACCAGGTTTGCAAGGGAACGGTGGAGGAAGTGCAAAACCAATCAAAGAGTTTTTAAATATGAACTGAGAAAGAAACTAAAGAATCACTTTGTGAGTGTTCGGGGGCTTTTTGTACAGTTTTGTGTTTGTTTTGTTTTTAAAAACAAAGGAAGTTGTCCATTTTAATGGTGATGTTGCCCAGTACTACTTCTCAACACTGTGCATGCACTGTGCTTGCCTTTCCCAAAAATGAACATGAAGAAGAAATCTTATGGAACACACTTTGGCTTCTGGCAGATCTGAGTGCCTTCATCATTTATGACCACTTGGTAAATTCCTGTTTGTTAGTCTCGTCTCCCTTTTCTCATCATCATTTCTAATCGAACAAAACGGATTATCGGAGAAGTAGCGTCTCTCTTTCCCTTTCTCAGCGTACAGGTGCAAGAATGTGCAACGGCAGCCTATTTTCATATTTTGTTTTCATTTTCACAAAGCACAATGAGTTTATTATTGCTTTTTTTCTATTCAGAGCTGTTTTATTGCTTTTTAGTAATATTTAAAGTTAATATGTGGTCATTTATTCTTTTTTTGTTTTGTTTTGTCTGCTTCCATTTTAACGTCTATTAGAGGGATAGTCCACCATTTACTCACCCTCATGTCTTTCCAAAACTGTATAAGTTCCTTAGATATTTTCAAACAATTGTTTTATATACACTACCAGTAAAAAGTTTTTGAACAGTAAGATTTTTAATCTCTTCTGCTCACCAAGCCTGCATTTATTTGATCCAAAGTACAGCAAAAAATAGTAAATTATAAGAAATGAATACTTTTATTTAGCAAGGATGCTTTAAATTGATGGAAAAGTTATTTCTATTATAACTTTCTATTCTACTCAGCTGTTTTCTGCATAATAATAATAATAAATGTTTTTTTGAGCAGCAAATATTAGAAATCAGCTTTGAAAATAGATTTGAAATCACAGGAATAAATTACATTTTAAATAGGAAACAGTTATTTTAAATAGTTTCAAAATTGTACTGTTTTGCTGCACTTTGGATCAAATAAATGCAGGCTTGGTGAGCAGAAGAGACTTCTTTAAAAAACATTACAAATCTTACTGTTCAAAAACTTTTGACTGATAGTGTATAATGAAAGTCAGTGGGGTCCAATGTTGTTCTGCACCCTGTTCACCTTTCTGTAAAATAGCTTTTTATGTTTCACAGAAAAAATAATACCAGTTTGGAAAGACATGATGAGTAAATAATGGTGTTTTCATTTCAGGTGAACTACCGCTTTAATCTTCCTTCAGTGAAACATATACATTTATGAAATATGCTTTACCGGATTATTTATACATGGATGTGTGTAGTGGTCAGATATTTACAGTCAACCAACCAAATTTCTTGCGATCTGCCATAACGGCTCAGATTCCATGTGTTTACATCTCAGCTGGCAATAAGTGAACATTTGTACTGATGCACATTGTTTTACAGATACATTTCTTCGATAAGCCAATGCTACAACCCCTTTATGCTACAAATAATGTATGCAATCAATGCTTTTCTGATCAGTAATAAGCAAACTGTCAACTTTTCTCAGCCATTTCCTTTTTTTATCTGTGTCAAGGCATTGTCATAACTTCCCTTTTTGGCCTTTGTTTTGGCTTTATATCATCACTCAGTGAGTGGCTGGTTCAGTTTTAATGCTACACTAATGCACAACAAGAGGGTCTATGCATGCCTGTTCATGCAAAATGGGGGGAGGGGGGTGGAACTGTCCGGGACAAGTAAGTTTATGGTTGCTATTCAGTTCATCATCATCATCTGTTTGCCAAACATTTCTTCATATGCATCTCTCACCAGTACAACGGTACATTTCTGTTAACATACTAATGCATGCAGGATTATAGCTCATAATTGTACAGATGTCAGATGATTTTTGTATGGTTTGGTCTTATTTTATCTTATTTATACCATTGTTTGTTTGAGTTTATTAATGGTATCTGTTCATGTTCCAACCAGACTCTCTCTCTGTTGCCCTGCTGGGTTTTAGTGTCGTTTGGCCAGTAGAAATGGTCACATTACATGTAGGTGGAGTTCATTTGGGGGAGTTTAAGCATGCACAGGTATGATGGGAGAGTATTCTGCATGTATGTGCAATAGACAGCACAGTATAAACCACTGAGGTTAGGAAGGATTATTTTATGTGCACCTGACACGAAAGGGACCATTTATCATATCAGCTGTATTAGTTTTACATGTCGCACTAAACTAGCTCACAATAGTAATGTTAGATATACATACCGACAAAAACTGTGCATAATATGCCTTCCTGGTAAGAATCAATCAAAAAAGGTAGAGTGCAATGTCAGAGAGGGAAGAAAATGTTTATTTTTAAATGATGTGTTATTTATCATACAAGTGTGACCATTAATAATCTGGGGTTTGAACTTCCTGTCACAGAGACCTATACAAAAGGTGACGATTTGGATTTGTTGCCACCCAGGGTTCAAAAGAGAGATTGTCTGAGAACTGAAAACATGAGTGAGTGAGAGCCGAGCGGACAAATCTATGGAATCAAAAACTATGATTGATATTACTTATAGGATTTTTGGATTTGGAGTGTTTGTTTTGTTTTAAGTTATTTATTTTTTTGTTTCCTGTGTAAATATATTTATTTTTGATGTTAAGCTAACATCCAGATTGTAATTTGTACAGAATATGAGATAGGAATGTATTATGCTTATGGGAATGTATCACTGCTTATTAATTGGGGTGGAAGCCATTTTTTTTTTTTCGTCTTGTTTTGATAATGCATTATTTTGTGTCTGTTTAGTTTCTTGTATTATAATTTGGGGTGGTGTTTGTGCTAGTCGTCTAGATCAACACTCCCTACCCCTATTTAATTATAAGTATTTAATGTTTTATATATTTCAGATTGTGTGCAAGGGAAAGGTTTGTGAAGCAATACTTTATTCTCTACAAACTTCAGAATTTCAATCTTCCAAAGCCTATTTCTGGGAAAATCTTTTTGATAACCCTCAATGCCAAATGTAAAAAAAACAAGAAAGGCAGCATGATTTCTGATGATATTGGTTGTTGTTTTATAAACGGTATCTCACTGTCCCATGGTTCAGGCCACACATTCGGGGAAGTAAAAAGTGGTTTCAGGATAGTGACCACTGGGATTATTCATGTGTGTGAGTGTGTGTGTGTGTGTGTGTGTGTGTGTGTGTGTATGTGTGCGAGTGAGTGTGTGTATGAGAAAGAGAAAGACAACATGTGGTGGAGGGTCTAAACCCTTTTTCTGCTCATTACGAAAGGCTGTATCTTCAGGCCTTGGAGCTGTGCCTTTTTCTATGCAATATTACAAACATATACATTTTAAGAAAAATAACCCATCAACTGATGATCACTGTATTTGCATCAAGGTGTGGACTGTAGAATATATATAAAATATGGACATGTGTCTATGAATTTGAAACAGTCTTACTTTTCTAGTTTTATATCATACAATAAATGGATAAAAATTACTTTCTGTATTTGGTGTTTTTTTTTTCTTCTCATTTTTCATCACACTAAAGCATTTCACTATTAAAGAGGATGGATATAGTGTTTTTTATGGTGCCCACATTGGCGCCACTGAATGTAAACAATGAACCAAATGAAACTCGCTGAAAATTGTCAATTATTGTCATGTTTTGGCCTGTATTAATCGGTTGGACCGGAAAAAAACATTTTGAGTACTATAGGCTGCCAAAAGTTACAACAAATGAGGAACCAAAGGCGTTTGTGGTTGGCCAAACCAAACCAGTATTTCCAAAGCAAGAATCTTGACAATATTTGTGTTTGTTCTTATTTCCGGTCACGTAGGTGAAATATTAGGCTAATATCTTAATTAATACTACTCGTATGCATCTCTAATACATATTAACTTTAGTTTGTCAAAACATTGCACCCTTTCCTTCTTACTGAGTCCTTCTCTATATAATTTAGCAGCTTCCACACATTTTTTCCGCCGTTTAGACAGCATAAATTAACAACGTATTCAGTAGTATATTAACCGTGCAATCCATGCTGTTGTTTACATCAGAGTATCGCATTATGGCCGCCCATCCGGGTAACTGACCAAATTGTGACTTTTAGGATCTGTGGTTCTATGAAGAACCTTTAACATCCAAGGACATTTCCATTGCCCGAAACGATTCTTTATAATGGAAAAAGGTTTCTCAGACTGTTACAGTTCAAATGGTTCTCTTGAAGTGGTCATCGGATGTCCATTGTCAACAGGTTGATATGATTCTTTAGGGTCTAAAAGTTCTTTAAGTCAGTCTATAACATACTTTGGTTAAATTTCTCAATGATCGTGTAAAACGACATACTTTTTACCTTGTCAAAAACAGCTCTGTTCACAGCGAGCCGTTTCAGTGCATGTCCCT